>CP124708.1:104670000-105185000 GCA_031232105.1 Capsicum rhomboideum | reverse complement strand
CTATGTAATTTTTTTTTAATGTTTAAAAGGTTACAGATCAAGAGGCAGCCCCATAAATTTGCTAGAATATTTCATTTAGATATTCGAACTAAGTCATGTTTTGAGCGTTTCAACTCCTAATAAATATCAAAATTATACACTACTTTCGATTCAATTTTTTTTTTTTTGTGCATGTTTGCGTTCATCTATTAGTTAAGCAAAACATATAAAATATGTTATCTTCTTTTATTAGATGGATCAAATTTAAATAGAAAATGTTTGGAGTTTTACGACTATTGAAACGAATTCATATAATTTAAAAACATATCTTATATGATTTATTTAACTACGATAGACAAATAAAACACACACACACACACAAAAATGCCATTGAAGTAAAACATACGCAAGAAAAATAAAATAATAACATGCCATTGAAGTAACAAGATGGAAAGCAAATATGCGAAAGTAGAATTGAAATTACAGCAAGTATGCCGTTATGTGTAAGGAATTGAAATTCCTATATATAGCCTTTGTAAGGACAGAAGGGGAGCCTTCGAGTAACCGATAAAATTGCTGACATGTGAAACAACAAGGGGAGCCTTGGACACGGGTTCAAGCCGTGAAAACAACCTCTTGCAGAAATGCAAGATAAGATTGCGTATAATAAACCCTTATAGTTTGGCTCTTCCCTGGATCCCCTGCAAAGTGAGAGCTTTAATACACCAAGCTGCTTTTTTTTTTTTTTTTTTTTTAGCCCTTGTGAGGACGACACATATAATAAGTGACAGTGAAACTGCTGAAGCAGGCAGCTCATGGTCGACATAACTGCTTCAGTTGCTTCAACTGTGATTTTACTATGTCACCCCTAATTAATTATTATAAGTTATTTAAGTATTAGAACATAAATAATATTTAATAAAAAGGAGAAAATAGATATAAATGATAAATTAACTCTTGATTTTTTAAACTGGACAAATAAAATTAGATTATTATTTTTAATATAGTGGATAAGTAAAAAATGGACGTACAAAATACTTTTTAATGGTTATGTTTGTGTAAAAAAGGAGTACTTTTTAAAAAATATAATAAAAAATAAATAAAAAAGTTTTTATCTTTAAAGAGTTGATTTATTATCACATAAATATATAAATTTATTTTAAAGCATAAATTTAGAAATCCAGACATAACATAATAAATAAGGAAATAAAGGTATACGAAATCGTATTCCACATGCGCCTATTTTTTGTAGGTACAGTAAAATTAAAGTATTATTACAAAGAAGAGAAATAAACTTTGTAATATGTAGTGTGTAAAATTAAAGATATTTTAAATCACACAATTATTTCCTCAACTTTGTAATATGTAGTGTGTAAAATTGTTTCCGTTGTTACTTTAAGCGCATAATATAACACTTAATTAGAGTGTAAGATTTGTTACACAAAATCCTTTCACGTTGCCTTGGGGTGTTTTTGAAATTCTTATTCGGAGAGATTGTTAATCTTACAAGTGATAAAGAGATCTTTGTGTGATTATTGCTCAAATTGTCACTTAATTACTGAAAATTAGGTAATGTAAGTGTTCCTTCTTCTTTTTTTTTTGGTAAGAAAATCACTTTTCTATACCTATGTCATATCAAAAGTTATTGTTCGAAACTTGAACAAATCCCACTACCAAGAATTGATATGGCATTTTATGTTAGTCGAAACTCGAACAAATCCCACTACCAACAAGAACACACATTGCACATAGAATTGCACATGAAGATGCAATCACTAGCCAAACTACTAGCTTTTACAAAATACACTCGATTAATCAAAGTTTTCCATATGCAAAAACCTGATCATCGCTTATTACATTTTACATAAAACATTCACATAAACGCGCATTAACTTATTTAAGGGAAAGGACTCAAATATGCCACCAAACTATTAGAAATCACTCATCTATATCATCCCTAAAAGTTTGGTATCATTTATGTCACTGCTGCTACAAAACATGTTAATTCATGCCATTATATTTTAACGAAAAATATATCCACTTTTGCAAAATCATTTTTGCCACATGGCGTCTTATTAGAGATTCACGTCACCAAATTTAAATCAATCAATATTAATTAAAATCAAAACTAAAACCAAACACATTTAATGAAATGCCAACATAGAATGAGGGGCCGTTATTATAGAGTGTTTGACTAGTGTAGTTGATTTTGTAATTAAGATAATATGCAAATTTGACTTTCATCAAGAACTTTCCAATTATAAACTCTTTTATATTACTACAATCTTCTAAATTTTACTATAAAAATAGGTGAATTGACCACTTCTTTCACTAAATTCTTCATCAATGGAAAACTTTGGTTCATCTTTCCGCTTTTCCATGTTATTCACCACTTATATTTTTGGTGTGTATGCATCTACAATTGCGATTTACTTTTTCTAATCGCGTGTACTGTTTAAATTTTTATTTTTAAGTCATGCTGCTTGTTGTTGTTGTGCAACAGAAGGAGGATATTCTCCTACCAGGGATGAAACTACGGTTCTTCTTAGATTTTGATAGAACCCAATAGTTTTGGCTCAAATCCCTATATATTTATTTTTCTTTTTTAACCAAACACCATTATTAGAGAAAATTTCCATTTTTTGTTGCAAAAGTTGGCACCTAAATACGTAATAGTTTTTCTATTCTTACAAAAACTTTTTCTTAAAAAAATTCTGTTTTTTTTTAAAAAGAATCCAAAAAATATGTTTTTGATGACTACATTTCAATTTTAAATTCTTATAACTAAAGTCATTATACTTTTAAAAGTTATCACTTTTCTCTTTTTTTTACTAACAATTTTTTATTTTTGATTATGCAGCGAGTTTCGTAATGACTCAGGTTCTCTCAATAAATACGATATGCCCAAAAGAAATTGTGACTCTTCCTTGTCATTCTAATGAAGATTTGACAAAATGCATAGCAAATTGTTCGAGTAAATTTGGAAAATATTTTTATACTGCTCAATGTGTGGACAAAGGTGGGTTACAAGGAACTATTTGTGTCTGTCTCTTCATAAGTTTCAAGACATGTCCACAACCATTAAGATAATTACATGTACTTTACTATGAAAATTTCTAATAATTAGATTACTATATGTATGAGAATAAATTTGTCTTTTTTTTCATATTTGTAATAGAGTGGAAAGAAGGCTCGACTTATTTAAGAATATTTGTTCTCATTCAAAGAATTTTATTTGAATTTCTTTCGAGATAATTATATACTTTACTATAAAACTTTCTAATAATTAGAATATTATATGGATGAGAAATTTGTCTTTTTTTTCATATCTATAATAGTGTGAAAGAAGGCTCGACTTATTCAAGAATATTTGCTCTGATTCAAAGAGTTTTATTTGAATCTCTTTCGAGATAATTACATACTTTACTATGAAACTTTCTAATAATTAGACTATTATATGAATGAGAAATTTGTCTCTTTTTTTTTTTTTCATATCTATAATAGTGTGAAAAGAAGGATCGACTTGTTCAAGAATATTTGCTCTAATTTAAAAGGTTTTATTTGGAGCTCTTTCGAGTTAATTGATTAAAGGAGAGTTGTTATATAGTACTTTGGGAGAAGGGGTAAATATATCCGTCAATTTTGTAATTTAAAATGGATATACCTATCGTTAAAGAAGTGGTGCATATAGACCCACTTTTGTTAGTTTAAGCCTTATAGAAGGCATGTAAAGATGGTCTTATTTAAAAAGAAATGCTTAATATATAGTCGTCACTCTCTTAAATTTATCAGAATATTTCAGTTAGACATTCAAACTAAGTCATATTCCAATTGAATACATTAACTCCTGATAGATTCATGAATAAAGGCAATGCAAGAAAAATCAAAGTACAGCAGTTAGATATAAGGAATTGAAATTACTATATAATCCTTGTGAGGACGACAAATCTTTACTATTCTTGTTGTTTGTTGATATATACAATAGTAAAATAAAGTAATATAAAGTAAAGTACAGTCACTTTTTAGAAGAACAAAAAATACTAAGATAATTTTGCAATAATAGTCCAATCAATTATTTTAGAATCCAGCTAGGATACATGTCATTATATGTACTTGAAGGACCTACTTAGTAAAAATTTCAGTTACGTTGCTTGCAGAATTTTTTTGTGTGAAAATTATATGTTCATGAAATGTATCAATTTATAGAACTAGTAAGAGTATCACTAGGACTAGGGGTGTCAATATGCTGCATGTGAAAATGGAAAGAGGTAACTTGCTTTTCTATTTCAAAATTTTTATTAGTAGGCGTTTGATCATGAAAAATAAAAATCACGTTATTTGAAATTTTAAAGTTAGAGTTGAAGTTGAAATTGTGTTTGGTCGTAGTTTTACAATAAAAATTTATATATATATATATTTTTTAAAAATAAAATATGATTTGAAAATAAAATATAATTTAAATGGGGTTATTTTATGAAACTAAAAAATTTAGGATTTTTTCCAAAAAAAATTAAAAATAGTGAAAATAAGTATTGGGATGTTTTTTAAATCTCAAATACAAAAGTTGTATTTGATATTTTTAAGGTCAAATAAAGATTTTTGAATAAAATTAAATTTTCCGAAATGAAGTGAAAAATATCCATGGTCAAACAGGCAATAAAGTTTTTCCTTCTTTTCCTTTTTCCTTTTTAACATGTTGAAGTTATTATACTAGTACTTATTTGTTTAAATTTATATCACACTTATTTAATTGTATATATTTTTTTTTAAAAATTAATCACAGACTTATTTTAGACTTAAGGGTTTGTTAAGTATGGAGGAAAATATTTTTTAGAAAATATTTTGTTAATTTTTCATGTTTGGTTAGTAGAAATAGTTTGGATAATATTTTTCTAGAAAAACAAGCTCATTAAAAATAAGGAAAATGACTTTCTTAATCAAAATAGGAAACATCAGTTACATAAGTGACATTACACGTTCATTATCTCTTCTCCATCCATCCAATATCCCTACCCCTGTCCCCTTGACCATCCCAACCCCCGCCAACCGTAATTCCCAATTCCTCATGACATCCCAACCCCTTAGTGTTTTGTAGGGGCGTAGGTGAAGAGTGGTCCGGTACATATTCTTTGCTAAAAAATTATTTGGTGCACAAAGGTTAAATGCTACCTATTATGGATGTACGTTTAATTTTGCATACTCTTAACGTAACTGAGAAGAAAATTTGTACATTCTTCGCCAAATTACTGACTCAACTACTGACGTTTGCTAGATAACATATAAATATACACTTGAGATAAAAAACCTTACCCGTAAATATTAAAAAATAAGTAAAAAATCCAATTATTTTTCGGAAAAACATTTCTAGAAATATTTTCTCCATAACAAAATTAATTTAGAGGGTATTTCAAAGTTCACTTTTTTTGTCAAATAATTTGCTCTGTAGCAACATGTCACCTACCCTTCACACCAAAAAGAACATATCACCTACCCTTCAAATTCTCTCTCCTCTCTTATTTCTTTCCTCCATCATATTCTCATATCTACCTTTTCATTAACTGACGGAGGAGTATTCGCTCTAAATCATTAAGTTAAGAGGTATATATACCCCCTTTCCTAATACTTTTAATTGTCGAACCTATTTTAAAAAAATAAAGAAAAAAGTCATAAATTGCACTTTGTATTTATTTGAATGGATCATTTAATTTACACATTGATTCAGCCTGTTCAGAATCAATTTAAATGAGCGGATTGAATTATATTCAGACAGATCATCAAAACGAGTATTATCGATATGTATCATATTTAGCATGTTCAAAATCAATTTAAATCAAAATGAATTGGATTAACGTGGGTTGAAGTATCGCCAAAACCTAACTTGAGTCTATTTGTACTCAAAACTGACATGGGCAGGGGCGGATCTACGTGGAGCCGAGGGGGTTCGACGAACTGGAAGAATTTAAGAAAGAAAGGAAGAATTTTAAATTTGTGATCTAAAACAAAAGTTAAACATTTATGTGGACGTTATAGATCATTTCATTCAGGGTAAAAATAGAATTACACAATTATAAGATGCACAAGTCGAAAATCAAACATAGGTCCATCCCGTGGCAGGGGTACTATTCTACCACTAAAACACCGATGTAGCTTGTTGGTGTAAACCTTTCGTTTCTTATTATTTATACTCATCAACCACATTTTTGGGCAAAAATAATCGATGGAATCCATTGTTTTTTTTTTTTTTTTTTTTAAAATAAAATTGTTGTCTGCACCGATCATCTTATCAATCGATTATTTTAAATAAGTTAACCGAAGTTTTGACCAAGAAACTGATTTTCATGAATATTATTCTTCATTTATTTTTATACGAAACTGGCTGAGTCTACCGGTTTATAAAACAATGAATTTTGTGGTTCTATTTACCTATTGACAAGGTAGCAAAACTAATTTCACCAATTTGACAACAACAATAACAATAACAATACCCAATGTAATCCATAAGTGGGGCTTGGAGAGGGTACTAGAGTGTGCGCAGACTTGACTGTACCTTGTAGAGATAGAGAGGTTGTTTTCGATAGACCCTAGAATAACAAAAATAAAATAATATGAAGTGATGAGCAGTATTCAAATACAAAGGAATGAACAGTATGACAACAAAATAATGTGATGTATGAAGCACCAAACAAAAAAAAATTCATGTGCTACCCGAAAAACAAGAAACTATAAGAATAGTGCTAGTATCACCAATAAGAAGGGAGGTCAAAAAATGACCATCGAGGCTCTCCCGTAGGAAAGTGAGAGAACACTCAACTACCCAATAACCGCTCCCCCTAATCCACGACCTCCATACCCAATACTTTTACGATCATGTCATCAGTAAGCTCAAGAAGTGCGTCATGTCAGATCTAATTACCTCTCCCCAATACTTGTCCAATCTGCCTCTACCTCTTCCGGTGCTCGCTAGTCAACCTCTCACACCTCTTTACTTGGTCATCTTCACTTCTCATTTTCACATTTTCCCAATTTTGACGTTTAAACATACCAACGGATATCCATCAGCTCCTTTACAGAAAAAATAAAAAGAATAATATTTATATTTTCTGATAAAGTCAATCTGTAAACTGTATCAACATAGTCCGTCAATTTGTTTCTGGCGAAAAGACATGTTTTTTTAGTAGTGATTGCTCCGTATTAAATAGTGTTGGAAAAAATAGTACTCTCCCCATCTCAATTTATGTGGCACCATTGACTTGTCATAAAATTTAAGAGAGATAAGTCATTTTATTAAGGGCAAAAGGAAAATTTTAAAGTTAAATTATTTCTGTTTATAGAAATTTAAGGTGTCATTCTTTTTTTGACATACTAAAAAGGAAAAGTGTGCCATATAAATTAGGATGGGGGAGTATATAAAAGAACAAATAAAAAAATTAAAACTTAGTAAGAATCAGAATGATTCATGAGTTATGACCCACATTTTAGTCCATGTCATCTCAAGTAACTTTTGGGCGGGTTAATATTCAGCTCATTTATTAACTCAGTCCATCTTAAATCGCCTCAATTCAGCCCAATTCGCCCATTTGGCATTCTAGTCCTTATGGTTTCTTGCCTTTTCATTTTAGAGTAGCTTGTACTCTGAATTCAGAGAGGGTGGGGGTGGGGAAGTATTCTCTTTGTCTCCAAGTAAGTTTCGCTTTTTCATTTTTCAAATGTCAATTTGAATAATTTATGATATTAAATTAACTTAATATTTTAAAACTGAAATTTTCAAAACCCGTAAAAAAAATATTGAAAATTGTAATTCTTCTTATATTACTATGATAATAAAAGATATTTTAAAATATGTTGTTGACCAAAGTTACATAATTTGTATTTCGAAAGGCGAAAAACAACAAATAATTAGGGTTGGGGAAGTAGTTTAAGAATAAGCTGTGAAATAAGAAGAAACATACGTTATGAAAATATATCACTCGTATCACAATATATTGTACAACAAAATATTACATGATCAACCATTCATATGAACTGAATGGTGTTTTATTCAAACTTGTTACAACAAGTTCTAAAGTAGCAAGACTATTACTAGTATTAATCTTACCACTATGTACGTACGAGAGTTTTATAACAGTACATGTTGCTTTGTTGTGACAATTGGACAGTCACTTAATGGTTATATCCATCATGTGGAGGCTTATATTTGCCACCTGGAGGGTAATATCCATCCGGGTAATATCCACAATGTGAGGGACTATAATCGCCACCCGGAAATTTATATTCATTGTTGTATTCGCCATGTGGGGCTTTATATCCATTTCCGGAGAATTTATATCCATTGTTATATTCGACATATGTCGGCTTATATCCGTCATAGGGGGATTTATATCCGTAGTTATATTCTTCATGTGAGTGTTTATATTCATCCCCAGGGAATTTATATCTACCACCTAGGAATTTATATTCGTTGTCATATTTGTCATGTGAGTGTTTATATCCACCACTGAGGGATTTATATCCGCCACCTGGATATTTATATCCGTTGTTATAATCGCCATATGGGAACTTATATCCGCTACCTGGGTAGTTATATCCACCACCAGAGTATCCACTATATCCGTCGTGTCCGTAGTGTACAACATTCTTGTTATACAATTCCATTGCTGCATAAATTGTGAAATTTAAAAATTAAATGTATCATATAATTAAATAAGAAATCCAATATTTCAAAGAGATAAATAATACACTTACTAGTCTCAGCCAACTCCCTGGCTACAACCTCTGAGCTTATAAGTACAAAAATAGCCAAAGAAAGACCAAGAAATAGAGATGCTTTAGAACCCATTCTTTTTTTCTTCTTCAAAGCTTAGTTATATTAATTAAAGGCTGAAGAAATTGATGAAATAATGGGTTCTATTTATACTAAGAATTGAATGTATAAGAGATTGAAGGATTTCAAACGGTCACTTATCAGTTGATTATCAAAGGCACGACATCTTCGGCTTCCTTTCTATTCTCACTCTCATCCAACTGCCCAGCTGCTACGCCACGTAATTGATTATATTACCTCCGTTTCAATTTACTTATTTTATTTTATTTAGTTTGTTCAAAAAAGAATGTCTCCTTTTTTTTTTTTGGCAACTCCTTAGTTCTAATTTTTCACGTGATATGTTTAAGATCATAAGATTAAATGACATTATCTTTAGTTTAATACTATAAGATTCAAAGTTTTGTTTGCGTTCTTAAACTCCAAGTCAAGACTAGAAAAACAAATTGAAACATAAGGAGTAATATATACATTTACTTTTGTGATATTCACTAAATCAAATAAATTTTTATAGCTACAAAATAAAATAAGTATATATTATTTAATTATAATTAAATAAATTGATTACAAAACACATATTTTATTTTGTGTTGGAGTGAATTTCAAACAAAAAATGATTTGTTAAATATGATTTTTAAGAGTAGTAAATAACTAAAACTTTTTGTTATATTTATCATAATGTAAATTTGTACATATTTTTTCATAATTTGTTTTCTGAAAATCTGTTTTTTTTTTTTGGAAAAATTTGAATAAACACAAACTACTTCTCTCATGCTAATAAAAGAACTTCTTAGATCTTACTAAAACACAAACTGCTATAATTACACACAACTTTATAAGAACACGTTTTAAAATAAGTAAGTTTTAAAAGTTTTCCCAAATAGGTTCTAATTGCTCATGAAATCTTTCTTGCGATAGTTTTCTGCTTCACATATTTGAAGTATTGCAATCATTTTTGGTGGTGGGTGATCGATAAATACCCTTCCATCTTTAATCGGAGGTTTCAAATTGGAAATTGAGACAAAATTATTTTTGATAGAGAACACTTTAACCGGAAAATTGAACATTCATGTACGGAGCGGAAGTAGAGTGCGTCGCCGGCTTCATCTGAACCTAATATTTTTGATGTACATCATCTTTCACTAAATTCTTCATCAATGGAAAACTTTGGTTCATCTTTCCTTTTTTCCATGTTATTCACCACTTATATTTTTGGTGTGTATGCATCTACAATTCCTATTTACTTTTTTTAGTCGCGTGTACGGTTTAAATTTTTATTTTCAAGTCATGTTGCTTGTTGTTGTTGTGCAACAGGAGGAGGATATTCTCCTACCAGGGATGAAACTACGATTCTTCTTAGATTTTGATAGAACCCAATAGTTTTGGCTCAAATCCCTATATATTTATTTTTCTTTTTTAACCAAACACCATTATTAGAGAAAATTTCCATTTTTGTGCAAAAGTTGGCACCTAAATAATAGTTTTTCTATTCTTACAAAAACTTTTTCTTAATTTTTTTTTCTTTTTTTGAAAAAGAATCCAAAAATATGTTGACCTATTTTTTAAACAACAAACATGAGACAAGAAGTTTGGAGGCCGTGGATTCAAGATTTTAATTTTATGACTACATTTCAATTTTAGATTCTTATAACTAAAGTCATTATACTTTTAAAAGTTATTCCTTTTCTCTTTTTTTTACTAATAATTTTTTATTTTTTATTTTTTATTTTGTAGTAAGTTTCGTGATGACTCAAGTTCTCTCAATACATATGATATGCCCAAAAGAAATTATGACTCTTTCTTGTCATTCTAATGAAGACTTGACAAAATGCATAGCAAATTGTTCGAGTAAATTTGGAAAATATTTTTATACTGCTCAATATGTGGACAAAGGTGGGTTACAAGGAGCTATTTGTGTCTGCCTCTTCATAAGTTTCAAGCCATGTCCACCACAACCAACATTAAGATAATTACATATACCTTACTACGAAAATTTATAATAAATTAGATTACTATATGGATGAGAAATTTTTCTTTTCTTTCATATATGTAATAGTATGAAAAGAAGCCTCGACTTGTTTAAGAATATTTGCTCTAATTTTAAGAGTTTTATTTGAATCTCTTTCGAGATAATTACATATTTTACTATGAAAATTTCAAATAATTAGAATATTATATGGATGAGAAATTTGTCCTTTTTTTTTTTTTTTTTTTTCATATTTGTAATTGTGAGAAAAGAAGGCTCGACTTGTTCAAGAATATTTGCTCTAATTTAAAGAGTTTTATTTGGATCTCTTTTGATATAATTATATGAAAGTTTCTAATAATTAGATTATTATATGGATGAGAAATTTGTCTTTTTTTCATATCTGTAATAGTGTGAAAAGAAGGATCGACTTGTTCAAGAATATTTGCTCTAATTTAAAAAGTTTTATTTGGATCTCTTTCGAGTTAATTAATTAAAGGAGAGTTGTTATATAGTACTTTGGGAGAAGGGGTTAATATATCCGTCAATTTTACGATTTAAAATGGATATACTTATCGTTAAAAAAGTGGTGCATATAGACCCACTTTTGTGAGTTTAAGCCTTATAGAAGGCATGTGAAGATAGTCTTATTTAAAAAGAAATGCTTAATATATAGTCGTCAGTCTCTTAAATTAGTTAGAATATTTTATTTAGACATTTGAACTAAGTCATATTCCAATTGAATATCTGTCATGACCCAATATTTGAGTCATGATGACGCCTACCGTAACCCACCAATAGGCAAGCCAAACCCTAGCCCAGAGCGACAAGCGACGGGCCAACGGGCAGAAACTCAGAAGAACGGAGATGAGTTAGAAGTAACCATACTAATAAACATGCTAGAAATATAAAAACAGAATCAAAATATATATACATACCAAGAATGAGAAGGAAGAAGACAGTATATAAAGTCAAGAACCCCTCCCAAGACCAGGTGAGGTCGGTACAAGAGCCACTACTAAATATACCCAAAATACAAGACAGAAACCAATTATATATAACAAGTACAATAGTATCGAGAGAAAAATACTATACAATAGAAGATGGAGCAGGATCTGCCTCGGACGTCAGTAAACCCACCCTGCTTCGGAATCAGTGCTGAGAAGAGAGTCACATCAAAATCGTCGGCTAGTGCCCGAATCTACATCGAAGAAAAAAATGCAGAAGTGCAGTATGAGTACCGGGCAGCGTGTACTCAGTAGGCATCATCGTCCGACTGAGGTCAATGTAATATAAGTAGGCTAAAATGCGAGAGGGCATGCTAAGTCCGGGGTGTGAGTAATAAATACATAAGTAACTGCCGAGGTGTATAGATATGCTCAGGAGTTAAATAAATGTGATACCGAATAACGAGTAAATAAATGCATAAGTAAACACACAAGTCAATCATAACCTATCTGGGGCCCCATAAACCCGATAGGCACACGGAAGAAAATAATAACCCAGCCTGGCCCCCATAAATTGGCGGGACATACAAGAATAGTAAATGCATAGTCACCAGTGTCTCAAAGCTTTACCAGTAGCCAGTAATCACAATAACCAATGGGGAGCACCGGGCTTGAACCAACATCAATAGATAATAACAAGAGGCCAGACGCCGGAATCGAACTGTACACAATGGGTAATAACAATAGGCCACATATATATCATATCTGCCAAACTCGAATCAAAACTCAGAGAACAACAGTATTATAATCACAGTACCCAGTACCAGAACTCATAGTGTACCACAATCCAAGACTGAACTCTAACCGGGACACCCAATAGTCAATAACCAAAATTATCATACCTGAATCAGTAGCCATACTCGAACCAAAACTCATCATAGCCAGTAACTAAAACAGAGCCAAATTTCATATCATAACCAATAAAAGGGGAACATGCTAGTCCCATACCGAAGCCGAAGTATAGGTAAAAGAGCTAACCCATCATCTGCTACAAGGTAAGTCCTCGGATCCTCCTAGGTCCATAGTCTACTATCATTCAATATCTAAATCAGTCTGGGTAGCGAGAGTAGCTCATGGCAATGCGGGTCCCAATTCTAAGCCAAGGCCAGCAATCCCGACCAAGTACAGTGCTAACAGGGACTAAAAGGCTAAACAGGTTAATCGGGTATAATAGGGGTAAATCAATCCCATCACAAGCCTAACAGGTTATACTAGGGCTTAACTAAGCCCAAAGATGTCTAAGTTCTGACAAGTCGACAAAAAGGGTAACGGGGCCCACTATCGGGTCCCAAAAACCAAGTCTAGTTATACCTAAGTTTGGACTAAGTCTGTCTAAGCCTGGACTAAGGTCCAACAATAACATTCCCTAACCAGAAACAACAACAAGAATAATATCCAACCCCAAATAGGTCATCTGTAGTGTACCACGAGGATAACGGACCTGGAATGTGTCCTAATAGCCCTATCCGACGTAGAAGGCCTAAATCACAACAACCCACCACCAAGTCTATAATATCAGCCCACAAAAACAGTACAATAGTATACATATATCACACATAAGCCCAATTTAAGTGTAAAGGAAACCTAGCCTACCTGGACGCCGCCGCAAGCCTGCCAAAAGAACCAGCTATACCGGAGCCTTTCCCTTTTGAGAGGCCTCTGACTGCTGCCAAGCTACCAAAATAATAAACTACATATCACAACATGACTATTGATACCCATATTGCATTAGTTCAAAAAATATCCGAACAGTCCACTTGAGGTCCGCTTGTGGAATCACAAAATATAAACTGTTACAGCGTCCCAAATCACCCCGTGACCAATAGTCACAACTAGCACCGCTCAATTTGAGATCAAAAAATAACTCAAACATCAGTACCAATCCCAACAATACCACCGTAAAAATAAGAAAACGTACCATAGAAACGAGGAGAACGAGTCCACGGACTCAATATATAAACCCCTAAGTTCAAACCTTAATAGAATAGTTCAATATTTGAGCTTAAATGATCAAAATGGTGAAGGAAAAAATATGGAAGCAGTGGAGGTACGTAATGCATAATACATTTATTCAATATATATACATCATGCAAAACATACCACCACTAATGTCATTACTTGCTCAATTGCCAAGTGGCGGCCACCTTTTAACAATTGCTTATGGTGTGCACCTCCTCACCTTCCACATGGTGGTGGAGGCGGCACATCAACATAATTTTTATCTCATTATATATGTATTCGGGTATTGCATAGGTTCGTGGTAAAATAAATACAACTTTTTGAATATACTTTAATTAATAAAAAATTATTTCGAATAAAGCCTCTATAAAATAATAATATTATTTTAACATATCTAGATTCACTATCTCTGCTTAAATTATTAATAGATTATAAAACTTATTATAACGTAGCATAGATATATCATAACTAATGAATTTTATAACTTTCAAAAATATTTTCGAAAGGTAATTAACTACTTTCTTTTACCAAATTCTAATTTAATTTAAATGTTTCACAATACGCTCGGTATAAATAATATCCTCAAACAAACTGTCCGAAAATCAAACTGTCAGTCTCAGCAAGTCATAATTAACTTGGGGCGGTTATAGAAAAGCTCTAAACGGCGAGAGCACACAAACACGAGGGAAATGACCGGGTGGATCATTACAACATCCACTACTAAAAAGACTTTCGTTCACGAAAGTCAAGAGTAAGCGCAAACCTGAAGATGTGAACAAGTAGGGATACTGGACTAGCATATCACGTTCAAGCTACTGGACTCGCATATCACGTTCAAGCTCCCAAGTGGCCTCCTCAATCAGATGGTGGCGCCACTATACCTTAACCACTTGTATGTCCCGGGAGCATAACCGTCTGACATCTCTAGCTAAAATGGACACATGCTCCTCCACAAATGCTACCGTCTTGTCTAACTGAACTGACTCCCACGGAAGCTTATGCGACTCATCCGGAATGTACTGTCGCAGCATAGAAACATGAAACACTGGGTGGATAGCTGAAAATGCCGGAGGTAAAGCTAGCACATATGCCACCTCTCCAACTGTCCGCAGAATCTCAAAGGGCCTAATATATCTGGGGCTAAGCTTGCCCCTCTTACCAAACCGTATCACGCCCTTCATGGGCGATACTCATAAGAAGATCATATCACCAACTCTGGATTTCAACGAACGACGTCTACGGTAAGGATAACTCCTCTGTCTACTCTGAGTTGTCCACAGCCTGTCCTAAATCACCCGAACTCGGTCCAAAAACTCTCGGAGCAAATCTGTGCCACGAGGAGTGACCTCTGAAGTCTCGAACCAACCAACTAGATACCGACACTGTCTACCATACAAAACCTCAAACGGAGCCATCTGAATGCTGGAGTGGAAGCTATTATTATACGTGAACTCTGCTAAAGGAAAGAACTGATCCCACTGACCCCCAAAGTCTAACACACAAGTGCGGAGCATATCCTCCAATACCTGAATAGTTCGCTGACTGCCCGTCGGTCTGAGGATGAAATGCAGTACTGAGGTCCACCTGAGTACCCAACTCCTCCTAGAAAGTCTGCTAGAAACTGGAGGTAAACTGAGACCCTCGGTCTTAGATAATAGATATTGGCACTTCATGTAGGTGAACCACCTCCTGAATATATACCCGAGCTAACTTCTCAGCATTGTAGGAAACTCAAACAGGGAAAAAATGCATCGAATTAGTCAACCGATCCACAACGACCCATACACTATTAAAACCGCGGGAAGTACGAGGTAACCTACCAATGAAATCTATCATGAATCGCTCCCACTTCCACTCAAGAATGGGTAAATGCTGAAGCAAACCACTGGGTCTCTGGTACTCGGCCTTTACCTGCTGACAACAGAGGCATCGAGTTACAAACTCTGCTATGTCTAGTCGCATACCGCGCCACCAATAGTGTTGTCTCAGATCTTTATACATCTTAGCTGTCCAGAGGTGAATAAAATATCTAGAACTGTGCGCCTCACACAGAATCAATTGAGTCAAGTCCCCAACCCTTAAAACAGAAATACGACCATCAAACCTCAGAACGCCATCCGAATCCAAGGTAGCCCCCTCAGACTCACCCCTCAACACCTGATCCCGAAGGCTACGAAGACCACTATCTTCAAACTAACAGCATTGAATTTGCTTCAGCAAAGTAGATCTGGCCTCAACGCAAGCAACAATCCTCCTGGGGTCAGAAATATCCAATCGAAGTTAGATAAGAACTGAATGTCCAAAGCCAATGGCCGCTGAGAGACTGGAATAAAGGCTAAGCTTCTCATACTCACTGCCTTCCGACTCAAGGCGTCCGCTACCACATTCGCCTTGCCCGGATGATAGAGAATAGAGATATCATAGTCCTTCAGAAACTCAATCCACCTGTGCTGCATCGAATTAATATCCCTCTGAATCATAATATGCTGGAGACTACAGTGGTCTGTAAAGATCTCACAATGAACACCGTAGAGATAATGCCTCCAAAGTCGTAGTGCAAATACAACCGCTGCTAACTTTAAATCATGAGCGGGGTAGTTATGCTCGTGTAACTTCACCTGCCTCGATGTGTAAGCAATGACACGAACCCACTGCATCAGAACACATCCCAAACCGATAACAAACGCATCACAATAAACGGTGAAACCCTCGCCCTCAATTGGAAGCAACACAGGGGCAGAAGTAAGTCGATCCTTGAGCTTCAAAAAGTTCATCTTACAATCCTCAGACCACTGAAATGGAACCTCCTTCCAGGTCAATCTGGTCATCAGAGATGCAATAGACGAGAAACCCTCAACAAACCGTCTGTAATATCCTGCCAACCCAATAAAACTGCAAACCTCGGTAGGTAACGTGGGCCTAGACCAACCTCGAATAGCCTCAATCTTCGGTGGGTCTACCATGATACCATGTCTTGATACAACATGCCCCAAGAAAGCTACAGACTCAAGCCAGAACTCACACTTTGAGAACTTGGCATAAAGCCGATGATCTCTCAAAGTGTGGACCACAATCCTCAAATGCTGCTCGTACTCCTCGCTAAAACCAAGATGTCGTCGATAATCACAATCACAAAAGAGTCCAAGTAAGGCCTGAATACACTATTCATTAAATCCATGAAGGCTACTGGGGCATTAGTCAACCCAAAAGACATCACCAGGAACTCAAAGTGGTCGTACCGAGTTCTGAAGGCTGTCTTTGGGATGTCCTCAACCCTAACTCTCAATTGATGATATCCAGATCTTAAATATATTTTTGAGAACACTGCAGTACCCTGAAACTGATAAAAAAAATCATCAATACGAGGCATAGGATACTTATTCTTCATCGTTACCCTATTTAGCTGCCTATAATCGATACACATTTGCATAGACCCATCCTTCTTCTTTACAAACAGAACTGGAGCACCCCATGGTGACACATTCAGCCTGATAAAACCCTTTCCCAAAAGATCCTCAATCTGACTACTCAGATCTCTCAACTCAGGAGGAGCCATACGATAAGGAGCCATAGAAATAAGTTGAGTGCCCGGCTAGAGGTCGATAATGAACTCTATGTTACGCTCAGGAGGAAGGCCAGGTAGATCAGTCCGAAATACATCAGGAAACTCATGAACAATAGGTACAGAGTCAAGAAACGGACTCTCAATGCTAGCATCCCGAACATAAGCAAGGAATGAATTAAATCCCCTCTCCTTCAATCTACGAGCCTGAACATATGAAATAATCCCAGTTGGTGTGCGGCTAATGGAACCCTGCCACACCATCAGGGGTACAACTGGCATGGATAAGATAACAGTCTTGGAAAACCAATCCAAAACTGCATGATGAAAAGACAACCAGTCTATGCCCAGAATCACATCAAAGTCTACCATGGCCAATACAATAAAATCAACCTGAGTCTTAAACTCCTGAATAGTCACCAGACAAGATCTATATACCCGATCCACTACTAAGAAATCACCAATGTGGGTAGATACACGTAAGGGCACAGATAATAACTCAGAACATAAAACTAATTAGTGCATAATAAGTAGATACATAAGAAAACGTGGATCCTGGATCAAATAATGCAGAAGCTATATGATGGCATATGAAAATCATACTTGTAATCAGCACATTCGAAACCTCAGCCTCCGGCCTAGCCGGCAGTGCATACAATTAATACTGGCTATCGCTAGTCTGAGCACCGACCTGACCACTAGTCTGACCTCCCTGAGCTTTACCTCGAGAACCCCTGAGGACCACCTCGATGACCCTATGCACCACCTCTGCCTGCTGGTGGTATAGATTTGATGGGTTGTGTCGTCTGAACTGAAGGCTCAATCGCCCTGCGCTGAGGACACTCACGTACGAAATGACCGGCAACCCCAAAAGTATAACATGCTCCTGGGTCCCTGCTCAGACTAGAAGATTCGACTGATCCGGTATGACCACCTCTAGTCGATGAACTGGACTGACCACGTCCCTGAGGCTGACTACCAAAACCACTATAAGTGGGCTGACCCCTATCAAAAATCTGCAAGGCTGACTGTACGGTCCTACTAAGCTGACCCTGTCGCTGAAAAGACTGCTCCTACTGCTGAGGGCCTCTGAATTGTGAGCTGGTTTGACTACCACTATAACTACCCTGGAATTGGGGTTTCTTATCGCTGCCCCCTTGGGCCTCGTGATCCATCTCCTCGATCGAATACACATGCTCAACTATCTCATCAAAGGACTTCCCTGAAGTCACTAAACTATGTGTAGCTCTGTGAAGTGATAACTACAATCCCCTGACAAAACATCTGATCCTCTCATATTCGTCAAGTAGGATAATCGTAGCATGCCTGGCTAAGTCATGGAATCTATCCTCATACTCAGCTACTGTCATAGACCCCTGCCTCAACCTAGAAAACTCATCTCGTAGACGCTCACGCATGATTCGAGGCATATACTTCCCCAAGAACACCTCGGAGAACTGTGCCCAAGTAACGGGTGGATATCCAGCTGGCTTGGAATCAAGATAACCTCTCCATCATCTCCTCGCGACTGTATCAAACTGATCCCAAAGTTCTCAGCTTCTTCTCGCAGTTGGATAAGAACTCATAAGCGTCCTCTCCTGGAGTACCCACAAATTTAGATGGAGCTAATCTCAGAAAATGGCTAAACATTTTCTGCTCCTCGGCAGACAAAACTGGCTGGACTGCTATCGGTACAGGCAAAACCTCAACTCTGGGTGCTGCAGCTACAGGCTGCGACCAAATACCATCTCCCTGTGTGGCTAGCTGTACTTCCGTAACAGGCGGACCTCCAACTAATCCCAGCAACTGTACCAACGTACCTAAGAGCACTAAAGTATTAATAAATTTAGATGGAGCCTGGGCTGCTCCCTGGCCCACCGGCTACTGTGGCTGCGGAGCGTCTGGAGCTATAACAGGATCGGGTGAATGGTCCCTAGCATGATCTCAGCCTGGGTTTGTTGCTATGCCCTGCCTCCGACCAGTAGGTCGACCTCGGCCCCTAACAAGAGCCCTCACTGATGGTTCGGGGTCCCGACCCCCGGCTCTCGCACCACGCGTCCTAGCCATCTGCGTAAAGAGTGAATCAAATGAAGATTAGAAACCAACATAGACTCGACGCACGGACATGAGTCAAGAAAATGAGAGACTCCCCTAAGAATGCTCCGTAGCCACTAGAGGATAGGATACAGGCGTCCCCGCACTGATCCACAAGACTCTACCACACATTGGCTCATGTTCCGACACTACCCATACAACCTAGGCTCTGATACCAAATTGTCATGACCCAATATTTGAGTCATGATGATGCCTACTGTAACCCACCAATTGGCAAGCCAAACCCTAGCCCAAAGCGACAAGCCACAGGCTAACAGACGAAATCTCAGAAGAACGGAGATGAGGTGGAAGTAACCATTCTAATAAACATGCTATAAATATAAAAGCACAGTCAAAATATATATACATACCAAGACTAAGAAGGAATAGGACAGTATATAAAGTCAAGAACCCTTCCCAAGACCTGGTGAGGTCGGTACAAGAGCCTACTAGACATACCCAAAATACAAGACAAAAACCAAATATATATAACAAGTACAATAGTCTCGTGAGCAAAAGACTATACAATAGAAGATGGAGTAGGATCTGCCTCGGATGTTAGTAAGCCCACCCTACCCCGAAATCAGTGCTGAGAAGAGAGTCACGTCAAAATCATCAGCTAGTGCCCGAATCTACATCAGAGAAAAAGATACAGAACTACAGTATGAGTACCGGGCAATGGGTACTTAGTAGGCATCATCGGCCTACTGAGGTCAATGTATTATTAGTAGGCTAAAATGCGAGGGGGCATGCTAAGTCCGGGGTATAAGTAATAAATACATAAGTAACTGCTGAGACGTATAGATATGCTCAGGAGTTAAATAAATGTGATATCGAATAACGAGTAAATAAATGTGTAAGTAAACACACAAGTCAACCATAACCTAGCTGGGACCCCAAAAACCCGATAGGCACACGAAAGAAAATAATAACCCAGTCTGGCCCCCATAAATTGGTAGGACACATAAGAATAGTAAATGCATAGTCACTAGTGTCTCGAAGCTGTACCAGTATCCAGTAATCATAATAACCAATGGAGCGCACCGGGCTTGAACCGGCATCAATGGATAATAACAAGAGGCCAGACACCGAAATCGAACTGGACATAGTGGGTAATAACAATAGGCCACATATATATCATATCTGTTGGACTCGAACCGAAACTCAGAGAACAACAATATCATAATCACGGTACCCAGTACCAGAACTCATAGTGTACCACAATTCGGGGCCGGACTCGAACCGGGACTCCCAATAGTCAATAACCAAAATCATCATACCTGAATCAGTAGCCAGACTCGAACCGAAACTCATCATAGCCAGTAACCAGAATAGAGCCAAATGTCACATCATAACCAATAAACGGGGAACATGCTAGTCCCATACCGAAGCCGAAGTATAGGTAAAAGAGCTAACCCATCATCTGCTACAAGGTAAGTCCTCGGGTCCTCCTAGGTCCATAGTCTACTATCATTCAATATCTAAATCAGTCTGGGTAGCGAGAGTAGCTCATGGCAATACGGGTCCCAATTCTAAGCCAAGGCCAGCAATCCCGACCAAGTACAGTGCTAACAGGGACTAAAAGGCTAAACAGGTTAATCGGGTATAATAGGGGTAAATCAATCCCATCACAAGCGTAACAGGTCATACTAGGGCTTAACTAAGCCCAAAGATATCAAACATCTGACAAGTCGATAAAAAGGGTAACGGGGCCCACAATCGGGTCCCGGAAACCAAGTCTAGTTACACCTGTCTAAGTTTGGACTAAGTCTGTCTAAGCCTAGACTAAGGTCCAACAATAACATTCCCTAACCAGAAACAACAACAACAATACTATCCGACCCCAAATAGGTCATTTGTGGTGTACTACGAGGATAATGGGCCTGGAATGTATCCGAATAGCCCTATATAGCCTAGAAGGCCTAAATCACAACAACCCACCACCAAGTCTATAATACCAGCCCACAAAACCAACACAATAGCATACATATATCACACATAAGCCCAATCTAAGTGTAAAGAAAACCTAGTGTAACACCCCATAAATTTCCGAACGAAGGCGACTAAGTGACAGAATTAATTGAACATGAAACAAAGGGTTTATTATGCATGCAAAGGGTTGGGATTAATTCATATTATGTTAATGGACCAATTAAGGCCCAAAAATTCACAATAAAACATGGCCCAAAGAGAAAATGACCCATTCTTCATGTTGACCAAGTAAACCATATTTTATGTTTGGATAAGCATGACTTGAGGACCTATATAAGTCACAAAAATCAGATTTTAATCATATGAGACACCTTGCCATTTCTTGCATTTTCTAGACATTTCCACGAGGCCAAAGAAACCCTTTTCAAGCCAAGGCAACTCTACTTGTTTTGACAAAATCATCACCTTGAAAGTGTTTTTAAGTGTTTATTTTTATGGTTTAATATATTATGTGCATGATAGATTGTATGTATTATGATGGTTATGTCTAAAAGTTTTGATTGGTGCACTTTTGCTTATGTGATGCAAGTTTAGTCATTTTGGTGATTTAAACTTGAAAGTGGCCTTGTGGTCTTGAAGAAAGTGAGTTGAGGGTTTGAACATCAACATGTATGATGTGTTTACGCCCCCAATTTGATTTCTCCTTATGCGTCATTTTTGGAAATGGTTGTTATGGAAAAAGTGTATGGAATTGGTGACATAATGAAAGGAAAATGTGGTTTTGGTGATGCTTTTGGTGTGTTGTGAGATCATGGTTGTTCATTGGTATTAGGTTGATCAAACATATGTAAAGGAAAGCTTGGTTATGGCCATGGACCATTTAATACGAAAAAGGACCCAAAAGCGAACCCCGATGGCCGAATTTGGGCATCCGCCCACGCAGACGGGCACCTGCAGGCGCAGATGACAATGCAGGTGGCCCTGGAAGTGTCCAGAAGGGCACCTGCGGCCGCAGGTCACCCACCTGCGCACGCAGGTGGCCCTTCCAGACCCCCCCCCCAAGGGTCCCATTTTGCATGTTTTTGTCCCGTAATGATCCCCGAAACCCCTCTAACCTCCTTGGATGCAATTATTAACTTATGAATGACCTTTAAGGAGTAAGTTGGAGGTATGGTGAATTATATCGAGTATGGATTGACTTTAATGTGTTGTTTTGAAAGATGTTTATGCGACGTAATGACGTAAACGTAACATACTATTGAAGAGGAAGTGTAAAGTATGATCTTGGTGTGGAATGTTAGTGACTTATGATATCATGGGTGATGTGTGACATGTTTTGGTAATGGTAAAGCAGTACATGATATTGTACGAAGGTGAAATGACGTTGTGTGACAATTATGTAACTTATTGTCATGTTATACACTTGAAATGAAGTTAGTGGTTAATGTAAGCTTCGTTATGTACTTGTGTGTTGAGTAGATGTAAAGGGAAAGCTGAGGTGTTGTATTCACGAGTAAGATTGTGTATCCATATTGGGGAATTAAGGTATGTAAGGTTACTCTTTTCGTATCCTTCTGCAGCACATAGTGTTACATTGTCATTATACTTGTTCCATTCCGAAGTGTTCAAAGGTATTCCATTTTCGGTTATTAATCATTGTTACTCACATGTTCCTTATTCATTGATCAATTGTGATTCACATGACTCATGTTCATTGGTTAATGTTCCAATAATGTTCCAAAGTTCCAATAACATTGTAACCACTAATGTACCAATCTCATAACAAAAGAATTAATGTAATGAACACTTGTTGAGTACGGGTGGCAACTCGAAGGGGCGTAAGCCTAGATAGAGGCGATCCCGAATGGCTACTGAGTACGAGTGGCAACTCGAAGGGGCAAAATCCTAGCTAGAGGCGATCCCGAAAGTTCATTGGGAACGGGTGGCAACTCAAAGGGGCGAAAGCCCAGCTAGAGGCGATCCCGATTATTATGTTATTCCCACTGATCAGTTGGGCCCGGGCATTACATGATTGATGACTATATGATTGATGATGAAGTAAAGTAAAGCGAAATAAAATAAAGGAAGCAATGCACATGATCCCACATGTTTAACCTATGATAGTTTATTCACATGATGTGTTCTCTTGTACTTGATTTCATTGACGTTCCTATATATCATTCAGTTACTTATAGCCTTACATACTTAGTACATTCTTCGTACTGACATCCCTTGTGGGACATTACCTTGTTTGCTGCAGGCACAGGTACTAATAGGTCCCCACAGTAAGACTTGGATTTATCTACGGATTTGTTGGTGAGCTCCAGGTTGCTTCGGGGCTTTTCGAGTCCTATGTATATATTGGTTTTGACATTATATCACAGATTTCTAAAGCGAGGACTTGTCCCAACTGTAGGATAGTCATGTTCATGTATTTATAGAGGCTTTGTAGATGATGTGGGACAAACGAGAGATGTATGTCATGTCATGATGGCCCTAAAGGCCAAGTTTCATATATGTATATATATCACCTGTTTTGCCATGATTACCGCCACTAGTATTTTCCATCTATGATAGTGATGATTGGGTATGAATGCACAGGGTTGAAGGTTGGTTCTCTCGGGGCCTTAACGGCTTCGGGCGCCATATCCGTCCCGCCGAAATTTGGGTCGTGACAAAAGTGGTATCAGAGCGGGTCATCCTAGGGTGTCTACAAAACCGTGTATGAGTAGAGTCTTACTTATCGATGTGTTGTACACCACATTTATAAGTAGGAGGCTACGGGACATTTAGGAGCTGTTTCATTTCTTCATTTTCTAGATCATGCATTAGAGCCAAAGTTATAGGAGGAACCATATCTGACTGTTGAAATTGTTTTCTTATATTAGAGTAAAATGACGATGACGAGAAGAGGTAAAAGTAAGAGGTTTGACCAAATTGCTGGAGAAGGAACCAGTAGAGCCCCGCCTGAGCCAGTTAATCTAGGCGGCGCTGAACTAGAGATGGCACCACAGGCTTCTTCTACTCTTCCAATGTCAGAAGAGTCAAGAGAAAGAGAAATACCTGCAGCACCACCAGTGAATACCACTGACCAGGATTTAAAGAATGCAGTGCAGATGTTGACCCAAATAGTTACTGCACAGGTTCAGGGACAGGGTGGTTCAACCACACATGATGATAGTGCAGCCAGAGTAGCTAGTAGACGGACACAGGACTTTCTGAAACTAGACCCTCCTACCTTCACTGGATCGGATCCGAATGAAGACCCGCAGGATTATATAGATCAAATCCAAAGGGCTTTAGAGGTGATGCATATGTCTGGTGTGGAAACGGTTGAGCTTGTGGCCTATAGGTTGAAGGGTGAAGCTATACTGTGGTATGAAGATTAGAGGCGGTCGAGGGGCATTGATGCACTTCCAGCTAATTGGGAAGAATTTAAAATGGCATTCCTTGATCACTATCTCCCCTATGAGGTTCGAGAGGCTCGTGCATACCAATTCTTGAATTTGCGATAGGGAAACATGAGTGTTAGAGAGTATAGCCTCAAGTTTAATTCCTTGGCCTGGTATGCTCCGAATGTGGTTGCGACTATGACCGATAGAGTTCATCGATATGTGGACAGATTAGAGCCATATTTGGTCCGAGATTGTACTATTGTTGCGCTAAACAGGGACACGGACATCGCGAGAATACAGGCCTTTGCGCAGAAAATAGAAGATCAAAGACAACGAAGAAGAACACAAGGGTTTGAAGAAGGGCCATCGAAGAGGGCTAAATCCACGAGACAGTCCACGGCGTCCCAAGGCGAGTTTAGACCTCATAATTTCACTAGGCCGTCTAGAACCTCATTTTCTTACTCCACGATAAGTACTCCACCTCAATTTCGAGGGTCTAGAGGTAGTTATATTGGGCGAAGCAGTATGGTTTGAGGTCCACAGACAGCAGGATTTCCTCGCCAGCCGTGTCAGCACTGCGGGAAATCTCATCTAGGTGAATGCCGAATTAGAAGAAATGTTTGTTATTTTTGTGGTGAGCCAGGGCACATGGTGAGAGAGTATCCACAGAGGAGCATGGGTGGTATAGTATGACCGACGGGATCAGCTATTGCATCATCATCATCGGTTCCTTCTTTAGGCCGAGGTGTGCAGTCTGTTGGTCGTGGTAGAGGTGCCAGAGGAGCAGCGAGTACTAGTGGGGTCCAAAATCACACTTATGCTTTAGTGGACCGACAGAATTCAGAGGCTTCTAATGATGTCGTCACAGGTACATTATCCGTATTTTCATATCATGTATATGCATTGATTGACCTGGGTTCTACATTGTCCTATGTTACTCCATTGATTGTTGTGAAATTTACAAAGGCACCAGAATTATTAATTAAATCAATTAAAGTGTCTACACCGGTGGGTGAAAATATTATTGCAAAAAGAGTATATCGTAATTGTGTGGTAACTGTGTGTGGTCATGATACACTGGCCAATCTTATTGAACTGGACATGATGGATTTTGATGTCATAATGGGTATGGATTGGTTGGCTTCTTGTTATGCCACAGTGGATTGTCGGGCTAAGAAAGTACATTTTCATTTTCCCCAAACGAATGTGCTGGAATGGACTAGCAATGTAGGAGCACCGAGAGGCAGATTTATTTCCTATCTTAAGGCTAGGAAAATGATATCCAAAGGATATATATGCCACTTAGTGAGAGTGCATGATAATGAATCAGAACCACCAATGCCTCAAACAGTTCCGGTGGTAAATGAATTTCTTGATGTATTTTCTGAAGATCTTCCAAGTTTACCTCCAAAACGGGAAGTGGAGTTTAGCATTGATGTGATTCCAGGCACTCAGCCGATCTCGATTCCCCCGTATAGAATGGCTCCAGCAGAATTGCGTGAATTGAAGGAGCAGTTGAAAGATTTGCTGGATAAGGGATTCATCAGGCCTAGTATGTCCCCGTGGGGTGCACCGATGTTATTTGTACGGAAGAAAGATGGCACGTTGAGAATGTGCATCGACTATCGGCAATTGAATAAGGTGACGATCAAGAACAAATATCCCCTCCCTAGAATTGATGATTTATTTGATCAGTTACAGGGTGCCAAGTGTTTTTCAAAGATTGACTTGAGGTCGGGTTACCATCAAGTCAGAGTTAGATAAGAAGATGTACCCAAGACAGCTTTCCGAACACGGTATGGCCATTATGAATTTTTAGTTATGTCATTTGGACTAACAAATGCACCAGCTGTGTTCATGGATTTGATGAATAGTGTGTTTAAGCCATTCCTAGACGTGTTCGTGATGGTATTTATAGATGACATCCTGGTTTATTCAAGATCACCAGAGGACCATGCTAATCACTTACGGCAGGTGTTACAGATTCTCCGTGAGCGTAAGTTGTATGCAAAGTTCTCCAAGTGCGAGTTTTGGTTAAAATTCGTTGCATTCTTGGGTTACATTGTGTCAGATGAAGGGATACAGGTTGATACACATAAGATTGAAGCAGTGAAAAATTGGCCAAGACCTACGACGCCTACGGAGATTCGTAGTTTTCTTGGATTAGCAGGTTATTATCGAAGATTTGTGGATGGTTTTTCTTCCATTGTTGCACCTTTAACGAAGCTTACACATAAGGCAGTTAAATTTCAGTGGAATGATGCGTGTGAGAAAATCTTCCAAGAGTTGAAAGATAAGTTAACCTCCATATCAGTTTTAGTGCTTCCCGAAGTTACCGAAGGTTATGCAGTATATTGCGATGCTTCCGGGATTGGCCTAGGGTGTGTATTGATGCAGCACGGTAATGTCATAGCATATGCCTCACGACAGTTGCGGCCATATGAGAAAAATTATCCCACACATGATCTTGAATTAGCAGCGGTGGTTTTTGCTTTAAAGATATGGCGTCATTATTTGTATGGAGTTCATGTTGATATCTATTCGGATCACAAAAGTTTGCAGTATATTTTTAAGCAGAAGGAATTTAATTTGAGGCAAAGAAGGTGGTTAGAGCTCTTAAAAGATTATGCTATTGATATTCTCTACCACTTAGGCAAAGCAAATGTGGTAGCTGATGCATTGAGACGCAAGGCAGTAGAAAGCACTAGTGGCCAGTTGACTGAGAAGCAAGAGATAATTAAAGATGTGCATCAACTAGCCAGCTTAGGAGTTCGTCTTATTGAATCTCCCGATGAAGGGGTTATTGTGCAGAATGCAGCAGAATCATCCTTAATAGCTGAAGTGAAAGAGAAGCAGTTTGCAGATCCTATGTTAGTGCAGCTAAAGAAAACTGTACAACAGAATTTAACAAAGGCATTTGATCTTACGCAAGAAGGGGTGCTCCAATGCCAAGGTAGATTATGTGTACCAGATATAGATGAGCTGAGGAGATGAATTATGACAGAGGCGCATCATTCGCGCTATTCTATTCATCCAGGTGCTACTAAAATGTACCATGATTTAAAAGAAGTGTATTGGTGGGGAAATATGAAGAAGAACATTGCAGAATTTGTCGCTCAATGCCCGAATTGTCAACAAGTGAAAGTAGAGCATCAGAAACCAGGAGATTACATGCAATGTATCAATCTTCCAGTTTGGAAATGGGATATGATTAATATGGACTTCATCACAGGTTTGCCTCGTACACTACGGAAATTTGATTCTATATGGGTTATAATTGACAGGCTTACCAAGTCAGCACATTTCCTACCAGTCAAAACCACCTATACAGCGGAGGATTATGCGAGATTGTATGTGAAAGAGATAGTATAGTTACATGAGATTCTGATCTCCATCATATCAGATAGGGGAGCTCAGTTTACTGTGCATTTTTAGAGATCTTTTCAGCAGAGTTTAGGTACACAGGTGAATCTGAGTACGTCTTTCCATCCTCAGACAGATGGACAAGAAGAACGTACCATTCAAACACTTGAAGATATGCTGTGAGCTTGCACGTTAGATTTTTAAGGCAGTTGGGATGACCATTTGCCTCTTATCGAATTTACTTATAACAATAGCTATCATTCAAGTATTAAAATGGCACCTTTTGAAGCTTTATACGGAAGGAAATGTAGATCACCAATTAGATGGTTTGAAGCGGGTGAAACTGCTTTACTTGGGCCAGATCTTGTTCACCAAGCTATGGAGAAAGTCAAAGTGATTCAACAACGATTACAAATGGCCCAAAGTCGACACAAGTCCTATGCTGATATGAGAAGAAAAGGGCTTGAATTTGCCATAGGTGATTGGGTATTTTTAAAGGTGTCACCGATGAAAGGGGTAATGCGGTTTGAAAAGAAAGGGAAATTAAGTCCACGTTATATAGGGCCATATGAAATTATCCGAAGATTTGGTCAAGTGGCGTATGAGTTAGCACTACCTCAAGAGATCTCCGCAGTCCACCCGAAGTTTCATGTTTCGATGCTTCGAAAATACATAGAAGACCCGTCTCAAATTGCTCCCATCGAAGATGTACAAATTACGGAAGATCTTACTTATGAAGAAGTGCCCATTGCTATTATGGATAGACAAGTCAAGAGGTTAAGGAATAAAGTTGTAGCTTCTGTCAAAGTACTTTGGAGGAATCAGTAAGTAGAAGAAATTACATGGGAAGCTGAAGAAAGAATGAAAGCAAAGTACCCGTATTTATTTCAAACCGAGGAGAAGGCCCAAGACGCGGACTTGAAGTAATGACAAGTAAGTAAATATGAGCATTTTAAATATGTGGCAATGTGACAAATGTATTAAGACCTAAATTTGTTTGGGATTAATTACTACTACTATTAACATTCGAGGACGAATGTTCTTAAGGGGGGGAGAATGTAACACCCCGTAAATTTCCGAACGAAGGCGACTAAGTGACGGAATTAATTGAACATGCAACAAAGGGTGTATTATGCATGCAAAGGGTTGGGCTTAATTCACATTATGTTAATGGACCAATTAAGGCCCAAAAATTCACAATAAAACATGGCCCAAAGAGAAAATGACCCATTCTTCATGTTGACCAAGTAAACCATATTTTACGTTTGGCTAAGCATGACTTGAGGACCTACATAAGTCACAAAAATCAGATTTTAATCATATGAGACACCTTGCCATTTCTTGCATTTTCTAGACATTTCCAAGAGACCAAAGAAACCCTTTTCAAGCCAAGGCAACTCCACTTATTTTGACAAAATCATCGCCTTGAAAGTGTTGGTAAGTGTTTATTTTTGTGGTTTAATATATTATGTGCATGAGAGATTGTATGAATTATAATGGTTATGTCTAAAAGTGTTGATTGGTGCACTTTTGCTTATGTGATGCAAGTTTAGTCATTTTGGTGATTTAAACTTGAAAGTGGCCTTGTGGTCTTGAAGAAAGTGAGTTGAGGGTTTGAACATCAACATGTATGATGTGTTTACGCCCCCAATTTGATTTCTCCTTATGTGTCATTTTTGGAAATGGTTTTTATGAAAAAAGTTTATGGAATTGGTGGCATAATGAAAGGAAATTGTGGTTTTGGTGAAGCTTTTGGTGTGTTGTGAGATCATGGTTGTTCATTGGTATTAGGTTTATCAAAAATATGTAAAGGAAAGCTTGGTTATGGCCATGGATCATTTAATGCGAAAAAGGACCCAAAAACGAACCCCGGTGGCCGAATTTGGGCATCCGCCCACGCAGACGGGCACCTGCGGGCGCAGATGCCAACGCAGGTGGCCCTAGAAATGTCCAGAAGGGCACCTATGGCCAAAGGTCACCCACCTGTGCGTGCAGGTGGACCTTCCAGACCCCCCCCCCCAGGGTCCCATTTTGTATGTTTTTGTCCCGTAATGATCTCCGAAACCCCTCTAACCTTTTTGGATGCAATTATTAACTTATGAATGACCTTTAAGGAGTACGTTGGAGGTATGGTGAATTATATCGAGTATGTATTGACTTTAATGTGTTGTTGTGAAAGACGTTTATGCGACGTAATGACGTAAACGTAACATAGTATTGAAGAGGAAGTGTAAAGTATGATCTTGGTGTGGAATGTTAGTGACTTATGATATCATGGGTGATGTGTGACATGTTTTGGTAATGGTAAAGCAGTACATGATATTGTACGAAGGTGAAATGACGTTGTGTGACAATTATGTAACTTATTGTCATGTTATACACTTGAAATGAAGTTAGTGGTTAATGTAAGCTTCGTTATGTACTTGTGTGTAGAGTAGATGTAAAGGGAAAGCTGAGGTGTTGTATTCACGAGTAAGATTGTGTATCCATATTGGGGAATTAAGGTATGTAAGGTTACTCTTTTCGTATCTTTCTGCAGCACATAGTGTTACATTGTTATTATACTTGTTCCATTCCGAAGTGTTCAAAGGTATTCCATTTTCGATTATTAATCATTGTTACTCACATGTTCCTTATTCATTGATCAATTGTGATTCACATGACTCATGTTCATTGGTTAATGTTCCAATAATGTTCCAAAGTTCCAATAACATTGTAACCACTAATGTACCAATCTTATAACAAAAGAATTAAAGTAATGAACACTTGTTGAGTACGGGTGGCAACTCGAAGGGGCGTAAGCCTAGCTAGAGGCGATCCCGAATGGCTACTGAGTACGGGTGGCAACTCGAAGGGGCGAAAGCCTAGCTAGAGGTGATCCCGAAAGTTCATTGGGAACGGGTGGCAACTCAAAGGGGCGAAAGCCTAGCTAGAGGCGATCCCGATTATTATGTTATTCCCACTGATCAGTTGGGCCCGGGCATTGTATGATTGATGATGAAATAAAGTAAAGAGAAATAAAATAAAGGAAGCAATGCACATGATCCCACATGTTTAACCTATGATAGTTTATTCACATGATGTGTTCTCTTGTACTTGATTTCATTGACGTTCCTATATATCATTCAGTTACTTATAGCCTTACATACTAATGAACTCTATTCTACAATATCGACAATGAAAAATTGTAGAACTTCATCGGCATCAACAACGGAGTATAATCACACATTGACTGTTTTTTATTTTGTAGAAGAACAGAGTTTTGAGTTGGGCAGAACTTCGTTACACTCGTCCAAAAATTAGTGAATACCTGATGAAGGGAAATACATGTATTTATAGCCAAATACGCACTGTTTTGAAAGGATGTACTGCTTCGAATCACTGTTTCTGAAACATCGCATTGGTTGTGGAAATAATGCATCATTTCTGGACTTTTGCATTGTTTCTGGAATGGTTGCATTGTTCTGGAACGATGCACTTCGGATGAATTTTTTCTGAATTAAAATATCACTTAAACACAAGATAATCTCTCGATCGATCATTTGCCAAATCCAAATCCGAAGCCGAAGCCGAGCCGAGCGAGCGACGACGACGACGACGCGAGGCTTGGTTTCTTCTTGGCTCACTATCCATACAAATGAGTACTTCTTAATATAAAGGACAAAATGTTTCTTTCTCCCACCAATGAGGGAGAAACTATTATTCCTTCTATAAAGTGACTATTAACCTCCCTTTGTTCCCAGTTTGTTCCACCATTTTCCATTCATATTTCACCAAAACCCAACATTTCAAAGTTCATTTTTTTTATCAAATAATTTGCTCAGTAGCAACATGTCACCTACCCTTACACCAAAAAGAACATATCACCTCTCAACTCTCTTATTTCTTTCCTCTATCATATTCTCATATTTACCTTTTCATTAACTGACGGAGGAGTATTCTCTCTAAATCATAAAGTTAAGAGGTATGTATACCCCCTTTCCTAATACTTTTAATTGTCGAACCTGATTTTAAAAAAATAAAGGAAAATGTCATAAATTGCACCTTGTATTTATTTGGATGGATCATTTAATTTACACATTGATTCAGCCTGGACAAAATCAATTTAAATGAGAGGATTGAATTATATTCGGAAAGATCATCAAAACGAGTTATATCGATATGTATCTTATTTAACATGTTCAAAATCAATTTAAATCAAAATGAATTGGATTAACATTGCTTGAAATATGGCGAAAACCTAACTTTAGTGTATTTATACTCAAAACTGACGCGGGCAGGGGCGGATCTACATGGAGCCAAGGGGGTTCGACGAACTGGGTTCATGTGGTTATACTCAAAGTTAAATATTTATGTGGTTATAGATCATTTTATTTAAAGTAAAAATAGAATTACACAATTATAAGAATCAAACCTAGGTCCATCCCGTGGCAGGGGTACTATTCTACCACTAAAACACCGATGTAGCTTGTTGGTGTAAACCTTTCATTTCTTATTATTTATACTCATCAACAACTTTTTTGGGCAAAAATAATTCATGGAATCCATTGGTTTTCTTTTTTTAAAAATAAAATAAAATTGTTATCTGCACCGATCATCTTATCAATCGATTATTTTAAATAAGTTAACCGGAGTTTTGACCAAGAAACTGATTTTCACGAATATTATTCTTCATTTATTTTTATACGACTGGCTGAGTCTATCGGTTTATAAAACAGTGAATTTTGTGGTTCTATTTACCTATTGACAAGGTAGCAAAACTAATTTCCCCACTTTGACAACAACAATACCCAGTGTAATCCACAAGTGGGGTTTGGAGAGAGTACTAAAGTGTGTGCAGACTTTACTGTACCTCGTAGAGATAGAGAGGTTGTTTTCGATAGACCTTAGAATAACAAAAATAAAATAATGTGAAGTGATGAGTAGTAATCAACATACAAAGGAATGAATAGTATGACAACAAAATTTGTGATGTATGAAGCACCAAACAAAAAAATTTCATGTGCTACCTGAATGTAACGACCCAATTTCGGAGTCATGATGGCACCTACTATGCCCTCCGATAGGTAAGCCAAGCCTGAGCCCGGAACTACAAGTAATGGGCGCCATGGAGGAAGAATACCAAAATACCAGGGTTTATGCCCGTAACACATGCAAGAAAATATAGGGCTATATACAAACGAGAGAGAAGTAACCAAAATGAATCTCACGACCTAGTAAGGCCGGTACAAGAGCCACTAACAAAAGAGCATGAGTGCTGAAGTATCAATATACATGTAGTCTCAAGATGAAAGACTGTCCAAAAGTAGAGGAAGGAGAGGGGATCAACCCCGACTGGAAAAGCTCACCCTATCTCCGGACCTGTGAATATCTGGCTAGAATGTCAACGGCTGCAACTAGTACTCGGATCTGCACCAGAAAAGATGCAGAAGTGTAGTATGAGTACCAAAACAATGGGTACTTAGTAGGCATCAGCATAATACAAGTAAGATAAAGGCGGGGATGTAAAGTATATCAAGGAAAAAGGGCAAACCTGAAATCAGCGCTAACATAGGTAAATAGTTAAGGAAACATAAAGCATCAAGGTTGAAGTAACTAACTATAACCCAACTAGGCCCCCATAAGCCTAGAGGATACACACAAGGGAACTAATCCAATCGGACCCCCATAAGCCCGTTGGAAGAAAGCAATACATGAATCGATACTCCTACTATGAATCTCATTCCGAACCACTACTCGCCGGACTCAACCGATCTCGATAACCTAACAAGTCTCAATAATCCTTAAGTATCATGATGCCGGACTCGAACCGGTCCTTAATTACATATGCCGGACTCGAACCGGACTTTAAATAAGTATGCCGGACTCGAATCGGTCTTTAAATAAATAAAATAATAAGGTTATCCCGAGCTATATAGATGCCAAGTAGTCCAAGGTTCAAGATTAAGGGTTATACTATGGAGGAAGTACTCCTAAGTCTACAAGGAGCTAGGTGCGATATCCCATCCGAAAGCAGCAATTCACTTAAGGGAAGGGGAAAATGGATCGATTCTACCTCTAAACGGCTCTCAAATCGGCCAAAATAATCCGAATTTAGCTAAATAAATGGCCAACCATAAATCCCAACCCCAATACCAGCACAAAATATTACTAATACCATGATAAAGCTCAATCTGTAAGGAGGGTAAACCTAGCCTACCTGGATGTCGAAGAAAACTCGACCGAGTCTGCTAAAGTGGAGCTTTTCCCTTCCGAGAAGCCTCCACAAGATGCCACGCTATCAAATAACAACTTACTCGTCAATACGAGAACAACAATACCCATATTGCATATAATTACATTGGGTCCAAAAATTAAGTCAAAAATCTCATGTGGGGCCTGCTTACGGAATCGCAAGTTTGAAACTGTCAAAACGTCCCTCAAACCTCAAGGATCATTTAACCTCACAAATGGGTGAATTCCAAGCATCAAAGCACCCAACAATCAAACCACAAAGCTATCTAGGGTTTTCAGAGAATTTACCAGGAACTAGAACAAAGCTTACCAAGATTTAGACGAGAAAAAAAGGGTGTTAACGGACTCTCCAAGTCTCTTCGGACACCCAAGGGTTTTCTCTTCTCTTCCACTATCTCTCTAGGGATTTTGTGCTCTCAAATCTTGGAAAATAATGAGGGAAAAATGGGTGAACTGGAATTTAATGAGGCTGCAGGTACTGCTTAAGCGCCATTTGACCGCTTAAGCGGTCACCGCTAAAGCGGACCAGCTTCTGCTTAAGCGGACCGGCTGGCCATGGCTAGCCGCTAAAGCGGTGCCCAAGCCACTAAAGCGGCTTCCGCTTAAGCGGCCAAAAGCTCGCTTAAGCGACTGCACCAACTGAAGCTGCATCAGCTCTTGGCAATATTTTGCCAAGTTTCCGACGGGTCCTCGGGATTTGTTCGGGATCCCGTGAACCCATCAAATTTGGTAATCCGGACTCATTGGCGAAACTAAAATTTCCATCTGGGGTCATTTTGATGAAATGTGGGTCCCACACCCAAGGGGTCGTTTTCACCACTTTCTACCCCATAGCATAAAATGAGCTCGGAAGCCTCGGGACACGGACCAAGGGTTCCCCTAGCCTAAATCGACGTTTCGGAGATGATGGAACTGTCAGAATTTGCATACAAGATCTACTTCCTAGTATTTGGGCCTGGTAGTCAAATTTGAAAAACGTTCAGTCCAAAGTAGGGAAAAGGCTATACAAACCACACGAACTGCCCGGTAACTGAACTGTCAGCTCCAGCAAGTCATAAATGACTTGGGGAACCTATGGAGAAGCTCTAAACGCTGAAATGATGTGGAAATGCAGGAAATGACCTGGAGGGTCATTACACTGAAAAACAAGAAACTATGAGAATAGTGCTAGTATCACCGATAAGAAGGGAGGTCAAAATATGATCACCGAGGCTATCCCGCAGGAAAGTGAGAGAACACTCAACTACCCAATAACCGCTCCCCCTAATCCACAACCTCCAAACCCAATACTTTTACGATCCTGTCATCAGTAAGCTCAAGAAGTGCGTCATGTCATGTCTAATTACCTCTCCCCAATACTTGTCTAGTCTGCCTCTACCTTTTTCGGTGTTCGCTAGTCAACCTCTCACACCTCTTTACAGGGTCATCTTCACTTCTCATTTTCACATTTCCCCAATTTTGACGCTTAAACATACCAACGGATATCCATCAGCTCCTTTACAGAAAAAATAAATATTTATATTTTCTAATGAAGTCAATCTGTACCAACATAGTCCGTCAATTTACTTCTGGCGAAAAGACATGTTTTTTAGTAATGATTGCTCTGTGTTAAATAGTGTTGGAAAAAATAGTACTCTCTCTATCTCAATTTATGTGGCACCATTGACTTGTCATAAAATTTAAGAAAGAAAGGAAGTCTTGTGAAATTTATTGTCTAAAATACTCTTAGACTATTTGTGTGTCTATAAATCATTTTATTGAGGGTAAAAGAAAAACTTTAAAGTTAAATTGTTTCTGTTTATAGAAATTTAAGGTGTCATTCTTTTTTTGACATACTAAAAAGGAAAAGTGTGCCATATAAATTAGGATGGGGGAGTATATAAAAGAACAAATAAAAAAATTAAAACTTAGTAAGAATCAGAATGATTCATGAGTTATGACCCACATTTTAGTCCATGTCATCTCAAGTAACTTTTGGGCGGGTTAATATTCAGCTCATTTATTAACTCAGTCCATCTTAAATCGCCTCAATTCAGCCCAATTCGCCCATTTGGCATTCTAGTCCTTATGGTTTCTTGCCTTTTCATTTTAGAGTAGCTTGTACTCTGAATTCAGAGAGGGTGGGGGTGGGGAAGTATTCTCTTTGTCTCCAAGTAAGTTTCGCTTTTTCATTTTTCAAATGTCAATTTGAATAATTTATGATATTAAATTAACTTAATATTTTAAAACTGAAATTTTCAAAACCCGTAAAAAAAATATTGAAAATTGTAATTCTTCTTATATTACTATGATAATAAAAGATATTTTAAAATATGTTGTTGACCAAAGTTACATAATTTGTATTTCGAAAGGCGAAAAACAACAAATAATTAGGGTTGGGGAAGTAGTTTAAGAATAAGCTGTGAAATAAGAAGAAACATACGTTATGAAAATATATCACTCGTATCACAATATATTGTACAACAAAATATTACATGATCAACCATTCATATGAACTGAATGGTGTTTTATTCAAACTTGTTACAACAAGTTCTAAAGTAGCAAGACTATTACTAGTATTAATCTTACCACTATGTACGTACGAGAGTTTTATAACAGTACATGTTGCTTTGTTGTGACAATTGGACAGTCACTTAATGGTTATATCCATCATGTGGAGGCTTATATTTGCCATCCAGGGTAATATCCACCATGTGAGGGGCTATAACCGCCAACCGGAAATTTATATTCATTGTTATATTCGTCATGTGGGGCTTTATATCCACTTCTGGAGGATTTATATCCATTGTTATATTCTCCATATGGAGGCTTATATCCGTCATAAGGAGATTTATATCCGTAGTTATATTCATCATGTGAGTGTTTATATTCATCACCACGAAATTTATATCTACCACCTGGGAATTTATATTCGTTGTCATATTCGTCATGTGAGTGTTTATATCCATCACTGAGGGGTTTATATCCTCCACCTGTATATTTATATCCGTTGTTATAGTCGCCATATGGGAACTTATATCCGCCACCTGGATAGTTATATCCACCACCAAAGTATCCACTATATCCGTCGTGCCCGTAGTGTACAACATTCTTGTTATCCAATTGCATTGCTGCATAAATTGTGAAATTTAAAAATTAAATGTGTCATATAATTAAGTAAGAAATCCAATATTTCAAAGAGATAAATAATACACTTACTGTTCTCAGCCAACTCCCTCGGTACAACCTCTGAGCTTATAAGTACAAAAATAGCCAAAGAAAGACCAAGAAATAGAGATGCCTTAGAACCCATTCTTTTTTTCTTCTTCAAAGCTTAGTTATATTAGTTAAAGGATGAAGAAATTGATGAAATATTGGGTTCTATTTATACTAAGAATTGAATGTATTAGAGATTGAAGGCACAACATCTTGCCCAGCCGCTACTCCACGTAATTGATTATATTACCTCCGTTTTAATTTATTTAGTTTGTTCAAAAAAGAATGTCTCCATCTTTTTTTTTTTTTTTTGGCAACTCCTTAGTTCTAATTTTTCACGTGATATGTTTAAGATCATAAGATTAAATGACATTATCTTTAGTTTAATACTACAAGATTCAAAGTTTTGTTTGCTTTCTTAAACTCCAAGTCAAAACTAGAAAAACAAATTGAAACATAAGGAGTAATATATACATTTACTTTTGTGATATACACTAAATCAAATAAATTTTTATAGCTACAAAATAAAATAAGTATATATTATTTAATTATAATTAAATAAATTGATAACAAAACACATATTTTATTTTGTGTTGGAGTGAATTTCAAACAAAATATGATTTTTAAGAGTAGTAAATAACTAAAACTTTTTGTTATATTTATCATAATGTAAATTTGTACGTATTTTTTCATAATTTGTTTTCTGAAAATCTGTTTGTTTTTTTTTCTTGGAAAAATTTGAATAAACACAAACTACTTCTCTCATGCTAATAAAAGAACTTCTTAGATCTTACTAAAACACAAACTGCTATAATTACACACAACTTTATAAGAACACGTTTTAAAATAAGTAAGTTTTAAAAGTTTTCCCAAATAGGTTCTAATTGCTCATGAAATCTTTCTTGCGATAGTTTTCTGCTTCACATATTTGAAGTATTGCAATCATTTTTGGTGGTGGGTGATCGATAAATACCCTTCCATCTTTAATTGGAGGTTTCAAATTGGAAATTGAGACAAAATTATTTTTGATAGAGAACACTTTAACCGGAAAATTGAACATTCATGTACGGAGCGGAAGTAGAGTGCGTCGCCGGCTTCATCTGAACCTAATATTTTTGATGTACATCATCTTTCACTAAATTCTTCATCAATGGAAAACTTTGGTTCATCTTTCCTTTTTTCCATGTTATTCACCACTAATATTTTTGGTGTGTATGCATCTACAATTGCTATTTACTTTTTCTAGTCGCGTGTACTGTTTAATTTTTTATTTTGAAGTCATGTTGCTTGTTGTTGTTGTGCAACAGAAGGAGGATATTCTCCTACTAGGGACGAAACTACGATTCTTCTTAGATTTTGATAGAACCCAATAGTTTTGGCTCAAATCTTTATATATTTATTTTTCTTTTTTAACCAAACACCATTATTAGAGAAAATTTTCATTTTTTGTTGCAAAAGTTGGCACCTAAATAATAGTTTTTCTATTCTTACAAAAACTTTTTCTTAATTTTTTTTTTCTTTTTGAAAAAGAATCCAAAAAATATGTTGACCTATTTTTTAAACAACAAACATGAGACAAGAAGTTTGGAGGCGTTGGATTCAAGATTTTAATTTGATGACTACATTTCAATTTTAGATTCTTATAAATAAAGTCATTATACTTTTACAAGTTATCACTTTTCTTTTTTTTTACTAACAATTTTTTATTTTTTTTTTGCAGCGAGTTTCGTAATGACTCAGGTTCTCTCAATAAATATGATATGCTCAAAAGAAATTGTGACTCTTCCTTGTCATTCTAATGAAGATTTGACAAAATGCATAGCAAATTGTTCGAGTAAATTTGGAAAATATTTTTATACTGCTCAATGTGTGGACAAAGGTGGGTTACAAGGAGCTATTTGTGTCTGCCTCTTCATAAGTTTCAAGCCATGTCCACCACAACCAACATTAAGATAATTACATATACTTTACTATGAAAATTTATAATAAATTAGATTACTATATGGATGAGAAATTTGTCTTTTCTTTCATATTTGTAATCGTATGAAAAGAAGGCTCGACTTGTTCAAGAATATCTGCTCTAGTTTAAAGAGTTTTATTTGAATCTCTTTCGAGATAATTACATATTTTATTTTGAAAATTTCTAATAATTAGAATATTATTTGGATGAGAAATTTGTCTTCTTCTTTTTTTTCATATTTGTAATAGTGAGAAAAGAAGGCTCGACTTGTTCAAGAATATTTGCTCTAATTTAAAGAGCTTTATTTGGATCTCTTTTGATATAATTACATACTTTACTATGAAAGTTTCTAATAATTAGATTATTATATGAATGAGAAATTTGTCTTTTATTCATATTTGTAATAGTGTGAAAATAAGGATCGACTTGTTCAAGAATGTTTGCTCTAATTTAAAAAGTTTTATTTTGATCTCTTTCGAGTTAATTGATTAAAGGAGAGTTGTTATATAGTACTTTGGGAGAAGGGGTTAATATATCCGTCAATTTTACGATTTAAAATGGATATACTTATAGTTAAAAAAAATGGTGCATATAGACCCACTTTTATGAGTTTAAGCCTTATAGAAGGCATGTAAAGAAAGTCTTATTTAAAAAGAAATGCTTAATATATAGTCACCAGTCTCTTAAATTTATCATAATATTTCATTTAGACATTCGAACTAAGTCATATTCCAATTGAATATCTATCACGATCCAATATTTGAGTCATGATGACGCCTACCGTAACCCACCAATAGGCAAGCCAAACCCTAACTCGGAGTGACAAGCGACAGACAAACGGGCGAAATCTCAGAAGAACGGAGATGAGGTGGAAGTAACCATACTAATAAACATGCTAGAAATATAAAAACAGAATCAAAATATATATACATACCAAGACTGAGAAGGAAGAGGACAGTATATAAAGTCAAGAACCCCTCCCAAGAGCTGGTGAGGTCGGTGCAAGAGATACTACTAAATATACCCAAAATACAAGACAGAAACCAAATATATATAACAAGTACAACAGTCTCGAGAGCAAAAGACTATATAATAGAAGATGGAGTAGGATCTGCCTTGGACATCAGTAAGCCCACCCTGCTTCAGAATCAGTGCTGAGAAGAGAGTCACGTAAAAATCATCTGCTAGTGCCCAAATCTGCATCGGAGAAAAAGATGCAGAAGTGCAGTATGAGTACCGGGCAACGGGTACTCAGTAGGCATCATCGACTGACTAAGCGTAATGTAATATAAGTAGGCTAAAATGCGAGAGGCACGCTAAGTCCGGGGTGTAAGTAATAAATACATAAGTAACTGTCGAGGCGTATAGATATGCTCAGGAGTTAAATAAATGTGATACCGAATAATGAGTAAATATATGCGTAAGTAAACACACAAGTCAAACATAACCTATATGGACCCCCATAAACCCGATAGGCACACGGAAGAAAACAAAAAACCAGCCTGGCCCCCATAAATCGGCGGGACACACAAGAATAGTAAATGCATAGTCACCAGTGTCTCGAAGCTGTACCAATATCCAGTAATCACAATAATCAACAAGGGCACCGGGCTTGAACCAGCATCAATGGATAATAACAAGAGGCCAGACACCGGAATCGAACCGGACACAATGGGTAATAACAATAGGCCACATATATATCATATCTGCCGGACTCGAACCAAAACTCAAAGAACAACAGTAGCATAATCACAGTACCCAGTACCAGAACTCATAGTGTACCACAATCCGGGGCCGGACTCAAATCGGGATACCCAATAGTCAATAACAAAAATCATCATACCTGAATCAGTAGCCGGACTCGAACCGGAACTCATCATAGCCAGGAACCAGAACAGAGCCAAATGTCACATCATAACTAATAAACGGGGAACATGCTGGTCCCAGGCAGAAGCTGAAGTATAGGTAAAAGAGCTAACCCATCATATGCTACAAAGTAAGTCCCCGGGTCCTCCTAGGTCCATAGTAAGTCCACGGGTAAGTCCCCGGGTCCTTCAAGGTCCATAGTATGTCCCCGGGTCCTCCTAGGTCCATAGTCTACTATCATGCAATATCTAAATCATTCCGGGTATCTAACGTAGCTCATGGCAAGGCAGATCCCAATTCTAAGCCAAGGCCAGCAATCCCGATCAAGTATAGTGCTAACAGTGACTAAAAGGCTAAACAAGCCAATTGGGTATAATCAGGGTGACTCAATCCCGTCACAAGCCTAACAAGTCATACTAGGGCTTAACTAAGCCCAAAGATTTCAAAGTTCTGACAAGTCAACAAAAAGGGTAACGGAGTCCACTATCGGGTCTTACCTATCTAAGTCTGGACTAAATCTATCTAAGACTGGATTAAGGTCCAACAATAACATTTCCTAACTAGAAATAACAATAACAATACTATCCGATTTCAAATAGGTCATTTGTGGTGTACCACGAAGATAACAGGCCTGGAATGTGTCTGAATACCCTATCCAGCCTAGAAGGCCTAAATCACAGCAACCCACCACCAAGTCTATAATACCAGCCCACAACTCCAGCACAATAGCATACATATATCACACATAAGCCCAATCTAAGTGTAAAGGAAACCTAGCCTACCTGGACGCCGCCGCAAGCCTGCCAAAAGAACCAGCTATACAGGAGCCTTTCCCTTCTGACAGGCCTCTGATTGCTGCCAAGCTACCAAAATAATAAACTACATGTCAAAACATGAATATTGATACCCATATTGCATTAGTCCGAAAAATGTCTGAACAGTCCACAAGGGAGCTCGCTTGCAGAATTGCAAAACTGAAACCATCACAGTGTCCCAAATCACCCCGTGACCAATAGTCACAACTAGCACCGCTCAATTTGAGCTCAAAATATAGCTCAAACATCAATACCAATCCCAACAATACCACCGTAGATGAAAACTATCGTAATAATAAGAAAACGTACCGTAGAAACGACGAGAACGAGTCCACGGACTCAATATATAAACCCCTATGCTCAAACCTTAATAAAATAGCTCAATATTTGAGCTTAAATGATTAAAATAGCGAAGGAAAAAATATGGAAGCAGTGGAGGTACGTAATGCATAATGCATTTATTCAATATATATACATCATGCAAAACATACCACCACTAATGTCATTACTTGCTCAATTGCCAAGTGGCAACCACCTTTTAACAATTGCTTATGGTGTGCACCTCCTCACCTTCCATGTGGTGGTGGAGGTGGCACATCAGCATAATTTTTATCTCATTATATATATATTCGGGTATTGCATAGATTCGTGGTAAAATAAATATAACTTTTTGAATATACTATAATTAATAAAAAATTATTTTGAATAAAGTCTCTATAAAATAATAATATTATTTTAACATATCTAGATTCACTATCTCCGCTTAAATTATTAATAGGTTATAAAACTTATTATAAATTAGCATAGATATATCATAACTAAAATTTTTTATAATTTTCAAAAATATTTTTGAAAGGTAATTAACTACATCCTTTTACCAAATTCTAATTTAATTTAAATGTTTCACAACACGCCCTCGGTATAAATAATATTCTCAAACGAACTGCCCAAAAATTGAACTGTCAGTCCCAACAAGTGATAATTAACTTGGGGCGGTTATAGAAAAGCTCTAAACGCTGAGAACACACGAACACGAGGGAAATAACCGGGAGGATCATTACAACATCCACTACTAAAAGGACTTTCATCCACGAAAGTCAAGAGTAAGCGCAAACCTGAAGACGTGAACAAGTAGGGATACTGGACTCGTATATCACGTTCAAGCTCCCAAGTGGCCTCCTCAACCGGACAGTAGCGCCACTATACCTTAACCACTGGAATGTCCTGGGAGTGTAACCGTCTGACATCTCTGGCTAAAATGGACACAGGTTCCTCCACAAATGCTAACTTCTCGTCTAACCGAACCAAGTCCCACTGAAGCTCATTCGACTCATCCGAAATGTATTGTCGCAGCATAGAAACATGAAACACTGGGTGGATAGCTGAAAATGCCGGAGGTAAAGCTAGCACATAAGCCACCTCTCCAACTGTTCTCAGAATCTCAAAGGGCCCAATATATCTAGTGTTAAGCTTGCCCCTTCTACCAAATCGTATCACGCCCTTCATGGGCGATACTCATAAGAAGACCCTATCACCAAATTTGAATTTCAGCAGACGACGTCTACGGTCAGCATAACTTTTCTATCTACTCTGAGCTGTCCGAAGCTTGTCCTGAATCACCCGAACTCGGTCCAAAGACTCTCAGAGCAAATTTGTGCCACAAGGACTGACCTCTGAAGTCTCGAACCAACCAACTGGAGACCGACACCGTCTACCATACAAAGCCTCAAATGGATCCATCTGAATGCTGGAGTGGAAGCTATTATTATACGCGAACTCTGCTAAAGGCAAGAACTGATCCCATTGACCCCCAAAGTCTAACACACAAGGGCGGAACATATCCTCCAATACCTGAATAGTTCGCTCTGACTGCTCGTCATCCTGAGGATGAAATGCAGTACTGAGGTCCACCTGAGTACCCAACTCCTTCTGGAAAGTCTGCCAGAAACTGGAGGTAAACTGAGACCCTTGGTCTGAGATAATAGATATTGGCACTTTATGTAGGCGAACCACCTCCTGAATATATACCCAAGCTAACTTCTTAGCATTGTAGGAAACTCAAACAGGGAAAAAATGTGCCAACGTAGTCAATCGATCCACAACGACCCATATGTTATCAAAACCGCGGGAAGTACGAGGTAACCTACCAATGAAATCCATCGTAACCCGCTCCCACTTCCACTCGAGAATGGGTAACTGCTGAAGTAAACCACCGTGTCTCTGGTGCTCGGCCTTAACCTGATGACAACAGAGGCATCGAGCTACAAACCCTTCTATGTCTTGTTGCATACCGTGCCACCAATAGTGTTGTCTCAGATCTCTATACATCTTAGTTATCCCGGGGTGAATAGAATATCTAGAACTATACGCCTCGCTCAAAATCAACTTAGTCCAGTCCCCAACCCTCGAAACACAAATACGGCCATCAAACCTCAGAACACCATTCGAATCCAAGGTAGCCCTCTCAGACTCACCCCTCAACACCTGATCCCGAAGGCTACAAAGACCACTATCCTCAAACTGACAGCGCTGAATCTGCTCCAGCAAAGTCGATCTGGCCTCAACGCAAGCAACAATCCTCCTGGGGTCAGAAATATCCAATCGAACCATCGAGTTAGCAAAGGGCTGAATGTCCAAAGCCAATGGCCGCTAAGAGACTGGAATAAAGGCTAAGCTACCCATACTCACTGCCTTCCAACTCAAGGCGTCCGCTACCACGTTTATCTTGTCCGAATGATAGATAATAGAGGTATCATAGTCCTTCAGCAACTCAATCCACCTGCGCTACCTCGAATTAAGATCCCTCTGAGTCATAATATGCCGGAGACTGCGGTGGTCTGTAAAGATCTCACAATGAACACCATAGAGATAATGCCTCCAAAGCCACAGTGCAAACACAACCGCTGCTAACTCTAAATCATGAGTGGGGTAGTTACGCTCATACACCTTCATCTGCCTTGATGAGTAAGCAATGACACGACCTCGCTGCATCAGAACACATCCCAAACAGATACTAGACTGATCGCAATACACGGTGAAACCCTCGCCCTCAACTGGAAGTGTCAACACAGGGGCAGAAGTAAGTCGATCCTTGAGCTTCAAAAAGCTCGCCTCACAATCCTCAGACCACTGAAATGGAACCTCCTTCCTGGTCAATCTGGTCATAGAAGATGCAATAGACGAGAAACCCTCAACAAATCGTCTATAATATCCTGCCAACCCAATATAATTATGAACCTCGGTAGACGATGTGGGCCTAGCCCAACCTCAAATAGCCTTAATCTTCGCTGGGTCTACCATGATACCTTGTATGGATACAACATGCCCCAAGAAGCTATAGACTCAAGCTAGAACTCACACTTTGAGAACTTGGCATAAAGCCGATGATCTCTCAAAGTGTGGAGCACAATCCTTAGATGTTGCTCGTGCTCCTCGCTACTCCTCAAATAAACCAAGATGTCGTCGATAAACACAATAAAAAAGAAGTCCAAGTACGACCTGAATACACGATTCATTAAATCCATGAAGGCTGTTGGGGCATTAGTCAACCCAAAAGACATCACCAGGAACTCATAGTGGTCGTACCTAGTCCTGAAGGTTGTCTTTGGGATGTCCTCAGCCCTAACTCTCAATTGATGATATCCAGATCTCAAATCTATTTTTGAGAACACCGCGACACCCTAAAATTGATCAAACAAATCGTCAATACGAGGCATAGGATATTTATTCTTCACCGTCACCCTATTTAGCTGTCTGTAATCGATACACATCTGCATAGACTCATCCTTCTTCTTTACAAATAGAACTGGAGTACCCTATGGCGACACACTCAACCTGATAAAACCCTTTCCCAAAAGATGCTCAAGCTGACTATTCAGCTCTCTCAACTTAGCAGGAACCATACGATAAGGAGCCACAGATATAGGTCAAGTGCCCGGCTTGAGGTCAATAATGAACTCTATATTACGCTCAGGAGGAAGGCCAGGTAAATCAGTCGGGAATACATCAAGAAACCTACGAATAACAGGGACAGAGTCAAGTGAAGGACTCTCAATGCTAGCATCCCAAACATAAGCAAAGAATGAATCACATCCCCTTGCCATCAATCTATGAGCTTGAACATATGAAATAATCCCCGTCGGTGTGTGGCTAATGAAATCGGGGGTACACTGGGCATGGCTAAGGTAACGGTCTTGGCAAAGTAATCCAAGACTGCATGATGAAAAGACAACAAGTCCATGCCCAGAATCACATCAAAGTCTACCATGGCCAATACAATAAAATCAACCTGAGTCTCAAACACCTGAATAGTCACCAGACAAGATCTATATACTCGATCCACTACTAAGGAATCACCAACGGGGGTAGATACAAGTAAGGGTACAGATAATAACTCAGAACATAAATCCAACGGTGGTGCATAATAACTAGATACATAAGAAAATATGGATCTGGGATCAAATAATGCAGAAGCTGGCTGATGGCATACAAAAATCGTACTTTTAATCACCGCATCTGAAGCCTCAGCCTCTGGCCTAGTCGATATGGTATACAACTGATGCTGGCTATCGCTAGTCTGAGCACCGACCCGACCACCAGTCCGACCTCCCTATGCTCTACCTCAGGAACCTTGAGGACCACCCCGACGACCACCACCTCTGCCTACCGGCGGTATAGATCTAATGGGTTGTGCCATCTGAATTAAAGGCTCAATCGCTCTGCGCTGAGGACACTCACGTGCGAAATGACCAACAACTCCACAAATTTGGATGGAGCTAATCGCAGAAAATGACTCAACATCTTCTACTCCTTGACAGACATAACTGGTTGGGCTGCTATCGGTACAGGCGAAACCTCAACTCTGGGTACTGCAGCTGCAGGCTGCGACCCAATACTATCTCCCTGTGCGGTTGGTTGTACTTTCGCAACAGGCGGACCTCCAACTAACCCCAGCAACTGTACCAACGTACCTTGAAGCCCTGAAGCATCAATAAATCCAGGTAGAGCCTGGGCTGCTCCCTGGCCCACCAACTGTTGTGGCTGCGGAACATCTGGAGCTATAACGAGATCAGGTGACTGGTCACTAGCATGATTTCGGCCTGAGGCTGCTGCTCTGCCCTGCCTCCGACCTCTAGGTCGACCTCGGCCCCTACCAAGAGCCCTCGCTGCAGGTTTGGGGTCCCGACCCCCGACCATGCGTCCTAGCCATCTGCATAAAGAGTGAGCCAAATGAAGATTAGAAACCAACATAGATTCGACGCACCGACATAAGTCAAGAAAATGAGAAACTGCCCTAAGAATGCTCTGTAGCCTCCCAAGGATAAGATACAGGCGTCCCCGCACCAATCCACAGGACTCTACCACACATTGGCTCATGTACCAACACTACCCATACAACCTAGGCTCTGATACCAAGCTGTCATGACCCAATATTTGAGTCATGATGATGTCTACCATAACCAACGGAAGAAATCTCAAAAGAACAGAGATGAGGTGAAAGTAACCATACTAATAAATATGCTAGAAATATAAAAACAGAATCAAGATATATATACATACCAAGACTGTAAAGGAAGAGGATAATATATAAAGTCAAGAACCCCTCCCAAGACTTGGTGAGGTCGATACAAGAGCCACTACTAGACATACCCAAAATATAAGACAGAAACAAAATATATATAACAAGTACAATAGTCTCGAGAGCAAATGACTATATAATAGAAAATGGAGTAGGATCTGCCTCAGACGTCAGTAAGCCCACCCTGCTCCAGAATCAATGTTGAGAAGAGAGTCACATTAAAATCGTCAGCTAGTATCCAGATCTGCATCGAAAAATAAGATGCAGAAGTGCAGTATAGGCATCATCGGCCGACTGAGCTCAATGTAATATAAGTAGGCTAAAATGCGAAGGGGCATGCTAAGTCCGGGGTGTAAGTAATAAATACATAAGTAACTGCCGAGGTGTATAGATATGCTCAGGAGTTAAATAAATGTGATACCGAATAATGAGTAAATAAATGTGTAAGTAAACACACAAGTCAAACATAACCTATCTGGACCCCCATAAATCCGATAGGCACACGAAAGAAAACAATAACCCAGCCTGGCCCTCATAAATCGGCGGGACACACAAGAATAGTAAATGCATAGTCACAAATGTCTCGAAGCTATACCAGTATCCAGTAATCACAATAACCAACGGGGCGCACCGGGCTTGAACCGACATCAATGAATAATAACAAGAGGCCAAACGCCGAAATCGAACCGGACATTGTGGGTAATAACAATAGGCCACATATATATCATATCTACCGGACTTGAACCGAAACTCAGAGAACAACAGTATCATAATCACGGTACCCAGTACCAGAACTCATAGTGTACCACAATCCGGGGCCGGACTTGAATCGGGACACCCAATAGTCAAAAACTAAAATCATCATACCTGAATCAGTAGCCGGACTCAAACAGGAATTCATCATAGCCAGTAACTAGAACAGATCCAAATGTCACATCATAACCAATAAACGGGGAACATGCTAGTTCTAGGCCTAAGCCGAAGTATAGGTAAAAGAGCTAACCCATCATCTGCTACAAGGTAAGTCCTCGGGTCCTCCTAGGTCCATAGTCTACTATCATGCAATATCTAAATCAGTTCGGGTATCTAGAGTAGCTCATGGCAAAGCGGGTCCCAATTCTAAGCCAAGGCCAGCAATCCCGATCAAGTACGGTGCTAACAGGGACTAAAAGGCTAAACAGGCCAACCGGGTATAATCAGGGTAACTCAGTCTCGTCACAAGCCTAACAGGTCATACTAGGGCTTAACTAAGCCCAAAGATGTCAAAGTTCTGACAAGTCGATAAAAAGGGTAACGGGGCCCACTATTGGGTCTCAAAAATCAAATCGAGTTATACCTGTCTAAGTCTAGACTAGGTCTGTCTAAGCCTGGACTAAGGTCCAACAATAATATTTCCTAACCAGAAACAAAAAAAAAAATACTATCCGACCCCAAATAGGTCATTTGTGGTGTACCACGAGGATAAAGGGCCTGGAATGTGTCCGAATAGCCTTATCCGGTCTAGAAGTCCTAAATCACAGCAACCCACCACCAAGTCTATAATACCAGCCCATAACTCCAGCACAATAGCATACATATATCACACATAAGCCCAATCTAAGTGTAAAGGAAACCTAGCCTACCTGGACGCCGCCGCAAGCCTGCCAAAAGAACCAGCTATACAGGAGCCTTTCCCTTCTGACAGGCCTCTGATTGCTGCCAAGCTACCAAAATAATAAACTACATGTCAAAACATGAATATTGATACCCATATTGCATTAGTCCGAAAAATGTCTGAACAGTCCACATAGGGCCCGCTTGTGGAATCGCAAAATCGAAATCGTCACAGCATCCCAAATCACCCTGTGACCAATAGTCACAACTAGTATCGCTCAATTTGAGCTCAAAATATAGCTCAAACATCAATACCAATCCCAACAATACCACCGTAAATGAAAACTACCGTAAAAATAAGAACATACCGTAGAAACGACGAGAACGAGTCCACGGACTCAATATATAAACCTCTAAGCTCAAGCCTTAATAGAATAGCTCAATATTTGAGCTTAAATGATCAAAATGGCGAACGAAAAAATATAGAAGCAGTGGAGGTACGTAATGCATAATGCATTTATTCAATATATATACATCATGCAAAACATACCACCACTAATGTCATTACTTGCTCAATTGCCAAGTGGCAGCCACCTTTTAACAATTGCTTATGGTCTGCACCTCCTCACCTTCCACGTGGTGATGGAGGTGGCACATCAGCATAATTTTTATCTCATTATATATGTATTCAGGTATTGCATAGATTCGTGGTAAAATAAATATAACTTTTTGAATATACTATAATTAACAGAAAATTATTTCGGATAGAGCCTCTATAAAATAATAATATTATTTTAACATATCTAGATTCACTATCGCCGCTTAAATTATTAATAGGTTTTAAAACTTATTATAAAGTAGCATAGATATATCATAACTAAAGAATTTTATAACTTTCAAAAATATTTTCGAAAGGTAATTAACTACATCCTTTTATCAAATTCTAATTTAATTTAAATGTTTCACAACATGCTCGGTATAAATAATATTCTCAAACGAACTGTCCGAAAACCGAACTATCAGTCCCAGCAAGTCATAATTAACTTGGGGCAGTTATAAAAAAGTTCTAAACCCCGAGAACACACGAAGACGAAGAAAATGACCTTTTTAGAAGAACAAAAAGTACTAAAAGATAATTTTGCTATAGTAGTCCAATCAATTATTTTAGGATCCAGCTAGGATACATGTCATTATATGTACTTGAAGGACCTATTTAGTATACACTTTCGTTATATTTTTTGTTCAAATATACTTTTTTTGTTATATTTTTTATTTAAATACATCTTTTTTATTATATTTTGACACAAATTTGTCCTTAATTTTGGCGGGGATACATGTCAAGCTTAGAGTCAAATAACCGGTCCTTAATTTGAAATACGTACCCCATTTTTTTTAGAATTTCACTCATTTATTCCGACCCGGTCTATTTTCTTTTCTTTTCATCATCTTCTTCTCTCTTTCAAAATCCATAAAGCTTCAAAGCTTGTTCTTTTATGATAAATTTCATTTTCTTTTCGATTTTTTAAAAGAAAAGAATACATCCAAGATTAGGTTTTTCACTATTAGAAAATATGTAATTAGCTACCATATTTATCGGTAATTCCTAGCTAATTCATCGCTAAATAGCTCTTAGCGATAATTCGTAGCTAATTGAAATTAGCATGGGATTTTTGTTGTTTAGCTATGAACTTTTGTCCGTCGATAATTACTTGTTTTCTTGTAGTGAATTTAATGCTTTTCTAGATGCATGATTTTAACCATCTTCAGAAGGCACTGGATACGCTGAATGCTATCTATATATTATAAACCTGTTGTTTACAATAATGAATCTACCCATATGTAATGTAGATTTAATCTATGCTGCTCGGACTTTCCAAAATTGTTAGCGAATAATGTGTATTGGATTCTCCAAAAGTAATGTATTTTTGAAGAATCCGACACAAATGTGACATCGAAAATGAAGAGTCCACGCAACTTAGGAATTAATTACTCTCAACGCTTGAAAATAACCCAAACTCATTCAACACAATCCACTCAAATATATATAAATAAGAACACACAATTCACATAGAATTACACATGAAGATAGACAATCACAAGTCAAACTGCTAGCTTACACAAATTACACTCAAATAATCAAAGTTTTCCATAGGTGAAAACTTGATCATCACTTATTCCACATTTTACATAAAACATTCACATAAACACACATTAATTTATTTAATTAGCTAGATATCTTAAGCAACAAGAGGAACATTAATTAATGTTATTCAGTTGTTGCATTTCAAGAATAGTTCCAAAAAAACCTTCACTGGTAAAAATATGTCACAAGAGTGGACGATAGTGTGACTTCTGTAACGATCATTCGAGGGCAGACATTCACAAGAATCACAACAGACACTGCAATCACTGTCTGACTGGCAGGGTCTAAAGCAAGTAAATCAATGAACAAGTCATGATTTAGCCTGTGTAAAGTTCTTTAAGGTCAAATAACGAGTTATAATTCAATCCGTTTAAATTTGAACGGATCAAGATGAATTACTTAAAGTGAAAAGATTAGTTATTCTGGCAACTAGATGAATGTACCAATACTCATAATAAAGAGAGCAATCAAGAAAAAGAATAGCTTAGACATATTGTTGATAACACACGCTTATCGAAAAAGGAGGAAAGAGCGTAAACTCGACTCTAAAAATTTCAGTTGCTTGCAGAATTTTTTTTTGTGAAAATTTGTTCATGAAATGTATCAATTTATAGAACAAGTAAGAGTATCACTAGGACTAGGGGTGTCAATATGCTGCATGTGAACGTGGAACGAGGTAACTTGCTTTTCTATTTCAAAATTTTTATTAGTAGGTGTTTGTTCTCGAAAAAAGAAAAAAATTCACGTTATTTAAAATTTTTAAAGTTGGAGTTGGAATTGAAATTGCATTTGGTCGTAGTATTTATAATAAAAACTTAAATATATTTTTCTTAAGAAAATAAAATATGATTTGAAAATATAATATAATTTAAATGATGTTATTTTATGAAACTAAAAAATTTAGGATTTTTTTTTTTAAAAAAAAATTAAAAATAGTGAAAAATAACTATTGGGTTGTTTTCTATTTCTCAAATACAACTTCAAGTTGTATTTGATATTTTTATGACCAAACAAAAAATTTTGAATAAAATTTAATTTTCTAAATTAAAGTCAAAAATATCCATGGTCAAACGGGCTATAAAGTTTTTCCTTCTTTTCCTTTTTCCTTTTTAACATGTTGAAGTTATTATACTAGTACTTATTTGTTTAAATTATATCACACTTATTTAATTGGATATTTTTTTAAAAAATAATTAATCACAAACTTATTTTAGACTAAGGGTTTGTTAAGTAAGGAGGAAAATATTTTGTTAATTTTTAATGTTTGGTAGGTCAAAATATTATAGATAATATTTTTCTAGAAAAACAAGTTCATTAAAAATGAGGAAAATGACTTTCTTAATCAAAGTACGAAACACAAGTTACATAAATGACATTACAAGTTCATTATTTCTTCTCCATCCATCCAACATCCCTACCCCTGTCCCCTTGACCATCCCAACTCCCGCCACCCCTTAATCCCCACTCCCTACGACATCCCAACCCCTTAGTGTTTTGCAGGGGCGTAGGGGAAGAGTGGTCCGGTACATATCCTTTGCTAGAAAATTATTTGGTGTACAGACTACAGAGTTTAAATGCTACCTATTATGAATGTGTACGTTTAATTTTGCACACCCTTAATGTAATTAAGAAGAAAAATTGTACATTCTTCGCCAAATTCCTAACTCTGCTACTGATGTTTGCTAGATAGCATATAAATATACTCTTGAGATAAAAAAATTTATCCGTAAATATTAAAAAGTAAGTAAGAAATCCAATTATTTTTCGAAAAAACATTTCTAGGAATATTTTTCTCCATAACAAAATTAATTTAGAGGGTATTTCAAAGATCACTTTTTTTGACAAATAATTTGCTCAGTAGCAACATGTCACCTACCCTTCACACCAAAAAGAACATATCACCACCCTTCAAATTCTCTCTCCTCTCTTATTTCTTTCCTTCGTCGGATTCTCATAGTTACCTTTTCATTAACTAATCAAGGAGTATTCGCTCTAAATCATAAAGTTAAAGGGTATATATACCCCCTTTCCTAATACTTTTACTTGTTGAACCTGATTTTAAAAAATAAAGGAAAAAGTCAAAAATTGCACCCTATAGTTATTTGGATGGATAATTTAATTTACACACTGATTCAGCCTATTCAAAATAAATTTAAATGAGTGGATTGAAATATGTTCGGACAGATCATCAAATCGAGTTATATCGATATGCATCATAATGTCACGACCCAAATGGTCGTGAGTGGCACTCACCCTAATCCTTTGGTGGGAAAACCATTTAACCCGAGCCATACCCAATTATTCAGTCAATATTAAGACGAGATTATCATAAAAACCAACTTAATAATAATAAATCCAAAACTAATCATTAATAATGCGGAAAATCAACAAACTACCTACTACAATCCCGGATCCCCATGACCCGAAAGTCATTGTACAAGAACTTCTAAAACAAAAGTCATGTCTAAAAAAAATCCAAAATAACGAAAGATAAAGAGTGTCTCATTGCCCGAAAGAAGGACAAGAATTAATATGATGATCCATGGCAGCCTGGAGATGGAGTGCTCACCCTTGGATCGAGATCAACTATCAAACGCTAGAGATAAGGTCGTGTATGAGCCTTTGGAACACTTTTTGCACTCAACAAAAGAAGAGTACAGGGTAGTATCAGTACAAGCCACTATGTACTGGTAGGTATCATAGGCCAACTCAATTTAATAGCATGTATACAACATAAATCAAATAACAAGTAGACAGACATCAACACATAGCAAGTAATTCAATGAATCAGTAAAAAAACAATGACGGGCCAAACAATGCCCACAAACAAGCCATGTAACCATCAAGAGTATCAATCATATCGTAAACAACCACGAAATCAACAATAATACCATATGTCAAAACTATATCCTTCTCAGCCTCGCAATTAGAACACCATTAGCTAGTTATCAGCTTATTAAACTACACGACCTCTCAAAATCAACACTAGTATGTACACACATGCTAAGGGACTTATTTCTGTCCAACTAGTCATGACCTGCAGGGGACAATCTAAGTTCATGTACCGTACCGGCATGGTACCCGATCCTCCATGAATAAGTAATATCAATATCCATAGTCGTACCGGCATGGTACCCGATCCTCCATAACCATATTATGTACATTTTATCAAATTTACACTATCTCTCAGGATACAACACGACGTACTAAATTTACAAGTACACTTATAATCATAAGGTAATTCGATCAAGTTCAATTTTCAATAATTATTCATACAAGTGTCAACAACCCAAATATCATCAAATTCAAGTACGTCCGAAGACCAATCAACAAGCATCTAATTTAGAAGCATACACACAATTAAATTGATTCTAAACTCCAAGTAAATCATAACCTACCTCAACCGAAGAATTCGAATGCAAGCTAATTTTCAAGGGCCTTGCCCTTTAGTAAAGCTTCCGAATGGTCAAAATCTGTTCAAATACATATTTCTCATAAGAGTACGAACTAGCACATCGAATTTCAGCTAAAACGGATCATTATTCGACCCCCAAATTAAGAATTCTCAGTCTAAAAACCCTAAACCAAACACCTAAATTTGTTAAAATCGAGACTGATCGGAATCCGATAATCTAAAGCTAAGCATGAAGGAAAACAGCAACTACAGTACTTTATATGTACCGAAAACCATCATACTATATCCATTCAATCGTTTATCATCCAATGATTAGCCATACTATCACTTAGTCATCATTAACTCATGATTAAGTGCATTAATTAATCTCAATTCTCATGACATGCATATACTACTTCACCGTGCTAAACCCTCTTGAACCACTACTCCAATTCACCCATAATAATGTTTCTCCCTAACTTCTAATTTGCCTAATTTCACCCTCACATCACTATCCAATGATTGCTCAATCATTGTTGTCATTATTAAGCAATCATTAGGTCATCATCATTCTTGTCATTATTAAACTATAGTTGATTCATTCAATTAGCTAATTCTAATGGTACCAGAAGTATTTGGCACCGTACTAATGGCCTTGAATAATAACCTTTCATTCCTTTATTACATATACAATAACACTAGGAATATAACCACAATAAGGAATCAAACCTGGAACTTAACGAGAATTTCCTTCTACCTTTCGACGTGAACTACCACTGTAACCTTCGTGCCCCCTCTTTGCCCTGAATATCTGATGTTATCTTTTATTATTAATTTTAAACCCTTTCCACTTAAGTTTATTCTAGTACATGCGTCATACGAAATAAAAATGTGAATTTGGCCCATTAACCACCAACTAAAATAATGGCTAAAATAACTAAAACTCCGAATAGATCCTCAAAATTTATTCGGAACCCCATTAAAATAAATAGAATATATAAATTGACTAAAAAGCGTGTTCCGAACCTATTGGAATCATTAAGACACTAATCTGAGGTCGTCTTGACCAAAGGTTGACCGTGATCAAGCTTAATTTTATTAAAACTCAAGAACTCAATTAATGACTTAAGTCACTTCCGAACACCTCAAGAATCGATACTACCCACTCCCATAAGTCATAAATCACATATACAAATTACGGGTAGAGCTAAAATGGGAAAGACAAGTAAAATTCACAAAACGACGAAGGGGGTCGTTACACATAATTTAACATGTTCAAAATCAATTTAAATCAAAATGAATTGAATTAACATAGGTTGAAGTACAGGCCAAAACCTAACTTGCGTGTATTTGTACTCAAAACCGACATGGGCAAGGGCGGATCTACATGGAGTCGAGGGAGTTCATCTGAACCCATGTCACGCCCCGAATCCCATCGAGACATGATTGGCACCCGTAGCCGATAAGGCCCGAGAGAACCAACCTTTGCCTATGCTCAATCATATGCATATAATATTCATAACCACCATTGCATAATATTATGACATACGAATAAAGGAGAACAAGGGACATATTTAGGCATACATATGAAACTTGGCCGTTGAGGTCATCCAGTCAAAACAACATGTGTCTTTTACACTATTACACCCACATCGGTCTACAAAAGCCTCTAACAAGAGCATTTACCAAAATGAACCATAAGTCGGGACAAGTCCCCGCACAACATGTACAATAGCAAAACATATATACAATTTGACTCGGAGAAGCCCCGAATGAGCGGGAGCTCACCAAAGAACCGCTAACACTGGTAGTTTATTGAGGAGGCCTACTGGGACCTGCGCCTGCAGCAAGTAAGGTAAATTCCCCGAGAGGGGTCAGTACGAAATAAGTACTGAGTATGCAAGGCTCAGATGAAACTATACAACACATGAATAGTTCAATGAATATGTCAATGAACTCAAAACATATGAATACTCAATGTGAATAAGTCACCATGTTACTCTTTGGAAACCATGTGGATTGCTTTCATTATTTTCATTACTTCCTTTATCTCAATGCTCACATGTCATTACATCACAATGTACCCGGGCCCCGACTGATCAGTGGGTCTTTCATATCATCATATAGGGATCGAGTCGAGCTAGGCTTATGCCCCTAGACTTGCCACCCTCGGGATCGAGTCGAGCTAGGCTTACGCCCCTAGACTTGCCACCCATAAATCCAAATCTCGGGATCGAGTCGAGCTAGGCTTACGCCCCTAGACTTGCCACCCGTACTTGATCATTGACCACATTTGCATTACTTTGTTCATTACTTTGAGATTGATACTTTGATAGTCATAACATCACTTTGGAACTTTGGAACACAACATTGTTGGAAACTTTGAATCATTGACCAATGAGTGAAGGACATATGAATAAATATCAATGAGAAATATAACATTACTAGCACCATGATACCATTGGAACCATTGGACAATAATCCATGAACAAGAGACACAAGTATAGGCACTATTGGAATATTGGAACATAGCCTTCTTTGAACTTTCGGAACATTAACCATGAATATGAGAAATGAGATTCACAATTGATCAATGAGTAGGAAATATATGACAATGATCATAGATAAGTGCATATGGGATACCTTGGTACATTTCGGAATAGAACTAAGGAAATGTCAATGTGAACACTATTGGCCGTAGAAAGATACGGACAAAATAACCTTGCATACCTTGGATGCACAATACGAATAGACAACCTTCGATGCGTATACAATGATCCCTCTCCTTCACTCTACAACATACATACATAACGAATTCACGTTAACCACGAATTACTTTACAAATGCATGCAATGTCAATGAATTACATGTTTGCCTTTAAACATGTCATTTCCTCTTGACAAAACCATTGATCATACTATTATTTCAAAAATTCCATAATATTCCCAACATTGACCAATACATGAAAATCAATACATTTCACCATAATACTTCTCCTCTACACTTTCTTGTCCATAACACATCACAAATAATCCATCAAAGCACCTTAATTCAACTCATAACACATATCGGCCAAAATCCCATAATTTTCACTTTTAGACAAGAACAAGTTTTATATCAAAAATAACACCATACATGTTTATATTTTGTCCATACCATGCTTTTTCTTCAAAGGCACAAGGCCTAATTCACACTTGAATTCCATATACCACAAATCTCATACAAAATCACCAAGTACCATGACCAACTTTTCCAAGCACCACCAACATGATATACATATTCTTTTATGCATATAATATAGTAATCCATGACAATAATCACTTACCTAGGCTTGGAAGATGTTGATCTTGCTCCAAAGGTTATCTTTGACCTCTTAGGGTTTGAGAGAAAAAGAAAGGGTTGAAAAAATTATCTACAAAGGCATGTGTTTTCCAAATGAATAAAATCAGCATTTTTGCCCTTTATATAGGCTCTCAAGTCCATGCTTAGCCACTCTATAGCATGCCATGTGGTGTTCTAGAAGTTTTTGCAAGAATGGGTCAAATTTCCCCATATGGGCCATGTCTTCTTTCCATTTTTGGGCCCTTTTTTGGGCCCAATTCACTTAACCCGATAAAATCAATAATTTCACGTGTTTAAGTCATCTCATACGTATTAAAATAATATTCCCACTCATGCTATTCATATCCGTAGCCGCCATCCAAAAATCAAGTGATTCTAGCCACGTATGACCCATTTTGACCAAAAGGGTAAAATCGTCATTTTGACGCCAAATTCGTTCTCGAGTAATTTTATCATACCAATATATTTCACTCATTTCATGTATATTCTCATAGTTGTAGAAGAATCATGGGGAAAATCGGCTCAATACGTCCCCGGGAACCCTTGAGACTTAAACAAAATTTTCAACTTTTGAAAGGTGCGCAGGGGCGGCGTGGCACGCTGCCTGGTGCGCCCCTATACTGCCTCTGGACTGAAAATTTCAGCCTAGAGCGGCGTGGCACGCTACCCAACGCGCCCTTCCCTTAAATTTTTCGACTTTTCTTCGCGGGTTTGGTTAGATACTTCAAATCCTATTCTTTCACTTACTTCTTAACCTTAACATACTTTGTTTAGAGGTCCTCTTAGCCTCGTTTTGAACCCGACAAATGCTACATGAAGATCGCAAAACACCTTCTACGCAAGGTTAAGCATATGCACAAGGCCAAATTTCAATTTTCTTGTCAATATCATTACAAAATACATTCGTGTGGCTCTCGACACTCAAGTATACATTGTTCATCGTCATCACATTGGGTTAGGAAGGTACGGGGTGTTACATTCTTCCCCCCTTAGGAACATTCGTCCTCGAATGTTAGTAATACTGTCTCATTGCAACACTTAAGTCAAAGTGAATGCTCTATATCATAATATACACACTTAACACTTGTAAAGACTTATAACTCCAAATCTGTATCTTGAACTTTTCCTTCCATGTATCACAAGTACAAGTACTTAGATGTCATTAATGCTTCGATTTCCCTTGTGATTTCTTCGATGTACTAAGTTCTCTAATAGTGCCCCTACGGAAGCTACGTTTGCTTTTCTTGATTCTTTCACTTCTCGATGTACCTTTGTACGTGTGAGATCCTCTGAAATTTGTACCTTTCCATTGACAACAATACTATATACTCTCCGATACACTTTCGGAGCATACGAAATGGACTGTGAAGAATTCCTGGACTAGTGCTAATAGGTACGCAAGTTGCCCAAATCTTTGGACAACTCCTCTTTCTTTCCGAATCTCATTATCTTTTTCCATTGGTGACACTATCAACTTCTAATAGCGGCATATGATTTATACCGACTTTGGGCCATTTGTAGCTACTTTTATATCACCTTTACTTTCTCTATAGCTTGATGAATAAAATTTGACCTGGGCAACGCAAAATTTCATCATCCATAACCCATCCAATGGATGATCTTATATGTCCTTTTATATAAACCTTCGTAAGGTACCTTTTGATATCTTTATTGTAGCAATTTCATTAGACGATCGATATTCATCCCCACTACCTTTAAAGTCCAACGTACAAACTCGTGACATATCTTCACATGTTCGTATAATACATTTTGTTCGTCCATCCATTTAAGGATGACCAGCCATACTTACATTTCTCTGTGTACTCATGCTTTACTGTTCCACTTCCAAACTGGGAGGGTAACATATTGCATAAAACATACAGACTTTTGATGCCATACTGTTCGTCAGTGACCGCTTGGACATTGAAATACAAGTTCTACAATGTGCTTCTCATATATTCTTACCAACATATCTCTGCTACACCATGGTGTATTTTGGTTGTTTTTGAACAAACAACTACCATGAACGATGTTCTTCTGTCGTAATTCATTTCCTTAACTCATCTATACCCAGTACACACAATCTACTTTGGCGTTAAAGTACTCCCCCTTGTGTTTGCTCAAATACTCTCGTCGACTTTACTGTACATATTTTTTTTTTCCAATTGAACTAAAACTGGAATTTACATATTGCTTTTCCCTTTACCTCCAATATCAATGAAAATCCTACCACATTTGACACTATAATTCTTTCCTCTGGAGTTTTAAGAAACAAAACCCCATATTGCCTCATTAATATAGATTTCCTGACTATATCTTTCTTTTCTGTGAGCTGTCCATTCATACTTCCTACTACCTTGCATCTTAATGTATCAACGACCCCATTTGCTTTTCCCAAATGATATAGGATACCAATGTCCTCACCTTTTAAGATTTCAAGCCACCTTCGCTACCTCAGAGTAAGTCTTTTGGCTTAACAATCTATTACATTGTCTCACATCCAGAATATATATATCAGCATGAATCCCTTACAAATAGTTACACCATAACGTTAAAGCAAATATCACTGCTGCTACTTCAGGGTCATGTGTTTCGTAATAATTTATATTCTCATGTGGCCGTAACTGTCGTGACGCATATGCTATTACCTTATCATGCTACATCAATATACATTCGAGGCCAACCCCGAAATCATTACCATACATTGCATAACATTCTTATGCCTTCAGAAGGCACTTACAACGGATGTGGAAGTTACTTTATCTTTCAACTCTTGAAAGCTTTTCTCACATGCATCATACTGGAACTTGATTGCCTTGTGTATAGGCTTTGTTAAGGGTGTAGGTATAGAAGGAGATCCTTCCACAATTCTCATATAATGATCAATCAACCCAAGAAATCGATGGATCTCTGTACCATCGTAGGCCTTAGCCAATTGTTCACCATTTCTATCTTTTGTGTGACAACTTTCATCTCTTCATCCTATACAATGCATAGTCCTCCTGTGATGTTTTTTTTTGAATACCATCACCGAATATGGTCACACACACATTTACAAGTGTCCTGAACGCCCTGTTCATTAATCTATAAAACTACAGGTGCATTCTCTAGCCCAATTGACATACTAAGACTTATAAACATACCATGTTTGTAATGCTGCCTTGGGTATATCATCATCGTTCATATATATTTTCCTTTTTATTTCATCAACATTCATTATCATTTATCCCGTAACTGATCAAACAAATCGTCAACTCTGGGGGGAAACTATTCTTATCCAGTTGCCAATAGTAAACACACATTCTCAATAGGCCATTTATCTTTTTTTTCTACTAGTGACACTGATGCACCCCAAGGGGCAGTACTAGGCCTTATGAATCCCTTATTCAACACGTCTTTTACTTTCTCCTGTCATTCTCGTAACTCGACCAGGCCATGCTATATGAAGAGGCCATGCTATATGATGAAAATAAAAATAGTTCGAGTACCTGACGTCACATTCATACCAAATCATACATCTGGGAATTCATTTACCACCTGGACTGATTAAAGAGGTGGGGGCTTCGCATTAATATCGTTCACTCTTACTAAGTGGCATATGTATCCCTTAGAGTATCCTTTTCTTTGTCGTGAGATGGGGAGTACATTTTCCTGTCCATTCAAAATAGTCCTTTGGGGATAATGACAATAGAACTTCTTAGTTCGGCCATCTACTATGCCATAACCCCTTTATAACTCAATAAGATCAACCAGTATCTCATGACCACAATTAATGACTATGAACTTATGATATACTCTTTTATTTACAATAGGTTCACCAACTGGTCATTTTGGTGTTCTTTTCACTTTTCAGCAATTAACAAAATACCATATGCTCTGTGGGTCAATCACTACGTGTACGGTACATGTAGCTTCACCAGGAGAAGTCTCCTTTTGTGACCCGACATATCACACCAATAACAACATTTGGCCCCAACCGACATTTGGTCTCTACCTTCTTCGTTCTTATGCTTGATACCCCATTGTCCATGAATCATGAATCTCACTTCTTTGCCAAACCGACTGTCTCTAAACCCTTGGGATCGAGGTAGAACATTTACTATAGATTAAAGAAATAATGATTTAGGCGGTCTGCCAATCATCCAAGACCTCAATTCTCCTTGGGACGCCACGAACTGTCCCCATAGATCTAGCCATCTTTAACGAACCTTTGTCAAACAGTTGTGTCCTTTTCTGGTGCCTCTGGTCTTTCATTATTGTGTGCAAAATGCCTATATCCATTGTACAATCCATCTGTCTCTATACTGATGCACTCTATCGGTCATAACAGTTATCACGTTTGGAGCATATCTAGTCAAATTATGACACTAAAAACTGTACTTCCTGACACTTATAGCCCTTTGGCAAAAAAAAATTTTTCTTAACAATTGGTCCACATAAGCTTTTCTGACCTCACATGGGAGGTACTAGTCACAGAATGCCATTTTACATTCCTCCCAACTATCTGAAAATACATCAGTAGATCAGTCATATGCATAACATCTAGAACCCTTTTTAACTTAGTTCATAATGTCCTATGGGTCTTCATTCAAATCCGACCCGGTGAACGTGGGAGGGTATGATTTCTAAAAATATTGTGTTTGACGACTAGCTACCCTAGCCGCACCATCATTACTCGTCATCAGGCCATCTCGCCCGTGACATTGTACAACAACTATCTGAGGCAACATATGCACTACATTTCGTAAATCCTGTTCCGTGACATTTATAGATGGCTCTGCAGGTACTCCTCTATCTTTTGGCTACGAGAGACCCGTATAACGATTTCCATATCAGCTTCACCTTGACTAACTTGGTTAAGTGGTGATTTACTCATTTCTACTTCGGCAGGCATATCATCCTGCTCACCTTTGCCCTTATCTTGTCTGATACTCAACATTTGACTATATAAAAGAAAACCAATGTCAATACGTACATATGTGTCCACCTACAACTTTGGCTCTATTGCACGATCTAGAAGTAAAGAAAAGAAACAACTCCTAAATGTCCCGTAGCCTCCTACTTATAAATGTGGCGCGCAACACATCCATAAGCAAGACTCTACTCAGACACGGCTTTGTAGACATCCTTAGACCGACTGCTCTGATACCACTTTTGTCACGCCCCGAATCCCATCGAGACATGATTGGCACCCGTAGCCGATAAGGCCCGAGAGAACCAACCTTTGCCTATGCTCAATCATATGCATATAATATTCATAACCACCATTGCATAATATTATGACATACGAATAAAGGAGAACAAGGGACATATTTAGGCATACATATGAAACTTGGCCGTTGAGGTCATCCAGTCAAAACAACATGTGTCTTTTACACTATTACACCCACATCGGTCTACAAAAGCCTCTAACAAGAGCATTTACCAAAATGAACCATAAGTCGGGACAAGTCCCCGCACAACATGTACAATAGCAAAACATATATACAATTTGACTCGGAGAAGCCCCGAATGAGCGGGAGCTCACCAAAGAACCGCTAACACTGGTAGTTTATTGAGGAGGCCTACTGGGACCTGCGCCTGCAGCAAGTAAGGTAAATTCCCCGAGAGGGGTCAGTACGAAATAAGTACTGAGTATGCAAGGCTCAGATGAAACTATACAACACATGAATAGTTCAATGAATATGTCAATGAACTCAAAACATATGAATACTCAATGTGAATAAGTCACCATGTTACTCTTTGGAAACCATGTGGATTGCTTTCATTATTTTCATTACTTCCTTTATCTCAATGCTCACATGTCATTACATCACAATGTACCCGGGCCCCGACTGATCAGTGGGTCTTTCATATCATCATATAGGGATCGAGTCGAGCTAGGCTTATGCCCCTAGACTTGCCACCCTCGGGATCGAGTCGAGCTAGGCTTACGCCCCTAGACTTGCCACCCATAAATCCAAATCTCGGGATCGAGTCGAGCTAGGCTTACGCCCCTAGACTTGCCACCCGTACTTGATCATTGACCACATTTGCATTACTTTGTTCATTACTTTGAGATTGATACTTTGATAGTCATAACATCACTTTGGAACTTTGGAACACAACATTGTTGGAAACTTTGAATCATTGACCAATGAGTGAAGGACATATGAATAAATATCAATGAGAAATATAACATTACTAGCACCATGATACCATTGGAACCATTGGACAATAATCCATGAACAAGAGACACAAGTATAGGCACTATTGGAATATTGGAACATAGCCTTCTTTGAACTTTCGGAACATTAACCATGAATATGAGAAATGAGATTCACAATTGATCAATGAGTAGGAAATATATGACAATGATCATAGATAAGTGCATATGGGATACCTTGGTACATTTCGGAATAGAACTAAGGAAATGTCAATGTGAACACTATTGGCCGTAGAAAGATACGGACAAAATAACCTTGCATACCTTGGATGCACAATACGAATAGACAACCTTCGATGCGTATACAATGATCCCTCTCCTTCACTCTACAACATACATACATAACGAATTCACGTTAACCACGAATTACTTTACAAATGCATGCAATGTCAATGAATTACATGTTTGCCTTTAAACATGTCATTTCCTCTTGACAAAACCATTGATCATACTATTATTTCAAAAATTCCATAATATTCCCAACATTGACCAATACATGAAAATCAATACATTTCACCATAATACTTCTCCTCTACACTTTCTTGTCCATAACACATCACAAATAATCCATCAAAGCACCTTAATTCAACTCATAACACATATCGGCCAAAATCCCATAATTTTCACTTTTAGACAAGAACAAGTTTTATATCAAAAATAACACCATACATGTTTATATTTTGTCCATACCATGCTTTTTCTTCAAAGGCACAAGGCCTAATTCACACTTGAATTCCATATACCACAAATCTCATACAAAATCACCAAGTACCATGACCAACTTTTCCAAGCACCACCAACATGATATACATATTCTTTTATGCATATAATATAGTAATCCATGACAATAATCACTTACCTAGGCTTGGAAGATGTTGATCTTGCTCCAAAGGTTAGCTTTGACCTCTTAGGGTTTGAGAGAAAAAGAAAGGGTTGAAAAAATTATCTACAAAGGCATGTGTTTTCCAAATGAATAAAATCAGCATTTTTGCCCTTTATATAGGCTCTCAAGTCCATGCTTAGCCACTCTATAGCATGCCATGTGGTGTTCTAGAAGTTTTTGCAAGAATGGGTCAAATTTCCCCATATGGGCCATGTCTTCTTTCCATTTTTGGGCCCTTTTTTGGGCCCAATTCACTTAACCCGATAAAATCAATAATTTCACGTGTTTAAGTCGTCTCATACGTATTAAAATAATATTCCCACTCATGCTATTCATATCCGTAGCCGCCATCCAAAAATCAAGTGATTCTAGCCACGTATGACCCATTTTGACCAAAAGGGTAAAATCGTCATTTTGACGCCAAATTCGTTCTCGAGTAATTTTATCATACCAATATATTTCACTCATTTCATGTATATTCTCATAGTTGTAGAAGAATCATGGGGAAAATCGGCTCAATACGTCCCCGGGAACCCTTGAGACTTAAACAAAATTTTCAACTTTTGAAAGGTGCGCAGGGGCGGCGTGGCACGCTGCCTGGTGCGCCCCTATACTGCCTCTGGACTGAAAATTTCAGCCCAGAGCGGCGTGGCACGCTACCCAACGCGCCCTTCCCTTAAATTTTTCGACTTTTCTTCGCGGGTTTGGTTAGATACTTCAAATCCTATTCTTTCACTTACTTCTTAACCTTAACATACTTTGTTTAGAGGTCCTCTTAGCCTCGTTTTGAACCCGACAAATGCTACATGAAGATCGCAAAACACCTTCTACGCAAGGTTAAGCATATGTACAAGGCCAAATTTCAATTTTCTTGTCAATATCATTACAAAATACATTCGTGTGGCTCTCGACACTCAAGTATACATTGTTCATCGTCATCACATTGGGTTAGGAAGGTACGGGGTGTTACAACCCAGTTCATCGAAAAATTATAATATATATATATATATATATATATATATATATATATATATAATAGGATTAAAATTATATTTTAGGTATATATATATGCTTCACTCTACACATTTTCTAGGGAACTGGGATTTTAAAGCTTCACTGGACATATTTGTACTCTAATATAACAATTTGAATTTTGTGAACAATTTGATGCAATTTAATATGTACTCTAATTAAAGCCACTTTTTCCATTGCTATTAAAAAAGGAGTAAGTTATTCGTTAAACTCGTTATATATTATTGGAAAAAGAGTTCAAACAAATTGAATTTATTTGTATGCATTTTTATTTTGCATGTAATTATGATTTAAGGGGATGTTGGCCGTGCAATTGTTTTTACTTTTTTTCACACGTTTGGTCATGCGATTTAGGAATTCAACTTAATACGATTTAGGAATTCAACTTAAAGTCGAATTTTGGAATTTACAAAAATTCGAAAAAACGCCTAAAAGTTCACTTTTTTCACTCCAAATTGCTCACAAATTTTTCTTTATAAAAAATAACTCTAATTGGCATTCATAGCCAATCACAACTCGAATGTTCAAATATCATTTTTTTTTACTTTGAAAACAAAAGCTATTTTTTTTTCAAATACTCACAATCTTCATGGTCAAACGTCCCCTGAATCTCTATCTTTATGGAGACACAACGACAATTCTTATATTTATGTCTCAAGTCTTTTGCCATGATCAGATGAATTGAGGGGGGAAAAGAACTCAAACATAAATGTTGGTTTGAGAGGAACTGAGGGTCGTTTGGTTGCTGGTAAGGAAGGAGTACATAAACTCACTCAGATCTGATCCGAACCGCTGATTTGTCAATACTATTAGTGTGCTTACTTTTTTTTTTGAACCCCCTTAATAGAAATATTGGATCTGCCACTATCTACGACCATCCTCTCATTCACATTCACAGCACACATGCTATATATGTAAGGGAAAATTATACAAAATGTCCATTGGGATAAATTATTTACACAAAAAATAACCCACTTTTTTCTTTTTACTCAAAATAGCCTTTTGGCCATTATGTTTACTGAAAATAGCCACTACCTGGGCCTTACTGTTGCTCTGTGTCGGGCCACTTGGTCATTTGGCCATTTGGTCCATTTTCTGTCTCTTTATTTTTTTATTTTTTTTTTTTTGCTGTGCTATTTTTTTTAAAAAAAATCATTTTAAAGTTTTTTTTGTTACTCTTTTTCTAAAATATTTTTATTTTCTAATTGTTTCACTTCTTTTGTGGAAAAATGAATATTTATATTATTTTATTTTTTTTGTTTATATTTTTATTTATTAAAGTGGGAATGCATGATAGTCAAATAAATATCGATATTGATACACTACATAATTGTTTATATAATATCGATACACGATTATACACCATTCATACAATGTCAATACATTACATACCTATGTATACAATATCGATACACGTCTATATACTATTTATACAATATTAATACACGCTTGTACACCATTTATACAATGTCGATACATTAAATAACTATTTATACAATATCGATATACGTTTATACACATTTATACAATATTGATGTATTACATATACACTACATAACTATTTGTACATCATATATACATGTTTATACACCATTTATACAATATCGATAAAATTTTATACATTATTCATACAATATCGATACATTAAATATATACTACATAACTATTTATACAATATCGTTACATTACATATACACTACATAACTATTTGTACATCATATATACATGTTTATACAACATTGATACATGAAAAAAAGTTGTATGGAAAAAGTTTGAAAAAAAAACGAAAAAAGTTTTTTTAAAATAAAGAAAAACAAAGAAAATAGTTTTTTTTCTTTTTTTAAAAAAAAAACTGCTGAAAAAATGGAAGAAAATGGCCTAATGACTATTTTTGTTGTAAACAAAAATTTGACTATTTTTATTGTAAATTATTTACTTTTTTGTACATGTTTGAAATTATCCCTATATGTAATGCCAACACCCTTATTTAGACATCCAGTCCAGACTATTTACCTTATTTATAATATGTTCTGTTTTATGTGACATTATTTTCTTTTTGGTTTATTTTAGAAAAGTTCAAAAAAATATTATCATTTGTTATATTTGAAAAAATTAAATGAGTCACCTTTTACTCAGGGTATATCATGCACCAACGATGTCATGACATGTATAGCTAATTGAAAAAGAAATTACTTAAAATTACTATTATACCCTCGAGTGTCAAATTTTTCCATCTTCGTCTTTCAAGGCTACAACTATGTGTGTCAGTCTCGTGGCAGAATCAGAATGTTTTCCAAGAAAATCATAATATAAATGATCAAAGACAAAAGACTCAAGATAATCCAACATCGGCTGAACATACGGTTAAAAAAAAAAGTTCAAGGGGTTGTTCATGTATTCCGTCTTTTTTTTGGGGGTTTGTTTGTTAAACATAACCGCATCATCTGATCAAAATAGTGTGTAAAAGACACATTCGAAAAAATTATTATGAACTCTGTTGGTGAGTGTGGTAAAATCAATCATTTGCTCGCTGTGGCAAACTAACACTCAATAAAGTCGTTTAGTTGCTGGTTAGAAAATGAGTTATTTATTTATTAAAATCATCATAATTAGTATCATGGTTGACAACATTTTAGTTATTCTGCATAACCAATATCTGCGTAACTCTAATTTGTACTCAACAATAACCCTTGTGACCTCAGGGAATTGAGTGTAGACTTGGAGAATTGATATATTTCTGCAATTTGCTTTTAATATAAAGCCATTATAGTCAACTTTATGTTTTAAAAATTCACTATTCATCTCACTTTCTTGTGTTTTCATTCTAGTCAACTATAATCCGTTAGGTCGCGCAACATAAGAACATTCAACCGAAAGATGCATATTCGTACATGTGAAATATTCATCATCATAGGAGTTCTTTTTATATTAATCGTTCCCAACAAGTCGAGAGCGGAACAACATTTATAGGAAGAAATGGGAAGATCAATTACGAAACGAAGAACAAAACTTTACAACAGAATTTTTTTTAAAAATATTGATTTTGTGAACAAGTCTTCTATGCTACAATATCCAGCACCCCACTTCCTTGTGATGGTTTTTTTTTTTTTACAGCATAATTTAAGGAGAAATTTTTAAATGTATTTATAGATCATGTCCTTTTAATGACAAAGAAAAGTAAACACATTCGGAATTTGTCTAAGCCATATGATGTTTTTGTTATATTTCCATAAACATAAAAATAAGATTTGAGTATAGTAGAATGCCAACTATAAAGTAATTAAGCAATATATATTAGAGAGTATATTTCGGTGATCTAATTTATAAAATAGCCAACAAATGTATAGATTTTGTATTTTAAGTGTAAATCTGCATGTAATATACATACAATATACATAAATAAATATACAATAACAAGAACCTATCAATCCCAGTGTAATCCCATATGTGGGATCTGGGGAACATAAATAAATATACATAATTGGTATATAGATTTTATATATTTTAGCTAACGCCCATAATAAAGTTGACCTACTGGCCAAAAATAAAAAAGGACTATTTATTATCTACAAATTCTCCTTATAATCTTCTCTCATACTTGAGGAATTATTTAGAAATAATTACTAAAGAGAAATGCATAATGAGTATTAATCAACATTATATTACGTATGCCCCCCTCCCCCCTTAGATTTGGCTCGCAATCTGCATATTTGTTTTTAAAAAAATCACTAAATAAGTAAAAAGATTTCGAACAAATTATGTAGCAAAAAAAATCAATTAGACGAATTATGATAAAATCTCGAACTCAAATCTATATAATCAATTCCTAAATTCACCTTCGATCCATACTCTTTGTGATAATCCATGCTGTTAGATTGTAATCCAGTTTATTCTTTAGATTCTGCCTTTTTTCATATCTAAAGCGACCTGAATGTAAACTAAGTATTTTGATTAAGACTAATTGTGATAATTAGTATACCAAGAATAGTCCAAATGTCAACCATTTGAAGGTGGTTAATTTGGATGGATCATTTTTTTGGTTTTATCTTTTGGGCTTTATACTTCATCGTAGGTAGGATTTGTTCTTTACGAACAACAATTATATTACAATTTGTTTCACAATTAATTGTCAATGACTCAGTAATTTGTTTTGTTATACACCCTAGACCTATATATACATATTCTACAATCTATGTATATGTCATAACATGAGGAAATTTACCTTTACGACCATTGGAAGGAATCAAATGATCAACGTTTAATTTAATTGCATCAGCGGCGGATTCAGAATTTAGGGGGCGTGGGTGTTCGAGAGGTTCAAACACACATATTGATGCCCAAAACTTTAAGGTTCCGCCCAGAAACTAGAGCACCCAACTTAGTTTGTTGGGTGCTTTTCTAAATCTTACACCAATTTTTATACATTTTTATATAATTATACCTAGTTTGCATCGAATTTAATGGGTGCCGAAGCACCAAAAAATGGGCTATAGTTCCGCCCCTGAATTGCACAGTTTGCCTTTCAAATGATTGATCTTTCATTTGTTGCTCTTAAAAATCAAGCTTATGTCTAGCGAGGCATAAGTTTTTTAAGGGAGCTGAGCATAACTTGTCGAATATATAATGCAAATATATAAGATTATGCCCCATGAAAAAATTACTTATCTTTAAGGAGCAAAATTTAAAGACTAGCAAGAAGTGCAAATGACCCTTTAAGGTTTTAAAGATAACATAGGCTGGAGTGGGCCATGAAATTTGATCTCATCTTCAAGCACTGAACCTTGAGAAGAAAGTAATGTATGAAATAAATTGTTCCAAGTAAATGATAATCACTTTTTCTTTTGGTTGCCCAACAGACTTATGATACCAGCTCTGGAACTCGATAAGTCTCACTTCGAAACTGGGGGTATAGCTTCCATATTAAAGGTAGCTTCATTCTCATTCGAACTCGAGACCTATAATTAAAGATGGAGGGGTGGTTTCCCACCCGATGTCCAGTAAAAATTATGGGCATGACTAAGCCAAATTTGAGAAGCCCACTTTAAGGGTAAATCTTCCCTACGACTTCATTTTCAAGGCTCGAACTCGAGATCTAGATTTAAGCCTTTAGGCATGTTTACCACCCAATGTTTGGTACCGATTGATCGAAATTCACACCGAAAAGTCTCACTTTGGGGTTAAAGTCTTCCTACCAAAGGCAACTTTATTTTCAAGGCTTGAACTCGAGATCTAAAGTTAAGGATGGGAGATGGTTTCCCAGTTAATGTCCGGCACCGATTTTGGAGGCCAACTAATTTGGATTCACATAGGAAGTCCCACTTTAGCGACAAAACCTCCCTTCTAAAGACGACTTTATTCCAAGGGCTCGAACTCGAAATCTCTTGTTAAGGATGAAGGAAGTGGATGATAATCTTTAGAATTAATCAAAACCACACCAAAGTCAAATGCCAGTTCAAGTAGCAAAAAGAACCAGCATCTGAAGCATAGTAGTAATAGTAGCTAATGATCTTTGAGCCGATGAACTAACATAAGAGAAGACAACAAAGCAGGCACATCAACCCGGGGTGGATGTAGAGGTTAGATATGAATTCATTCGAACCCAGTAACTTTGGCTCGCATTGTATATGTGTTGAACGTTTTCCTAATTAGTACAAATAATTGATTTCAAACGAGTTGTACTAAAATTCCGAACTTGAACCCATAAAGTTCACATCCTAGACCCGTCTTTGCGTCAATGAATACAGTAATTCAGGCACCATGCAAAGCACTTTTTTTTTCTAAGCAACTGGTCTTCGAAGCCATCGACGTCCACCAGTTGCTTAGAGCCCCCCTTCCATCAATAGGTACTCCCAAGCCATCGACCACACGCCCTAGCATAGCCTTTCCCGCAGGAACATCCACAATAGATCCAGGGCGCTTCAACCGAGTTTTCGGTAGGCTAGGAAGCATTTTTTTTACTCTTCTATGTCTATTAAGTGTTTTGATCCTTGCGCCGATTCTCGTCTTTCGTCTTTTCTTTTGTGTGTCGAGCGAACTTGGAAAAAAAAGGCTCCCGGGTTGGCTTTGTATGAAGAATCCTATCTTTCTAGCCCTAAGTGAGCCATAGATTGTGAGTGAGCTTTCGAGTAGTAGAGATCGAGCGTCGAAATACCAGTGGATCAATTTGTCTTTATTCAATATAATTATTGAAAGGATAAAGCGGAACAGACGCTTCTCGCAAAGTCACAAGAAAATTTTTCTATATTCAGTTGTACAATGATGGGCAATGCAATGAGAGCTGAAAATAGCCCCACCATTTGAACCAAAGGAAAGGTGTGGGGGTTCTCCATTTACAGTTATACCAAAAAGAGCTGTTCATAAGTGTGTCCTAATAAACATAAAATGTGAAGATTATCTTAACTACTGATGTCTTGGTAGAGGAAGCAAGCAGTCATACACCCGCTCCATGCGCGAGGTGATCTTGAGTTTATGAGCAGTTTGAATGTCTGGTTTTGCCAAGTCAATGATATCCTGCCTCAAACTGTTTAAATGGAAATGTTTTAGAGAAATATTTCACACGACTTATACTAGATTGAAGAAAAGTGTCGTGGCCAATAAAAATTAGGATGAAGACGGAGAAACCTTATCCATTCACCGGTTGCCCGTGCATGGCCTTCCACAGCACAGTATAAGCGATCAAGATTATATAACGCCAATCCAAACATGCATTGTGCATCTTTTTCCTAAAACGAGCAAGGAATAGAAGAGACAAGGAGAAAAAAAACAAGAAACGAGCATTAAACTTCTTGTTGCAAAATTACACTTGAAATCACGAAGAACGCCTCAAAAGCTCATTAAGTCTCCTGGTTTTCTTTATATCCTTTTTTTCGGGTGGGGGGAGGGGGCATCAAGGGGTTGGCCCAACTACCTGCTACAGGAAAATTTAATCTGGCTATAAGCAGTCTAGCCAACATTATGACCTAGAGATATCTATTTGCAATTCTACATGGCTACTAGAGAAAACAGAACTACAATAGTTTCTTCTTTTTCATTTCTTTTGATAACTGTGGTGTCGGAGCCAACTTGCCTGCACCCTGACTAATTCCATGGAGTACCTGCTACCTCCCGCTAGCACCGGTACCAGTAAATCTGTCCACCAAGGCTTGAATGTCGTCTCAGCTAGGATTTGAACCTGAGACCTCAAGGTTCTCAAGTCTCAACCCACTTCATTGAGCACTAGGACACGCCCTTGGGTGCAATAACTTCGTAATTGATAACATCAGATATGAAAGTGGAAGAAATATGAGACTTTCAGAGGCAACTGGCTAGCTCAGGATTTGCACAGTAAGGAGAGGGTGACTTGTTCAAAGACCCTAGAAGGAGAAAGTGGGCATGATATTGGCTTAGTGTTATTCGTTACTGCTGAGAAAAACGTGAACAAGAGAGCTAAAACAGCAAACAGAATTGGACAAACCTTGATTTACTAGAGCTAACTGGGCACAATCGTATAGCTATAAGAGGGCGTCGAATATATTTTCATCTTTTCTTATTTTACTTCACTCAAGCTCAGTATGTTGACCTCATAAACCCTAAAACAAATGTGGATCTGGTTCTACTTCAGAACGCACAGTAGAGCAAAAATGGTTTAATCCAATTTGTAACCCGAGATGCCAAAAGCATAACACGTTATAAATTAACGTGCATCAAGATAGTTCACAATTCATACCAGATGACACAGAAAATATGGATAATTGTCAATCTAATAGTTTCATCACATAAGGACACTCAAAAGGTATAGAGATCCTTACTTGTCCTTGATATTTGAGGCTTTCCAATTGCATAATTTTTCTTTCTACTTCCACGAGTAGCAGTCGTCGTTGAATTCGAGCAACCCTTCCTCTGCCTTCTGCTCTCGTATCCTGGTCCCATTCAAAAGTTGACGGCATAATTGGATTTGTATTACATGACATGACCCATAAGATGGAAGCAAGTGAATCATTGAAACAACTAAAATAGATGGCCTTCTACTTGAAAATTAGATGACCATTCCTTTTCAATAATTATCAAGCAAAAATCACCTATTGTCTAAATGCCTGAATTAGAAAGGGAAAAGACGGTGATGAATTCGATAAAATCCATCACTCACTATCAAAATGACTTCCACGTGGTTGGCTCATAAATAAGAACCAGGCCCCGCCGTGAGGAAACGTGTTGAAGAAGTAAGAAAATAAAGATATGCTCTCGCTAATAGCTTAAGTTTTTATATGAGAGGGTAACACCCTTGAATACCTCTATCAACCTAAGCCAAAAGATTACCATTTCCATCCGAGTCCAAAATTTGACACTGGAATGCTCGAAAACAATTGATGTTTAGGGAAAAAGAGAAATAAATTCAGATTAATGTATACTACATCCAAGGCCCTTAGCTTCCCATATTAAAGAAAACATTTGGATCCAGATTCATTTAAGGATCTTGCAAGAAGTGAAAGTTTCCTCGGAGATTATCCAAGCGATCTTCCTGATTTCATGAAGCATATTGAATCTCAATACAGAAGTCTATCAAACAATTTAGTCCTGAATTGGAAATAGCAGTTAAACTTATCAACTAGTAACAACTAGCAGTGAAGTGAGTGTAGCCTATATTTTGGTGTGTATCCTTCTCCATGCACAAGGACCAACTGAGATGACATAAAGCAGAAAATCAAACCTCAGATATTAATCTAATTAAGAAGGATTGAAAGCATTTATCTATACTTGATCAAAATTTTAATTATGCATCAGGAGGAAAAATGAACAGCCAACTTACCTGTTTAATCCAAGCACGCATCACCATGATCACAACAAGGGAGAGGAAGAAAGCAGGCAAAGCAGCTAAAATAGCAAAGTTGATTCCATTTGCCTTGAGAATTTGATCTAGCTCCAGCATAGCCCTGTTTTAGACAAACGGAGATTGGATCAGGAAACCAGAAGCACTTGAACTCGGAGATGTTTCATCTTTAGGACAAAAAGAGTAGCATTAACTCACTGCTCAATATCAAGCTTAAGCTTCTGGACCTGTGAGGCAGAAACATATGTTAGTTGCCAAAACTAGAAAGTACTAATTGGAAGAGAGTGGAGTAGATTACCTGTATAAGAAGACCACGAGCAAGCTCCCCGGACAAGAAATTTTTAATTGGATGCATCAGTTCCTTTTCATACCTAAAAAAAGTCAGTTTGCACGATATTAGCTATAAATTAGTTTGCTTCAGACATGGTCTGCCAGCATATAATCTAATATGCTGATCCGCAGAAATTCAGCATATAGCATGGAGAGTTACCAGACTACTTGAAACCGAAAAGGATAGAGCTAGAATTATCATTTGAATTAAAAGTCCTTCCATGATGTGAGACTCTTCCAGTTGCTAAACTAAACTTGAAAAATACCTCCATCGAACTCCTTTTTAAACGGACACCCAACCTTGAATCAAACCAAAATCATGTAGGTTTTGCTCTTACTATCCTGCAATATGTCTATATGGAAAAAAACCTCTTCTATCTCCAATTGGACAAATTCAACCCCATAACTAGCTGAAATGGCAAGTACAATAACAAAGATATAGAGAAGACTCTCGATGTATAAAGCACCACCATTTAAGGAACCGGAACAATAATTGCCGCTAAAAGAGGATGAAAACCATTTGACATAGTACCAAATAGTATTGAGAAATTGGATAAGCTTTCCTACTTTAAATGAAGCAAGATTCCTTAGAATTCATACTATTGCCCTCTTCTATTACAAAAGATTTGGAATTTCAATGGGAAACTACTAGACTCTACTTCAACAAATACAAGAATTACATGTATAATATGTTGGTTAGACTAACTCTTTGAATCTCAGAGCAGAATCAAACTGTCTGAGATGAACAAATAGTACGGATAGATGTAATCCTCGTTGTACTAAACATTTTGCAAGGAAGTAAGAAATCGTGAACTTCAACTATAACATTATGCTAGTGGCTAGTGCAACATCCATAATATCAGCTAGTATGATATAACATGGATCAGATGAAAGAGCACAGCAGATTTTTCTTTGGTTTCCCGCCCGCCCGGTGTCCGATACCCACTTTGAGACCCGATTGACCCGGATCCGCATTGGGGAGTCCCATTTTGGGAGTAAAGCGCTCACTACCAAAGGTGACTCCATTCCCAAGGCTCAAACCCGAGACCTCTGGTTCAGGATGGAGCAGTACTTACTACCCCACTACAACCTTTGGTGGTAATAGATGCTATTATCTACATTTTTTTTTTTATTTTTTTTTTATGATGCTATTATCTACATAGTTACCAAATTATAGCTACTAATGAGCGACCAAATTGCCCCAAAAAATATCTGATTGATTTGATAAGAATACAAATCTGATTGATTTGATAAGATTACAAATCTGATTGATATGGGCTGCATCATAGTTTTGTCTTCTGCCATGACCTTCATCATACTCTGTTAGTACCAATATTTTTGCCACATAAACAGGTGTTCGGAAAAATTTAAGTCCCTGGGCAATAAATATCTAATATCTAGTGTGCTTCTCGTCCTTCTTTCTGACTTTCTAGCTCAATTGCTATGAATGCTTAACAGATCCAAATGTGTTTTCCTTAAATTACTCATGCTTATCGTGAACCTTAAATTCTAATTCCTCATCAAAAAAATAGAAATAAGTAAACATGTGATGGCGAGCAAGCAAACATTAGAGCTTTAACATCATAAAAGGAATCTATTTTAACCATTCTCTACAGGATGTAGTATGATTCAACATCTTCATAAGTCAAACAAGTAACAAAAAAGACCAAAGCGATGGCCTACCTTGCCATTACTATTTCAAGCATTTCTTGGTCGGTTGCATTTTGCGGAGGCTTCTCCCCCTTTGACTGCTCAGTAAAAGCTCGCAACATTCTGCACACCAACAATATCATTATCCTTTTATGCCAAAACAATCAATGGACTGGAGAAATTATATTATTTGAACTTCAAAGAAAAAGTTGACAATAAAACTGTTCCTCGTAGCCTGTTAAAAGAGTAAGGGCAAGTGGCAATCCTAAGGTCACATAACGGAACCATGCAGCAGGCTGGTCTCTTTTTGATTAATACTACACATAATCTACCGAAAAGATTTCAGAAGGAATCGCTAATACGGCCTAGCCACATTAATGTGTAGTACAGACAAGTTGCCAACACTATCAGGTTAAAAATCATGATTACAAAAGAAAATTGCTTCTCATTTTCCTTTAACAGTAAACTTATACACTTCACAACACTTAACTTCCAAGCTTCAGCACCAAATTCTTGCAAATACATTACTTCTGCTTGGAATGTCTCACCAGCATTCTCAAAAAGTAAAAACAACTCAACATCAGCTACATTGGTATTGTTTGTATTTCCATAACATCAGGACCATAGTTTATTCAGATGTGTATCTGACTTTGAAATTACAAAAGTCTAACATGATCAGTTATGCCAAAAGTTTCTGCATTTAATACATTTCCTATCTCCACAATAAGTTCTTATAATGGTGAATGATGAAAATTCAACATGAAATCATACTTTTGGTTTTTCGCTTTTATCGTTATTACATATTTCTAAAGCCTCCTTTGCTTTCAAAACTTAACACTTCTACTGCCCTGTAAATGTGTGCACTTGGAGTATTAATAAATAGGTTGTCAATTTGGCCCATAACATACACATTTGGGCTAGTCCAGCTTCAAAGCATTCATCAAAACATTCCTGTTTTTCCTTGTTAGACTACTTTTGGTGTCCTACTGTCAAGACTAGCATATGGGATGAAGCCAAATGATTTAGAAGTCAGATAAACTGCAAGAGATCAATGCATAATGAATGTGTGTTAGAATCTTGTCTTTTATCAATTACTTTTTTTTTTTTTGGAATAAGACAAATCTGCAACTATAGAGCAAGTGAGTAATTAAAAGAGCATGCATATAGGTCCACTAACCAATCCTAGATTGACCAGGAGATAACTCATGGGAGCTGTGATGACTTAAACTAACCTGTGTAGAGAGTCAGCAGTTAACTGCACCTCCTCAGGTTCCATTGCACCCTTTTGCCTCTTCCTGAATGTATGGAAAAGATCGTCTCTGATAGAGATAAGCTGATGAAAATGAGAAGATATACAATCAATAACTGCAAATAGATTAGGGTACGAAAACCATCAACACAAATCCTATTGGAGAATGCATTGGAAAAGCTATTTAAAAAGAAGAAGCAGTATTTAACTTTCTATGGTAATGGAAAAGAAACAACCATGAGACAGTTACCATAGCAAAAAGGTTAAAAAGTTCTTTTTGTTGCGAAAGGCTAAAAAGGTATTTTGCCAAAGCCTTCATATTGTACAAGTGCAAACAGTGATACATGTATAAGTACATTAATAAAAGAGAAACTTTTGCATAGGATGTGAACAAAACAAAAAACACAAGAAAGAACAATTTGAACTTATAAGGTGCAACCAAAATACAGAAGACATAAACAATTTAGTAATGTCAACAAAGGCTTGCAAACTTGGAGTGTGATAATATAAACAAATCCATTAGAACCTGAAAGTTGATGAAATAAAGCATGTTAAGCAATGTCAAGGTGGAATTCAGAAAAAGCTATTTCGATCCATTAGAATCTGAAAGCTGATGAAATAAAGCATGTTAAGCAATGTCAAATAGGAAATCAAAAAAAGATATTTCAATCTCAACTATCATAGGAAGGATACCAAGACAAAAATAGTAACTAGAAGCAGCTTACCGGTTGCTCTACATGGTCATTCCAAAAGCTAACCGTTGAATCCTTTGCTTCACGAATCCAGTTGTCAATGTCAGAGCTTCCTACTAAACTACTGTGTTTAAGAAGCCACAATGAACACGCAAAGATGCCAACAATCCCACAGGTATAGCGCATCCAGTAAAGAGTAGCCTTCCTGGGCTTTCTGTGAATGGTAACCTACAAAAGTGGATGGCTCACAAAAATCTAAGCCCTTCAGAGAAACAGAAAGACCACAATAGGACATATTACCTTTCTAAATATTTGTACTTTCTGGAATCAGATGCTATAGAAGTCCTAAAAAAATAAGAATCCACACATACTTATGAAAGAGTCCACTGCCTGCCTTAGTAGTCTCAAATAAGGCAAGAAGGAAAGATGGATGGCTGCATACGAGCAAGCCCGCTCCCTCCCTGCCCCCCACCCCCCAATATATGCGTGTGTGCCCCACATGTACAATTGCACACAACCTACAGCCAAAAAGAGGAAAAGAAAATAATATAGAAGCATAGCCTGCCGAAACAGCCACCAATTTGAACTCTGATGAATTCAACAAACAACCACAATCCTTTGCAAATACACGTGTTATTTGCTAACTGATGGATGGCTGCATACGAGCAAGCCCGCTCCCTCCCTGCCCCCCACCCCCCAATATATGCGTGTGTGCCCCACATGTACAATTGCACACAACCTACAGCCAAAAAGAGGAAAAGAAAATAACATAGAAGCGTAGCCTGCCGAAACAGCCACCAATTTGAAATCTGACAAATTCAACAAACAACAACAATCCTTTGCAAATACACGTGTTATTTGCCAACTACAATAACTGATCAATTTTGTAAATTAGGTCTTGGGCCTAACTTACACCCCAAAAGCTAGCTCTTAACACCCCATCTCACGCCCAGGAATGGACATCTGGTGCGTGGAAAAATTTTTAATTTCGGGGCCCAACATTGGGTGAGTGGGTCTTGCTCTGATACCATGTAAATTAAGTCTTGGGCCTAACTCACACCCCAAAAGCTAGCTCTTAACAAATTTCATCTTACTAATCTTTCTTTTTTTTTTTTTCCTAAAAAAAAAAAAAAAATCTTTCTTATTTTCCTGCATCACCTTCTCTTTCACCCTTTGCCCTCATCTTTATCACCTTTCAAAGCTATTCCATTGGTACATTCCTCAGTAAAGCCAATAGACCACTCTTGATCAAAAAAGAAAGCCAAAGATAACCCTAAAATCTCTTCAAAGTATCATTCTTTTCTCTAAGTTCCTTCTTTACCAAGGCACCCAATTGGAATCGGAAGATAATAAGAATCACTATTCCAGAATTTAATTCAGCAAGGAATTGAAAAAAAAAAAAGCAAATTCATCATGTTTCAGTAAATGCAGACCTAAAAATTCAAATCACTAAGTCACAGCTAAGATAAAGGTTTCCAATTAAAAAGTGATTTTACTTCAGAAAAGCAAAAAGTTTAGGTTAATCGCGAAAGTTGAAAACTTTTGTCAATTTTTTTTGGATGAAGAAGCGCAATATAATAATTATAGCAGCTATCACGGAATGGAGTTCATCCACCATAACTGTTATGGCATGCTAAATGTATGACAGAGTATAGTTCATTTGATAGACTTAGAAGTCAAAATTGAGAACTTGATAGATATGAAACTAAATATGTGTTTTTCAAACAATAAGAACTCATCCACATGGTGAAGATCAAATTGTAAAGCTATCAGATAGAAATCAAATGGCATAAAATTGATAGAGAGCTCTTACTATTGCAGATAGATAGGAGTCCAATTTATCTAGGTTTTGATAAATCAAATTGATAGCATCTTTAATCTCGCAATCAGTCCAGTGTGAACCGTCTTGATTTATTACTGGAAGTTTCTCCAAGATCAAGGGAAAAGAATAGCTTTCGTCAACAGAAGAAGATTTCTGCAGTCAGTAACTAGAAAATGTGAAGAAAAATAGTGCAAATACTAGTTTAACCAATAAATATGTCATTTCCAGACGCCTAAGCTGACACAATGTAACAATACACGACTTTCTTTCACCTGGCGCACTGCGTGGAAGTGGCCGATTGATGCCTCCAATTTCAAAAATAGTTCATTTATAGCAACCAGTAATGAGGATAATGATTTCTCAGGGTTCTTAACTAATTCATCTCCAGCTTTGTCAACCTCCGTGTAGACCTACAAGAGAAGTTATGGAATATATGAATTGAAGCTCATGTCACACAGGCCACAGCATTTAAAATTACTCTAATGGTCAAGTCATGTAAATTACTCTAATGTTTTTCCTTGTTTGATTTAAAGACAAGAAAATGGAGGAAAGCAGCTAGAAATAATTCCATTTTGGGTAAACTAATGGAATGTGGTTCATGAAGGATGAAGCAAGGAGTGCACTAGATGATCACAAAGCCAAAGATCGAGCACATGAACTGGGGAATCAAACAGAGGCTGGAAACTTGATTCATACAGGAAATATTCTAGTACCCAACTGCCGCCTAAAATTGAAACAGTCATTGTTTTTGTCTTCCTGCTTAGCAGCCTATTCAATCTTTAAGATTAATAAAGAATCCCGCTGTCTTTCATACAAAATCTTGTTTGACATATAAAATGAGCATGAAGGGAGAAATAGATAGCAAGTCCAAATCAAAACATAAAAGAGTACATAAATGCAGTAGAACATCATTACATGATTAGTGTTGACCTTGACACCAAGTAAAAAGCAACACACCTGAGCCAAAAATGTAGCTAAATGGTATCTTAAGCTACTCAAGACGATTATCCTCTCTGATATGTATGAAGATGCCATACAATATGTGTGTTGCACCCCAGAACCATTCCCAACACAATCATGAATCAGTTGAACCATGCCATTAATAAATGCATATGGTCCTCGCTCACATACCATGAAGTAAGCTTTTTGAGCATTTGATCCCTGACATTAAACATAATTTAAAAATTAGAGCAAACAATTCCTAAATGAAATAAAGTTAGAATAGAACTTCAAGTCTATCACTCTGAAAAAAGTATCTATATAAGGTAAATACGTATGATGACTAACCTCTGCTTTAGATTGCCAAAATTCTAGGTTCTTTTGGATGTAGTGCAAACTTAGAAAAATATGCTCCATTATGTCCTCCAAGACATCAAAAATTCTAGATGCTTCAGATTCAACCCTGCATACCGTTCAAGTATGGACCTATCATTAGAAACATTTCTCATGAAAAATATATTCTTTCGGATTATCCTTGGACCCCAAGATTAGATGTTTATGATAAACTTGGTGATCTAGTTTCGACGTTTCGTTGACCCCTTTAAGTGTATGCGATATAATCATTCTTATCTCATAACAGAAGTATGCATTGTCTCCACAAAGTTATTAAGTATTCCCAAACATTGTGATTTATTTTTATGTTGAAACTTTATGTCAGCCAGGGACCCAGATCATAAATGGGTTGTTTGTCCCGATGAAAGGGACACTCTCGTTTTAATCACTCTGGCTCATATGTTGAATAGTTATTTACGTGTTCATCTATCTTTCAGGAGCAGTCGTGTGGTTCTCCACGAGATCACCGTGTTCTTCACTATCAGGTAACTTTGTTCCAAAAATAGGTCGGGAAGAAATAGCGTAAGTTGAACTAACTGAATTTTATTTTTATTTTTGTTATAACCTTAATTTTCGGATCAACTTGCGCGCACCTAGACTAATTCCATGAAAACTTGCTACCCTCCACCAATACAGCTACCGGGTAACTTAGACTAATCGAAAGAATTCCTTAAAAATATCTTTTTTATAACTATAGACTGTAGTGGCCAAACCAATTTACAAGCACCTAAAACTAATTTCATGGTACCTACTACCCCCACTAACACAAATACCAGGTAAATATGTTCATGAAGGCTCAGCCAGATGGAAAAAGCACTTACTCCCTGCGTTTCAATTTGTTTGTCTTACTTTACTTATTAATCTGTTTCAAAAAGAATGCCTCTTTCCTCTTTAGACAACTCTTTAATTTCAACTTTTCACATGGCATGTTTAAAAATCACAAGATTAAAAGGCATTTTGGTACATTCCATATATCTCTGGTTTAAGACCACAAGATTAAGAAGTTTTCTTTACTTTCTTAAACTCCGTGTCACGTCAAAATCAGACAAACAAATTTAAATAGAGTGAGTAATATTTTTACCTCCACCGACATTTAAATCGGAAACCGCATGTTTCTCACTCCACTTTATTGATCACTAGGCCCCACTCTTGGGTCTTTAAAAAATAGGCATAATACAGAAATGTAACCTTTAACTTGACATTTATGCCCTCCATCTTTGAGTATGGACAAATAGGCACTTAAACTATCATAAAGTTGAACAAGTACACACACGCGTCCTACGATGGCAAATTGCATGAAATGCATGCATCCTACATGTCAAATCACATGAGATTTGAACGTGAGACCTCAACTTCCATGGGATACCTGCCACCTCCCACCAGTAATAGGTACCACCAGATAACTCTATCTACGAAGGCTAGGATAGATGAGAAGAAACCACCTAGTGTCTTTTGTCTCCGCTGGTATTTGAATCCGAGACCTCATAGTTCGCCACACTCTTGGGTGTACGTAGGATACATGTTTTTACTTATTCAACTTTATGAAAGCTTACGTACCTACTTGTGCACACCTCAACTGAGGTCAACTTAAAGAGCACGTTTATGTATTATGCAAATATATATACACACACTCGTAGAGTTTGTTAGATAGACATTATAGAGGACTTACACGGAGGATGATTCAGGCGAAGGCAGAGGAAGGGGAAGACAAGTCTTTCTACGGCGGCGTCGTTTTCTGCCGTTAGTGCTGCTGAGAAAATTCGAGCTGGAAACGGCGGGAAAGAGGCTGCGCATTCGGTTGCGGAGGTAATCGGAGTACAATGACAGTAGAGGTTTCATGTTCTCCGCGGCGGCGACGGCGGCGTTTTCCGGCGGAGAATCCATTCGTAAAACTTGGAAGTTGTACGAAGAGAAGTGATCGGAGAAAATATGAATTTGAATAGGTAGTTATTTAGTATTGAACCTCTTAATATTAATTATTCAGATTTTATTCTGTTTATTATTTAATTAAATTTTATTATCATTAGGATGTTTATTTAAAAATTTCTACAAAGATGGCAAGCAGTTCATCTCACCAGCATTATCTATCACTAGAATCAGTTGTCACCATCCATTAGTCATCATTTATTATTGTGTTATCACAGTTACTCACTAACGATAGTATATATTGTCAACCACCATCATTATTCACTGTCATTATTAGTTATTATAATGTCGTCCACCACAATTATTAGTTGTCACCATTTGTTACTACGATCAACAACCACTATTAATCACTATATCAACATCTTAATACAATATCTTAATATTCAGATGCAGAGGCCTAAATCTTAATGAAAACAAATAAGGATTAAATGTTAACCACTTAAAATATGTCATTTTCTTTAATTATACGCATTAGCATGAATAAGTCAAATATGTCATTTCCTTTAATTAAACGCATTAGCATGAATAAGTCAAAAAACATCAGGCTAGTTCCAATTGAAGCGCTGATTGTGTATATTTTGTGTGATTAATATATCTACATAACAGGTGCAGAAATGTTGAATAGGAACATTTTATCATGTGTTGGTCTTTTAATTGAAATAGACTGTAATTTAAATGTCTAAATGAAATTTGCGGATAGATAGAAAAGGAACATCAGACTAAACAAACAAGACCACACTTGGAAACATGTCAGAGTTCTCCAAGTTAATAAAGAAATGTCAAGAATGTTAACTAAACTGACAAATTCTGACAACACAGAACACTGAATGTAACCTCCAACCTAGAATATATTTCTGAATTAGAAGTTAGACATTGTACATGTTTTTCCTAAGATGTTTGTTGGTGAAAAATACAGAAAGACTATAAATACAGGTGCCTAAGTTAACTGAAAAAAAAAAAAAAAAAAGAACCCTGAGAAATCTGAGCTTCATTAACATTGATGCCCCTTTTTTCTTTTACATTTCAACTAAACTTCCTAGAAGACTAGAACAAGCCCTACTTGTATGTGAGTTGTAACTGCTCTAACACCATTAGAATAACAATCCCTATCCTTCTTCGTCGTAATCTTCCTCTTCCTCGTCTAACCCTTTGTTTAAGTTGGCCAGTTGAATTGGATCGATGGCCATCTTTTCCATCTCGGACAGGGACCATCCAGGGATTTCCTCATGCTTCACTTCAGGAGGCAGAAGCACTTCAGGAGGCGGTGGAGCTGTTGATGACGAAGGGGCTTCAGATGGTATTGGTGTGGATTCCACACTCTCGTTTAAGTCAATATTGAGATCGAAGTTTCTAGCGGGAACGACTTCTGAGGATTTAGCAGCTGAAATGTTCTTTGTATCTGCTGCTGGTTCTGCTACATAGTCCACCATCCTTTCATCATTTTGCTTTGGCTTCTCATCATCCTTTTGGTGTGAAACACCGGCAGGGTCTTCAAGTTTCTCGCTGTGGACATTGGAGTCACCTTTCTCTGCTGATCGTGCTCCTCTACCACGGCCTCTACCCCTGCCCCGACCTCGTCCCCTCCCACTACCGCTGTTGTTTGTAGTCTCATTCTGTAATTTAAACAAAAAAACCACTATTATACCAACAACGTAATAATATAATCCCACAAGTGGGGTCTAGAGAGGGTAGGATGTACCTTACCTCTACCTTTATGGGGTAGAGAGGCTATTTCCAATAGATCCTCTGATCAAAAGAAAGAAAACAGAACATGTTTTCAAGAAAATATGACAGTACCCTAGCAAGATACAAAGCATTAAAACGGAAAATCAAGACAAAGCCACTATTATCCCAGAAGAGCAAATACACAGAAGAAATCAGACCACATCAGCATTTGATGTTAAAAGTTTGTAGCTTGGTCAATGTCTGAACTAACAAATGGGATATCTATGGAAAACCTAAAATTAAAAGCCAATCTACATACCGTGTGATTCCTTTTGATATCATCATCACTGTCATGATCATCTTCGTCAGCAACTTTCCTGAATCAGCAAACAGTCAGCTGTTAATGATACAAATCCATCACACGCTGAAACCCGTCACAGGCAATAAAATCATAGGAAGTACAATTTTTTAACCTTCTTTTAGTAGCAGACTCAGCACCAGCATCCGATCCGCCTAGATCAGGAACCCGGCTCACTACATCCTTGAGGAAATCAAACACATTAAAGCTCTGGATACATTGTTTCCTGTGAAGTAGAGGGACCATGTTAGCTGATAACCTGAGAAATAATACAATGTGTAATATCATAAACAGCAGTTAATTAAACTTACAAATGGAAAGAATTCATAGTTTTTGCTCCTTTTTTGAGGGTGATATCATATGTTCGGTCACAAAGATCTTGCAGAAAGAGTTCAAGAGCTTTTGCTGAATATACCGTTGACAAACACGAGTTAGGATAAACAAAAAGAAACACACAAAAAATAGATATAGCAAAGGAATGAATAAGGGTAATCAGCTCTTAAACCAGTTGAGCCAAAATGCTAAAATAATTTCATTGAACTAAAGGACTTACAGACTAAAAGAGGAACAGCCATGGCAATCTTCCCCACATCCTCATCAGCTTGCATAATCTTTTTAATCCGAGCCTGCAAATGAATGCCAACGAGGTATTAGGACAGTTAAAATCTTTGATTCAGCAACTTAATCAACAGAGACGATAACATCATATAACAATAGCTGATGAGACTTGTAACCAATTTCTTTTACATCCAGAAGTTACAATAACAACATTCCCAATGTAATCCCACAAGTGGGGTCTCGGAGGGTAGTTTGTACCCAGACCTTACCCCTAGTAGAGAGGCTGTTTCCAATAAGACCCTCGACTCAAGATACTGTTAACATACAAAATTTTTAAAAGCAATAACAAGAGCTAGGTCTCAAATTCCAATCACCATAATTCTTGCCACAAAACCAAAAATCAGTACTAGATACTGTTAAACCATGAGAGATGCAGACTATAAGACCACAATAAATCACAGGCATCCACAGAAGAACCTCCAAATACACGTTTGTGCATGCATGCTCATTTCCCACATTTATTTTGTACTATATCTCTGCATTTAACTAGTCATATCCCGACTACCAGTTCTAACTAAGTGCTTAACTCTTTACAAGCACCCTGAATTAGAAACTTGCTTTAAAAATTAAATCCAAACATCACTGGTTTTCTCCGTGGAACAAAGCTATTTACATGCTCTGCCTAGGCGAGTTTCAGTCATAGAACTACTTTTACAATTTCTACTTACCTTTCCCCAAAAAGAAACTACAATTTGCAACTTCAAAGAACTGTTTTTGCTCTCAGCAGATAAGGGGAAGGTTAGAAAACTACAGGCAAAGATATGGTCCAGTAACTATCACAAACAACTATTATATGTTCAAAACATATCATGGAGCACTGACAGCTTAAGCATCGTCAGATGTCTTCATCTACTATTAAGACCAAACCACTGGATTCAAGAGATCAAAAATCCATACTTCATGTATCTCAACTCCTAGAAACAAGAAAACATGTGATCTCTTTTCTTCTTTTTGCTTTCTTTTATGGGGAACCTCATCTAGCGGTCAACCTATAACCTGCTTAATATCCAACCAAACTATGCAAATACTCAAGACATACCTTGGAACCTTACAAATTAGACAGTTCTATTCATTCAATAAACTTATAACTATCACCAAGACATCAAAGCTCAAAGCTTTATTCCCGCAAAAATGAACTTAAAAGTCTAAAAGCTCCAAACTTTCAAATGTACAAGCAACAATTAAATAGTAGACATCAAGACCCAGCCATACCTTAAACCATACAAATTTGACAGTTCTATTCATTCAATACCCTTATAACTATCACCAAGACATCAAAGCTCAAAGCTTTACTCCCACAAAAAGGAACTAAAAGCTCCAATGTTTCAAATTTACAAGCAACAACAAAATAGCACACATCCAAACCCAGCCATACCTTGAACCTTACAAATTTGACAGCTCTATTCATTCAATATCCTTAGAACTATCACCAAAACATCAAAGCTCAAAGCTATACTCCCACAAAAAGGAACTAAAAGCCCCAAAGTTCCAACTTTACAAGCAACAATTAAATAGTAGACATCCAAACCCAGACATAAGTGGAACCTTTACAAATTTGATTCTATTCATTCAATAGCCCTTATAACCATCACAAAAACATCAAATAGCTCAAAACCTTTTTCTCACAAGAGAGGAACTAAAAGCTCCAAACTTTCAAATTCACAACAACACTCAACAAGCTATGCAATAGACCAAAATCAAGAACACCCCAGTTAACTTTTTTGAATTCACAAACAAAAAAAGGGAGGAAAAAAACCCATATGGAATACAGAAAATCAAGAACACCCAAAAACACCAACAGACCTATACATAAACCAAAACTAAAAAACCCCAAATACAAAAAATTAACAAAATGAAAGAGAAATTTGACAGTTCTATCATTAAATAGCCTTGTAACTGCCACCAAAACATCAAAGCTCAAAACTTTTTTTTTTTTGATTAGTGTCCGGGCCAGCTTTTGCGGGCATGGACTAATTACATCGGATACCTGCCACCTACCACCAGCGACAGATACCAGGTAACTTTGTCCACCAAGGCTAGGCTAGGACAGATGGAAAAAAACCACCTCTCTGCTGGGATTTGAACTGAGACCTCATGTTCCATCAAAGCTCAAAACTTTATTCCCACAAAGAACCAAAAGCTCCAATCTTTCAAATTTACAAGAACACCCAAAAAAGCTATTCAATAGACCAAAATCAAGAACACTCCAGTTAATTTTTCAAATTCACAAAAAAAAAGGGAGAAAAAAAAACCATATGGAATATACAAAATCAAGAACACCCAAAAACACCAACAAACCTATACACAAACTAAAACTAAAAAAAACCCAAATAGAATACATAAAATCAAGAATACTCAAAAACACCAACACACCTATACACAAACAAATCCAAATGAAAAAAATAAAAAAATTCTCCAAAAATATCCAAACAAAAATAGAAAGGGGAAAAAGTGAAACTTACAGCAGGAAATCTGGTATCAAGCCTCTTCCTCATAGCTTCCAACAAATCAACTCCTCAAAATCACTCAAACCCTAGATTTATCCAAACTCTTTTTGCCCTTTTCACACACACACAACCCGTGTATATAACTACATCTATATATAACCCCAAAAAAAAAAAACTTTTATGAATTTCCCAAGAACTCAAAAAATTTCAAAATAAAAATAAAAATACCCAAAACCCAGAAAAATTGTCAAAATTCTTAAAATCAGTAAAAATATAAATATTGAAAGCAAGAAAAATAAAAATAAAATAAAATACTTAGCAGATTCGTTATTCTCGGAGCATCTAAGTCATCAACAAATGATATGATGCCACGTGGAATTGACTTACACTTACATTGTTATGATTGGTTTAAAAGGAGGGGTGTATGTATACATGAGATGTAGGGAATAATTATCACCTTCCTTTTTTGTCGTTTTGTTTAAAAAAAAAGAAAATTACTTATAGAAATAATAAAAAATGGTGTTTGACTGGTCTCCAGGGTATTTTTATGAGGTGTTTGCCGGATTTTGCGAGGCTCTTTGTTTACTTTGACACGTCAAGAGGCTTATCCGCTCGACTAATTTAGATTCATGACGTGGAATATTGTCAATTAGGAAAAAGTATCATACCATAATATTCTTTTTAATTTTTAAGATTTAAATTTAAATGATGATATTGAAATGAATATTTGTTCATATTTGGTTTAAAGTGAGAATGGTCTCCGTGCAAGGGTAGAGCCAGATAGGATTGAGGGGTCATACAAATCCTCTTTCGACAGAAAATTATACTGTTTATACATAATTGAGATTACTTTTTATGCGTACGTAGTAGATGTTGAACCTTCTTTGACTTCTTTGTGTGTTTACTTCTTCATATATAAAACACACTTAGTGAAAATTCTGACTTCACCATTGTCTTCATGGTGGACAAGATGAGGAAAGCGAGGCTATGATGTTTTAGGCATATAATAAGGAGATGCACAAATGCCTCGGTAAGGAGGTGTGAGAGATTGGCTAAAGTGGAAATGCAGAAAAGAAGAGGTAGATCGAAGAAGTATTGGGAAGATATGATTGCATGATATTGACACATCTTTAGGTTATTGAAGACATGATCCTAGATAGGAGGATATGATAACCAAGGATTCAGGTAGAAGGTTAATAGGCAATTGGGCGTTGTCTAGTTTTCCATCAATATTATTATTATTATTATTATTATTATTATTATTATTGCTCTCCTGTTATTTTATTCTCCAATTTTTCTAATTAATTACACGCTATTTTCTTTGCTTTTTTTTTTTATCACTATCATGTTATCTTTTTATTATTATTATTTTAATTGTCATTTGTTAATTTTTTTGTTTCGATTATCGTATTATTAAATATTACTACTATTTTGTTTTTCATTATTTTTTTTAAATTACTTTATTTGAGTCGAGAATCTTTCAAAACAGTCTCCAAAAATTGGATAAAGTAAATGTACACATCACCCTCTTTAAATCTTACTTGTGAAATTCAACTGAAGTATATTATGTTGTTGTTTAAACTTGAAAATTCTTGTAAGGAGTGGATCTATGGCATATAATTTTGATTGATTAAGGAAGCAGCATCACATGATGATATATTTTCTTTTCAAAATATAAACTCGGAACTTCTGATTAAGAATAAATGGTTTTATACATCTTAACAGTTTAGCACATCAGTTAATGATTTTCTGTTTGAATAATAGAGTAACATTATATAAATACTTAGAGAGTTACAGATATAGTCAACATTACATACTCACATACAGAAATTGATACTAGTTTAATAGATACCATAGTACTCTGTCTTGATCTGCTCTAACTATTGTCTTGTCAGAATCATGAAGAGTAAACATGATATAAGCTTGATTACACAATTTTTAGCTTGAAATTTTGACATTTGCTACTTTGTTAACTTGTCGAAAATTGTGCCAGACCACTGAGTTTTTCAATTTCTTCAATAGTGACCTGCAAAATCTAATAATAGATTCATAATTTGGTGTGCATATTATGGTGTTTGTAATATTTCAGTTTATAGCGACTGCAGGTTATCTAGGGTTTCAAAAAAAAAAATCAGTTGTCATTTCTATTTTGATGAAATTCAATTGTCATTTCTATTTCTCATCAGTTTATGAAAATGAGCTAACCGCAGTCCTTTTTGGAGATCTTACAATTCTTTCATGGTATGGTTATGAACTATTGTTTTTATAGTTCACAAATCAATCCTAGTTATTGAATTTCTAATGATACCATTAATTCCCTCTCTAGAATCTTTTATAGAGTATCAACTAGTAATGAATAAGTGAGTATTTAGGACTTGAATATCTTCCATAGAAGATTAATTTACTTGACTTCAATATTGTTTAGTGCCTAATTATTGTTAATTACTTTTCTTCTTTGGTCTTCAAATTTATATTTTATTTTTATTCTTTAGTCATATTTATGGATTATTCTACTTGTGTGAGTTTGGATGTTATCAATCTCAAAACTTGTTTACAAATTTGAGTCACGATAAATGAATAACTAACACAAAATCAATCAATTTATAATGAATCATAACACTAAAAAAAATAATGAATCGTAACAATATAAATATCATGAGTTAAGTGGAGTGACTTTATATACTAGTAAATTTAATTGATTTGGTATAAAGGTTCACTTATTACGAAAAAATTTACATAGACGGCCTATCAAAGGTAAAATATTTCTCCAAATTCATTAACATATAAAATATTTACTCTAAATACCCACAAAGCTCAGTGAATTTACACGAAATACTCACACATTTTATAGCATCTGATTTTATTTTTTAGGTGTCAGATAGGCCTCTAATTATGTTCTTTTCTCAACTACTTTGTTCTTTTTTGACTACTATTTTTATCCTTTCTGCCAACTACGTTTGTCATTTTCCCAACTCTTTCCTTTTTTAGTTTTGTTTTCTTTCTATTTGTTATTTCTCTTTAAAAAAATCTTTTTTGGATAGTTTATATTGTTTTTATTTTTTTGTCTTTTTATTTTTCATTTTTTAAAAAAGATAAAAAGAAATATAATGATATTAGCAAGCTATTTCTAAACTAATAAAAATGTAGAACAATTAAATAATTAGACTAAAACAATAATTGATTAACAAAATTCCTAATATCACCAACTTATTTATTAAAATTTAAATTAATAAAAAATATTTTATTATAATTTTTATTTTTTTTTGTAAATAAACAAGACTTATATCTTATATATGATTTTATTTTTTCACAAGTAAAACTTGCTATAAATAATATAAAATAAAAATACGAAATTAAGTTTAAACTCTTTCTTTTAATATAATTTTTAAATAGTTAAGGACGATTTGACTTGTGTTCATCGAATTAACGTAAGAGAAGAAAAACAAAGAATGAGCTTTCTCTTTAGGTTCACTCGAAGGACATGAACCCTTATGATTTTTAAAGTCGGCAGATTTCCCTCTTACTAGATATTTCATTGTTGTCGGTATTGGTTCTATTAAGAATATGTCATATTGCTGACCAAGAAAAGTCTTTCGAAGAAGCAAGCTTCAACGCTTTCCAAGATAATAGAGCCACCATTGTGGGGAGGTTAAAGATCAATATTTTTAAGGAGTGAACATGTCCTTTGTGATACCATATTAGTATATGATATATATCAGATTGGTATTGTAAAGACCTGATATATGAAAACTTAATTTTTTTTATATGTTTTGACCATCTGTCCGTTCCCCGTAGTTGCTACATGTTGATTTTGGGTTTTGGAGATGGTTGACACGATTCCCGATGCGAGTTTGAGGTCTTTAAAGGCTTTAAAAGCCATATAGTTGACTTCGGTCAACATTTAAAGTTTGAGTCTCGGATAACGATTTGGACAGTTCCATTAGATCCAGAATGTCGAATTTGGGTTAGTAGCGAGGTTGGTTTGGGTTCAGAAACTTTATTTTGCATTTCGACCCTTCTTTTGAAAAATAGTGAAAATACGGCCCCGGGGATTAATTTATTGAAAACAATCTTTTTCCAAAAATCTGGCATCGTCATTGAGTTTGGAACGTCGAAAATAGCCTAGTAGCATATATGGTTTGTTTTTGTCGGGTCTCGAACGAATCCCGAGGGTCCATTCGGAGAATTCGAAAGCATGCAAAATCAGTTGGTTTGTTGATATCTACTGCAGACCAAAATCCCTCAGTGTACGCAAGATAGGTGTGCGTGCGCACAGAGTAAAATCGGGGTAGGATCAATTTCTTCTGTGTGTGCGCAATAACGGGTTGCGTGCACACAGACCAATTTTTAGGTCGGACACCTTTGACCTATGTGTGCGCAAGGGATGATTGCATGTGCATAGGTATGGACCTAAACAGTATAAATACTATATTTTCGCAATTTTCCACTATTTTTGGACCTCCAAGCTTCGAAAAAAGTGGGTTTTGAGGGTTTCTTCATCGTTTTTTGTGTGGTAACCTCTAAACTCTTATTCCCTTTATTTCCCATGGATTATGTCTTCAAAAACACCTTTAAATCATGATTTTAAAATGAAACTTTAGGGTTTTTTTAATGGTTTTTCATCTATTTATACCTCTTTTTTAACTCGTTTTTGCTTGGGTTTTCTGCTGTAGGTTCCTCTAACCATGGGGAATGTGTTTCTAAAATAAAATTTTCGGTTTTACTTCTTCATTTTCAAAACCCATTTTTGGGGTCCATTTTGGACCCTTCTTAAAATATGGGTGCCGTTAGTTTTTTCTTTAATGCGTAGAAGATATTTTTGATAATTTTAGCTCAAGACGAGGCAGTTCGTAAGGGAAAAGCTCCGTGTTGAAGGACTTTAGGCTCGGAATCCGTTGTTTCGAGGTAGGTTATGACTTAACTTCTTTCAGATTGAGCTGGATAGTTAATAAATAGGTAAAGCATGCTATGGGTTGGGGAAAATAACTATGGGGTTTATATTTCGAGATTATTATTACTTTTGTGTGCCCGAGTGGGGGCTTATAAACTGTTGTTGTTAATTTGTGATATCTAATATTGTGCGTTGCCCAAGTGGGGGCTTTATTTAACATCATTAGTCTTATTTGTGCATTTATATGTCTTTATTCTAGATATGATGCCTATGTTGGGGCTTAAATTACTGTTATAAGCCTGATTGAGCATTGGTTGCCTTTATCATGATAAAAATGTCATAGTTAGGGGTTGATATGATATTAATGATGTCTTACATACATACTTATTTCGATAGTGCCTAATTGGAGTTGATAATCATGAATTATGGACACATTGAGTTGATTATAGGCTCACTTATATACGTATTAAATGAATTGGGTATCTTTATACTGATTTGATTGTGAGCATTACATCCTCATTCCATACATATACATTCATAAGATATTGGTACCATTGAGGAACACTATTTTTAAAAGAAACTGAGACATTTTCATAAAAACCCTCTCTGTGAACACGAGCCGGAGAGGTGGGTTGAGATTGGAGATATGATATATAGTATATGGGTTGTAAACCCCCCATGGGTCCTATTGAGGAGCTGCGAGCTCGGTAGGTATATAGAGAGATTTTTACTATTCATCCCACTATCATCATTGCATTGCATTGCATATGCATCTTTTATGATTCGTTCAGTTTTCCTTAACTTGTATTTAGTTTCCGTATACTTTTTGTGTATAGCTGTGTTATTTCAACTCAGTATTATATTAGAACTGTTAGTGGAGACGGTGTAAGCTAACATTTGAGAACTCTTCTGTTTGCAGGTGACGTACGTGCTCATAATTTTCTTTACTTATATTATTGTCTACTTTGCTTAGTCAACCTATGATTCCTACTAAGTACATGTGGATCATACTCACCCCTACTGTGCCCTTTTGGTGTAGATCCTAGCACGAGTACGACGCGCGAAGGTTGAGATCGTGTTGTTGATTGGTGATATTTGAGGTACCGGTTGCTCTATGTCTTCAGAGTCGATCCCAGACCTCTTCTTATCTATGTAGATGTCTTTATTTTTGGTTTCAGAGACAGATTATAGTACTTCAGATTCAGTTTGTAGTATTAGGTGCTCTACACTTATGACATCAGATTTTGGGATGGCTTTGTGTTTTGTTCGGTTTCTGTCCTTTACTTATATATGCGTGACTTGACTTCGTTCTAGAAGTCTCATTTTACTTTGTTGCCTTATTTATTTCATATTTCTTTCCTTCTGGGTGATTGACTTACTTATCAAGGCTGGGCCGCGATAAGTGTCATTATGACCTTGTTATTGGGTCGTGACAGATGCATAGAGGATTGAACACTTTTTTAGAGGAACAAATCAGTCCTCTATGACGATACCATGTCAATATATGATGTATACCATGTGAGTATCGAAGAAAGAGTTTTTTCTTTTATGGAATAAATCATTCATCTATGATATTAAGAGTTTTTTCTTTTATGGAATAAATCATTCATCTATGATATTCTAACAATATATGATAATATACTATGTGAATATCACAACGGATTGAAGAGTGTAATTTTCGAAAGAAGATAATGAATATGTCTTTTATGATACGCTATAAGTATTGATATATGCCAGATTGATATTATAGAAGACTGAGCTCTTTTTTGAAGAAATGGATCAATCATCTTTCTTTAGAGAATGGACCATTCTCTATGATATCATGTTTGTCATGCCCCAAGTATGGATACAAAGGACAAGAACCTGATGCATTCATTATACAAATTAAATGGATCCCGACAAGGGATATAACAAGTGTATACAAACAAGTGATACAACTGATAATTCTGTATATATACAAGTGCGGTTAACTGGCCAAACTGACACAAGTGGCAGGAGACACAAATAACTTCACATATACATTACCACAATGGCTAATAAGTGAAAATATAACTTGTACAACTATCATATGATTGGATTGGGCCTCGACATATCCATAATGTAGCATATGTACAATGAAAGGAGTACTAGACACATCCCAACTCCAAATAGAAGTGCAGCACACCAATGTATAACTGAGATGACAAGTGGCTAGAGATGGTCTGTCAATTTGTGCGTCAGATCCTGCATTTATATAAATATAGTGCCTCTAGCCATAAGGATGTATGCACATATAAAACATGCACTCGTATGTAAAGCAAACAAAATAACAAGTGAACAAGTAAAGAAGCTCATGTAAATAGGATATCAAACACGAGCATGCTAGTGAAGAAAAATGAATACTAGAAACACTTTCTGAAACCATAAACCATGACTTACCATTAACAACTTCTTTTTCAAGTGTATTAAGATTGTTCATTAGCGAGTAGCCAAATATTCTCTTCGTCCCAATTTATGTGATGTAGTTTGATTTGGCACGAAGTTTAAAAAAGAAAGGAAGACTTTTGAAGCTTGTGGTCTAAAATAAGTTATAGATGTTTGTGTGGTCGTAAATCATTTCATTTAGGGAAAAGTAGGTATTTTAAAGTTAAATTATTACTAAATATAGAAATGTGGCATTCTTTTTGGAACTGACTAAAAAGGAAAGTATGTCATATAAATTGGGACAGAGGGAGTAATAAATTATATACTTGTATTATAATGTCTTGCATCATTTCAAGTGAGCAAGTGAATGGATAAGCCTAGTGGGCAATCATTATCACGTGAATAACATATATCACTTATAGATTTTTTTCAGATAACATTTGCGTATATTCGATCTCGATCAGCCAGAGGCTTATTACATATGATATCAGCCACGAAGTGGGGTAAACCACAAGGTTTTAAAGCAAATAAAGTCAGCCATATAGGCATAGTTATAATGGCAGAAGGAAATACTATACTTCCTCCGTTTCGTTTTAGTTGATCCTCTTTCTAAAAATATTTGTTTCAATTTGGTTGTCCCTTTTATGAAATCAAGAGAATATTATTATATTATTTCAATACTATTCCTATTATTACTTGACTAAACAAAGTGCATATACTCAAATTTCCATTTTTGAAGCATAATTAATATTGGTAAAATAAACCCCTAATAAATTATTATTTTTTTAAAGAAAAGTGTCAAGTTAACAAAGACAAACTATTTTGAAATGGAGGGAGTATTATTCTTCTACACATTCTTAAGAATAAATTGTCTACTTTTTTCAATCCGGTCATTTAATGAATGTTGCTAGACATCACCCTTAATTAGTATATTATTATGATCAATATACTATCAATTTAATAATAAACTTATGAGGTCGCACACTAACCAGTGTTTTGATTTTTGTTAATGAATTAATTATTTTTATAAACAAAGTATTAATAAAGGCTCACGAGGAAAGTCCTTGAACGACTTGACTGCAACATGTGATTTGTGAAAAATCCAAATAGGATTTAGAGACAAAGTACCCAAAGACTTGTTGCGTGAGTTACGTGCAAACCCAATTGAGAATTGGGATTCGTGCCTTGAGTAGGAAAATGTTCATTTAGTTTATTTTTGAAAATAAATTTTTACCCTAAGTAATTTATCAGCTTAACTAAATAAGAAAAAAGTTTTAAAACTTCATAGAAAAGTTGGATTATGAGAAAAGTTCTTATAAGAAAAATACTTTACTGAAAATGTGTGAGTATACACTAAATTAAGAGAGAGAAATTATTGACAAGAAAATTATTTTCTTGTTTCGTTTATTATGAGTTGAGATTTTTGAGAAATTTTTTAGCGTCATACTTTTAATTCAATTTGCTTGCAAGTTCCGTTGATTAAGGAATTGATCGCAAATATCTGTCTCAATGTAGATACGCATACAATTTTTATACTATTAAAAAAAGTTTCAATTACGACTATTGTCACAAGATTTGTCTTGAAATCTATAGATACAAATAAATTTTAAGCACAATAAAATTGTCCACGATTTTTTTGGTCTTCCATTGCATGTTAGAAGTACCTTGCAATCTCCTACACAAATATCACACTACTTTTTTTTTTTTTTTTTAAAAAAAAGGACCATAATGCTACCACAAATAAATACCTCAATTAATTTCTTGTAATCATCATTTAATTTCAGAAATTAATTTTCAATCACTGCTTCACACTCATTTTCTGTTTTTATATTTTGAAACATTTTTTATATAGAAAAGGAACTAAAAGGATTGTTTAAAAAATGAAACATTGTGAGCTCGTGAAAGATATTAAGTTTGAAATATTAGATTGACACTGAGAACACAAGGAAGGAGATAAGGGGGGGAGAGGTGGCAAATTTTTATTTTTTTTTCGTTTTTGGTTTTAATTTCATTCTTATGCGATACTTTTTAAAAAAATTGCCACATTAATTTTTATCATGATATGAATTTTATGAGAAGCACAATGCATGATTGACATCCTCCTTTCTTTCTATCAGCCTAACCTATCAACCCCCCTCCCCTCTCTAATCATACTGCTAAAAATGATAAGCGCTAAGTTAAATAAAATAATAGTAGTAGATCCTTAAATATATACATGCTTAAATAAATCTACCATTGATATGACAATATGGCAATAGCTCAATTAAATTCTTCTTCATCGTACCATCAATTTCATTAATGACTTTTTAATTTCTACTTCACACTCATTTTCTCATTTTGTATTTTGAGACACTTTTCATAGAAAATGATTAAAACCATTGTTTGAAAAATAAAGCATTGCAAGCTTGTGAAAGATATTAAGTCTAAAATTTTTGATTGACAATGACAAAAAAAGGGAGGACATATGAAAAGGAAAAATGAAAAGGTAGCAAAGATGCTTTATTTTCTCCTTTTTTTGGATTTTAATTTCATTCTTATGCGATTTTTAAAAACTTTTTATTACGATAATTCTTATGGTTGTATTAATTTTATGAGAAATATCATGCATGATTATCCTTGTCCTAGCAAGTTTCCCCTCCAACCCTAAAGTCAAAAAAAAAAAGAAGATAAGCATTGAATTAAATAAAATAAAAATAATAAAACCGCAAGAATATTTGTGGTTAAAGAAACCCGCCATCAACACCACAATACCTCAGTTAATTTCTGTTGATCATTTTTACCATTACTATCACAATTAATCAATTTCAGTTCAGCTTCTTATTCATTTTCTAATTGTTTATTCTAGGACACTTTTATGTAAAGAAAGATCAAAAGGATTGTTTAGAAAATGAAATATTTTGAGCTTATGAAAGATATTGAGTATGAAACTTAAATCAGCACTAAAAAAAAAAAAAAAAAAAAAAAAAAAAAAGGAAATATGAAGACGTAGAACCGAAGGGGTCGCAAATATAATTTTTTTTTGTTCTTTTTGGCTTTAATTTTATTGTTATGTCGTCTTTTCTATTAAAAAAATTGATACATCAATAATGATCCTACAGTTAAAAAAAGGTAAGTACAGAGTTTTATTTTTTGAGATGATAGTGGAAAAATTGACCGATAAGTCACCCTTACTGCCACTCTACAGAACCATAAAGTTAAAAATAAAAAGATAATAATACATCTGTAGAGCTATCTCTGCTTAAATAAATCTGTCGCTAACATCACAATACTTTAATTAATTCTTCTTCATCATCATCTACCATGAATTTCGGAAATCACTTTCCAATTTATGTTTCACACTTATTTTTTAGATTGTATTTCAGGACATATATTTCGTAGAAGGATTAAAAGAACTGTGTAGGAAATGAAATATTGTGAGCTTGTAAGAGATATTGAGTCTGAAAGTTTAGAGCAACTATGACCCAAAAAAAGAAGAAAATATGAAGATGGAGAATGAAAAAGTTGGCAAATCTTGTGAAAGATATTGAATACGAAATTTTAAATCAACAGTTAAATAAAAGAAAACAGATATGAAGATGGAGAATCGAAAAGGTGGCAAATATACCTTTTTTTTCTTTTTCTTTTTAAATATTAATTTTATTCTTATGCGCCTCTTTCTTTAAATTTTTTGTCACAACAATTATTATTATAGTATTAATTATACGAGAAGTATCATGCATGATTGTCTCTGTCCGTTCATTCTGTCATTCTCACCTAGCAAGTACCCCTCCAATCCTACCAGTAAAATAGACAAACGCTAAGTTAAGTAAAAATAATAATAAATCCACAAAGATATTTGTACTTAAATAAATCCACTACCAACACTACAATACTTCAATTAGTTATTCGCCACCAACATTACAATAGTTCAATTAATTTCTACTTCATCATAATTTATTACCAATTTCAGAAATCACTTCCCAATTTCTGTTTTACACTCATTTTTCAATTTTGTATTCGAAGATAATTTTATATAAAGAATAATTAAAAGAAAATCTTCATCTTCTTGCAACTACCCGCTAGGAACTCATCCCAAAGTCGTCCCCTTGAAGCATTTGAGGTTTGCAAGTGAAGTTAGACCAAAAGCAACATTTACATTATGAGTGCAGCTCCATGGACGACATTTGAATACATGAGATAGACTAGCCATGTAATGACTTGAATGGTGAAAACTTACTTTTTACGTGTTTTGGTCATTTTTTCCTTTTCCGTAGTTACTACATGTTGATTTTGGGGTGTGGATGGTTGGCATGATTTTCGATGCGATCGAGAATGATTTGGGTGAGTTTGTGGTTTTTAGAGACTTTAAAAGCTCTATAGTTGACTTCGGTCAACATTTGTTGTTCTGAGTGCCGGATGGAAATTTGGACAGTTCCATTAGATTTAAAATGTTGATTTTGGATTAGTATCGGGGTTGGTTCGGGGTTGGAACCTTTATTTTGCAGTTCGATCCTTCGTTTGGAAAAAAGTAAAAAGGGGGTTCCGGGGGTTAAATTGTTGAAAACAATCATTTTTCAAAAATTCGATGTCTCCATTGAGTCCAAAACGTCGAAAATAGCCTAGTAGCATATATGGTTTGTACCTGTGGGGTCCCAAACAAATCCCGAGGGTCCGTTCGGATGTTTCAAAGGCATGCAAAACTCAGCTGATTTGTTGATATCTGGTACATGCTAAATCCTTCTTCGCGAACGCGGGCCATTGACCACAAATGCGGAAAAGGAATTCTACCTTCATCGCAATCACAAGGTGGTGGCCGCGATCGCGAAGGGCAACAAAGTCTAGGTCGGGTATATTTCCTTCTTCGCGAATGCAACGAGGCTATCGCAAACGCGAAGGCCTGATTCATCATCCTTCGCGAATGCAAAGCCTTGGCCGAGAACGTGAAGGCCAAACATTTTACCGGTCAAAGTTGACCCTCGAGGATGCAAAGGGTTGACCGTACTCACGAGGTACTGTTTACAAAACAGTATAAATAACCCATTTTTGCGATTTTACTCCATTTTTGAAACTCCAAGCTTCGTGAAAGGCAATTTTTGAGGGTTTCTTCATCGTGTTTGATGTGGGTAACCTCTAAACTCTTATTTCCATTGTTTTCCACTGATTATGTCTTCAAAAACACCTTTTTATCGCAATTTTGAAATGGATTTTTGGAAGTTTTGTTGGTAAAGCTTAAAATTGGATCTTGTTTTAAACTTATTTTCACATGGATTTTCAACTGTAGATTCCTTAAACCTTTTGAGAATGTATTTCTAAAATAAAATTCTAGTTTTATCCTTTTCGTTTTTGAGCTCATTTTTCGAACCCATTTAGGACCCGACTTAAATATGGGCTTTATGGGTTTCATTAGCTTTCTTTTAAAGCGTAGATACTATATTTGATTGTTGTAGTTGATTCCAAAGTCGTTCGAAAAGGGAAGGCTCCGTGTTGAAAGACCTTAGGCTTGGATTTTGTCACTTCGAGGTAGGTTATGACTTAACTTTCTTTAGACTGGGCTGGGTAGTAAATATATAAGTAAAGCATGCTATGGATTGCGGAAAATAACTATGGGAATTATTTTTGAGTTAGTTATATATTGTGTGATGCCTATGTGGGGGCTTATATTCTTGTTGTTGTTGATTGGTGATATTATATATTGTGTGTTGCTCGAGTGAGGGATTTATTTGATATCATTGGCCTTCTTTGTGCATTTAAATGCCTTTATTCTAGATATGATGCATGTGCGGGGGCTTGAATTGTTATTATAGGTCTTATTGAACATTGATTGCCTTTATCTTGATAGAAACGCCTGAGTTAGGGGTTAAAATGATATTAATAATGTCTTACATGCATATTTTATTCCAATGGTGCCTAACTAGAGTTGATATTATGAATTGTGGACATATTGAGTTGATTTCTAGGCTCACTTATATACGTATTGAATTGATTGGATATCTTCATACTGATTTGATTGTGAGCATTACATCCTCATTCCATACATATACATTCATGAGATATCGGTATCAGTGAGGAACACTATTTTTGAATGAAAATGAGACATTTTATTAAAACCTTCTCTGTGAACACCGGAAAGGTGGGTTGAGATTTGAGATATAGTATATGGGTTGCGAACTCCCATGGGTCCTATCTTGGGAGCTGCGAGCTCGGTAGGTGTATACAAAGAGTCATGCGGTAACTTTCACTATTTATCCCATCATCATTGCATATGCATCTTCCATGGTTCTTTTACTTGTCTTGACGTGCATTTAGTTTCTGTATACTTTTCGTGTATATTTGTGTTGTCTCGTTTCTATACTTTTATTAGAACTTTTAGTGGAGACTGTGTGAGCTACCATTTGGGAACTTTTCTTCTTACAGTTGACGTGCTCATAGTGTTATTTTGCTTATCTTATTTTTGACTTTGCTTAGTCGGCCTATGATTCCTACTGGGTACAAGTGGACCGTACTCACTCCTATTATGCCATTTTGGTGCACATCCTAGCACTAGTACGACTCACAAAAGCTGATTCGTGCAGTTGAGTTGGTGATAACTAGAGGTGTTGGCCCACTATAGGCGGTTCAAAGTCGACTCTAGACCTCCTCTTATTTTATCTTATGTCTTTATTTTCTATTAAAGACAAACTTATGAAGTATCTTCAAATGTTCAGATTTGTATTTAGATGCTCGTCGCACTTATGACACCTGGTTTTGGGATTTAATGTACTTTCTTTGGATTTTCTATTATCTATGTGATATTACCTTACTTTGTTCTAGAAGTCTCATATTTTACTATTTAAATTGAGTATTTTGGTCTGTCATTGGCTTTGGGGGGGTTTTGGCTTACCTACCAAGGTGTCGTCTAGGCAGGTGCCATAATAACCTTAACTTTTGGTTATGACAGGATGGTTGGCATGGTCCCCAATGCAATTGGAAAAGATTTGGAAGAGTTTGTGATTTTTAGAAGCTTTAAAAGTCCTATCGTTGACTTCGGTCAACATTTGATTATTCGAGTTCTGAATGGCGATTTGGACAATTTTTTGTAAATATTTCACTTCTTTTTCTTAATAAACGGCCCAATATGTCCTTAAGTTAAAAAAAAAAAAAAATTTGGTTAGTTCCATCCTGAATGTCGAATTTAGTTTAGTAGCGAGGTTGGATCGGGTTCGGAACCTTTATTTTGCATTTCGACCCTTCATTTGAAAAAGTAGTGAAATTTGCCTAAAAGGGACCTGGGAGCTAATTTGTTAAAAACGATCCTTTTTCAAAAATCTGAAATTGTCATTGAGTAACATTGAAAATAGCCTAGTAGCATATATGGTTTATTTTTGTAGGGTCCCGAATGAATCTCGAGGGTCCATTCGGAGAATTCGAAGGCTTGCAAAACTCAACACTTTGCTGATATCTGATGCATGCCAGATCCTTCTTCACAAACGTAGACCCCTGGCCATGAATACAGAGAAGGAATTTTCTCTTCATTGCGATCGCAAGGTGGTGGCCGCGATCGTGAAGGGTAATCGAGTTAGTGTCGGGTCGGCTCCTTCTTAGCGAATGCGATGAGTCTGTCACGAACGTGAAGTTTTGGCCGCAAACGTGAAGGCCCGTTCGCGAGGCACTGTTCAGAGAACAGTATAAACACCCCATTTTTGTGATTTTCCTTTATTTTTGGACTTTGAACTTCGGGTTTGGGCAGTTTTTGAGGTTTTCTTCACCATTTGAGCTTGGGTAAGCCCCAAAACCTTATTTATATTACTTTACATTGATTATATTATCAAAACACTCTTTAATCTTGATTTCAAAATGAGATTTTGAGGGTTTTATTAGTAAAGCTTAAAATCGGTTTTTCTTCGGTTTGGAGCTCGTTTTTAACTCATTTTCATGTAGGTTTTCAATTGTAGACTCCTATAACTTTGGGGAATGTGTTTCTAAAAGAAAATTCTAATTTTACCCCTCTCATTTTTGAACTCATATTTTGAGTCTGTTTTGGACCCGTCTTAACTATAGTCAATATGGGTACTGTTAGCTTCCTTTTAATGCGTAGATGCTATATTTTGTATGTTTTAGTTGATTTTAAGACCATTCAAAAGGAGAAAGATCCATGTTGAAGGACTTTAGGCTTGAATTTCGTCACTGCGAGGTAGGTTATGGATTAACTTTCTTCAGACTAGGTTGGATAGTTAATAAATGGGTAAAGCATGCTATGGGTATAGGAAAATAACTACAAAAATGGTTTTTTGAGATTATTTTTATTGGTGTGTGCCCTTGTGGGGGCTTATATTCTCGTTGTTGTTGACTTGACATATCATATATTATGTGTTGCCCGTATGGGGTTTTATTTGACATCATTGGCCTAATTTGTGCATTTGAATGCATTATTTCTTAACGTGGTGTCCGAGTGGGGGCTTGAATAGATATTATAGGCCTTATTACGCATGGTTTGCCTTATCATGATGAAAAACGCCGAGTTATGTGTTGATATGATAAAAATGATGTCTTACATGCATATTCATTCCAATGGTGCCTAACTAGAATTGATATCATAAATTGTTGACATATTGAGTTGATTTCTAGGCTCACTTATACACGTATTGAATGGATTGGATATCTTCATATTGATGTGATTGTGAGCATAACATCCTCATTTCATACATACACATTCATAAGATATTGGTATTATTGTGAAACACTAATTTTTGAAAGAAATGAAACATTTTAAAAACACCTAGACTGAGGTATGTGTTGGTTGGGTAGATTGAGACATGAGATTGAGTTTGATGGGAATTTCGAGACATAGTATATGGGTTGCGAACCCCCCATGGGTCCTATCTTGGGAGCCTGAGGCTCAATAGGAGTATATAGAAAATTATGCGATAACTTTCAAATCATTACATCATCATCATCATCATCATTGCGTTCCATATAAATTTATATTTTTGGTGTTTTCTACATGTTACTTGGCGTTTACCCGCTTATGATTACTTTCGTGATTACTTGTTTTCCCCTTTTACTTTCTGTTATTAGAACTATTAGTGGAGATGATGTGAGCTACCATTTAGGAACATTTTTGTTTGCAGGTGACGTGCTCATAGTATTTCTTTATTCGTATTATTTTCTACTTTGCTCAGTAGGCCTATGATTCTTACTGAGTACAAGTGGATAGTACTCACTCCTACTATGCCCTATCGGTGCAGATACTAGTATGAGTATGACACACGGTGGCTGAGTTCGTGCTGGAGGATTTGGTGATTTTAAGGTACTGGCATGCTCTAGGCTCATCATAGTTGACTCCAGACCTTATCCTATCTATTGTTATATCTTTATTTTAGTGTTAGAGATAGATTATGTATTTTCCATGATTCCTTTAGTTCACTTTGACTTGCGTTTAGATTTCTTGTACTTCTCATGTAGATTTATGTTGTTTTGTTTCCGCATTATATTAGAACTATTAGTGGAGATGGTGTGAGCTACCATTTTGGAACTTTTCTGTTTGCAGGTGACATGCTCATAATCTTCTTTACTTGTATTAGTGTCTACTTTTCTCAATCGGCCTATGATTCCTATTGAGTACATGTGGACCATACTAACTCCTACTGTGCCCTTTCGGTGAAGATCCAGGTACGAGTATGACTCACGGTGGCTGATCGTGCTTTTCTGAAACTGTGATTGAGGTACTGGGTTGCTCTAGGGACCAGAGTTGACTTTCAGATCTCCTCTATTATATCCTATGTCTTTATTTTCTATTAGAGATAGACTTATGTAGTATTTTTAGATGTTCAGATTTGTATTAGATGCTCTACAACTTATGTAGTATTTTTAGATGTTCAGATTTGTATTAGATGATCTACACTTTTGACTCCAGATTTTGGGAGATTGTATGTTATTTCTTTCAAACTTTCTTATATTATGTCTCGTGTCGGTCTGACTTCACTCTAGAAGTCTGGCCTTAGTTTATTTTCTTTAATCATTTGTATTTTTTCCATCTTAGGTGATCGGCTTACTTATTAAGGTAGTACCATGATAAGTGTCATCATGACCTAGTTTTTAGGTCATAACAAATTATTATCATAGCGCTAGGTTCACCGGTCTCATAAGTGTGAGAGCAGGATGTCTAGTAGAGTCTCGCGGATCGATACATACACGTCTGTATCTATATTCGAGAGGCTATAAGATATCTTTAGGAAAAACTTTTCAAATTTGATTCCTTATCAGGTTGTTCATACCCAATGTTCTAAACTTGTAGTCCATTCCTTCTGAACTGATGGTGAGGATAATTTGGTTGCCCCAATTCGAGGATGAGGCAGGGGTCGTGGATGATCCAGAGATAGAGGACGGGCACGAGGAGTTGCCCCAATCAGAGGACGTACTAGAGAGGCCTCTACCTAGCCCAAGGTTGAGTATAGTAAAGATGATTATCAGACAGGGGGTGCGGGGCTAGCTCAGGTCCCATATGGTTCAGTTGACACCTCTGTGCTTCTGGATTTATTGATTCACCTTTTGAGTCGATTGGATGGTGTTCCTATGAATGTGTCGGGTGTTCCTCAGACTTCAAGTGGTGTTCCGCCATCTTTACCAACATCTGCTTATGGTATTCATGCTTTTGGGGTACAACCATCATCTATGGTACCCCTACATACAGACTCTTTGCCTACCAAACTTACTATTCCTCCTATTGCTTCGGGTACAGTAATGTCTTCTGAGGATTAGAAGAGGTTTGAGAGATTTATTCACTTGGTTCCGTCCAAGTTCAGTGGTGCTATTAGAGAGGATGCTTATGAGTTTCTGACTGATTTTTAGGAGAAGTTACATAATCTTAGATCCCTTGAGTCTCATGGAGTTGCTTATACTACCTATCAGTTGACAGATGTGGCTAGGGATTAGTGGAGGTTGCTTGCTAGTTGTAGACCTTTGGGTTCGCCAGTAATGACTTGGACTCAGTTTTCCAAGGCATTCTTAGAGAGGTTTGTGCCTTATAGCTTGAGAGATCAAATGAGAGATGAGTTTGATCATTTAGAGTAGGGCTTCATGTCTATTACTGAGTATGAGGCATATTTTCATGCTATATCCAGCTATTCAATCGCTAGCATCTCCATAGAGTCTGAAAGGATTCAGAAGTTTATGAAGGGATTATATGGTTAATATCAGTTGGCTACAGCCCAGATGGTAGTTTCAGGGGCTTCTTTATAAAGTATTATTAAGCATTCCCAGATGACCGAGTCTATTATCCAGTTTACTCAGGGAGCCACCAAGAAGTTGCATCGTCAGGGTGAGTTTAGTGGACACGCCTCTCGAGGTAGAGACTTCTCTGGTAGGCTAGTTCAGCCTGTGTTGCAGGGATCAGGTGGTAAACCTTTAGGTTCTGCTGCTTCTAGTAGCCAGGTATCAGGTCATGCGAGTAGAGGTTCCAGGTTTGGTTCTTCAGGCCAGGATGGTCATTCTAGTTTATCCACACCTCCTCAGATTGAGTCGGGTCGTAGAGGATGTTTTGTATGTGATAATTTTGGCCATATGGACAAGGATTGCCTTTGACGTGTGTTTGGACATACTCAGTAGGGATCTCAGCTTCAGCTTTTCCCTACTCGTATATCTGCAGTCAGAGGTGGTTCAAAAAGTGGTAGGAGTGGTGCTAGAGGTGCTCAAGGTAGAGGTAGAGGAGCTCGTGGTAGTGGTCTCGGGGTTGCTTAGTTCGAAAGCAGACATGGACAGTGTTATGCTATACTGCGGAGACCTGAAGGGGAGGCCTCTAATGTAGTCATTATAGGTATCATCCCGGTTTGCTACAGATCTTCTTTCGTGTTATTTGAACCTGGATCTATATTCTTCTATGTGTCTACATATTGTGCTTTTGGTTTTGATATTGCATGTGATCCCCTTGCTATGCCTCTTCAAACTTCTACCCCCGTAGGAGATTTTTTAGTAGTGGATCGGGTGTACCGATCTTGTGTGGTTACCTTTGCAGAGCATGAGACTTGGGTAGACATGATTCTCCTAGATATGGTAGACTTTAATGTTATCTTGGATATGGATTGGTTAGCTCCTTATCATGCTATTTTGGATTATTTTTCCAAGATCGTGGCCTTAGCTAAGTTGGATTTGCCAAGGTTAGCTTGAAAGGATTACTTAATTTGGGCCCGAGGGGAGTCATATCTTTTCTACGTGCTTGTTGCATGGTATAAAGGGGTTGTCTGTCCTATTTGGCTCATGTATGTAACACTAGCATTGCCTCACCACCTCCTTTGGATTCTATTCAGATTGTTTGCGAGTTCATGAATGTGTTTCCTACAGATTTGCCTAGTATGCCTCCAGATTGTGATATTGATTTTGCTATTGATATGGAGCCGGGCACGAAGCTCATTTCTATTTCTCCTTATAGGATGGCCCCGTCAGAGTTGAAGGAATTGAAAAAGCAATTGTAAGATTTATGGAGTAAGGGTTTCATTAGACCTAGTGTATCTCCTTGGGGTGCGCCTGTCTTGTTTGTGAAGAAGAAGAATGGTTCTATGGGCATGTGTATTGATTATCGACAATTGAACAAGGTGATAATTAAGAACAAGTATCCTCTTCCTCGCATTAATGATTTGTTTGACCAGCTTCAGGGTGTGTCTGTGTTTTCAAAGATTGATTTGATATCTGGGTATCACCAGTTAAGGATTAGAGCTTCAGATTTCTAAAAGACAGCTTTTCGAACTAGATACGACTATTTTGAGTTCTTGGTCATGTCATTTAGGTTGACCAATGCCTCAACAACATTCATGGAGTTGATGAAACGGGTGTTTAGACTGTATCTCGGCTCCTTTGTGATTATATTTATAGATGACATAATGGTTTATTCCAAGAATGAGGCCAATCACGTGAGACACTTAGGGGTCATTTGGTACGTAGACTACATACTCCCGGGATTATAATTCGGGACTATTTTATACCATATAGGAGGTGGTATAAAATAGTCCCATGATTCATGGGTTATGCCAAGACTAAATATGGTATTAACTTAATACCATGTTTGGTTGATGGTATAAATTAGTCCCCGGATAAATTTATACTATCAACCAAACATGGTATAAATTTTATCTATGGGATAACTTAAACCTATCCCACCTTATACCTCCTACCAAACAACCCCTTAAGGATTGTACATCAGTGATGGCGTGATGAGAAGTTGTATGCTAAGTTATCCAAGTGTGAGTTTTGGTTGGATTTTATCTCTTTCTTAGGTCATGTAGTGACCAAGGATGGTATTATGGTCATTCTGGCCAAGATTGCAGCGATTCGTGATTGGGATAGGCCTATTTATCCTACTGAGATTCAGAGTTTTATTGGCTTGGTGGGTTATTATCGGCGTTTTATTGAGGGTTTCTCTTCTACTGAGGCTCCTTTGACCAAGTTAACTCAGAAAAAGATTACCTTTCAGTGGTCGGAAGCATGTGAGAAGAGCTTCCAAAAGCTCAAAGAGTTGTTGACTTTGGCTCCTAGTTTGATTTTGCCTAATGAAGGCGTGGGTTTTACTATGTTTTATGATGCGTTCGGTGTTGGATTTGGGTGCAGTTTTGATGCAGGAGGGTAAGGTGACTGCTTATGCATCTCGTCAGTTGAAACCTCATGAGAGGACTTATTTTACCCATGACCTGGAGTTGGCCTCGATTGTGTTTGTGTTGAAGTTGTGGGGATATTACTTGTATGGAGTTTGTTGTGAGATTTTCTTGGATCATCATGGTCTTCAGTACTTCTTTACCCAGTGAGAGCTTAATATGAGACAACGGCGTTGGCTAGAGTTGCTTAAGGATTATGGCCTCACAATTCTGTATCATCCGAGTAAGGCTAATGTGGTTGTGGATGCTTTGAGTCAAAAGTCAACTAGTATGGGGAGTTTGGATTATCTCTTGACTCAAGAGCGACCTTTAGCCTTAGAGGTTCAGTCTTTATCTAATCAGATGGTTAGGCTCAATATTTCAACACCTGGTCGTGTTTTAGCCTTTGTTGATGCTAGCTCTTCTTTAATGGAATAGATTCGTGCTCACCAGTTTGATGATGATGGTTTGAGCGCTATTCGGGGTAAGTTGTTGAGTGGCGAGGCCAAGGAGGCTTCACTTGATCCTAATGGTGTTTTGAAGATTGGTGACCGAGTTTATATATCGAGAGTTGGTGGATAAGTGAGGTTGATTTTGGAGGAGGCGCATTCTTCCAGATATTCCATTCATCCTTGAGTGACCAAGATGTGCCGTGATTTGAATCAGCTTTACTGCTGGTGTGGTATGAAGAATGATGTAGCGGATTTTATAGCTCGTTCATTATGTTGTCAGCAGGTGAAGGCCGAGCTTCTGAGATCGGGTAGTTTATTTCAGAGATTACCCATTTCGAAGTAGAAGTGGGAGAGGATAACTATGGATTTTGTGAGTGGATTACCTCATTCTTCTCATGGTTCTGACAGTATTTGGGTCATCGTGGATCGATTGACCAAATCAGCTCATTTTATCCCTATTCAGATTTCATCCAGTGTCGAAATGTTGGCCCGTATCTATGTTCGGAAGATTGTTCGTCTTCACGGAGTACCCGTGTCTATCATTTCAGATAAAGGTTCAGTGTTCACTTTTATCTTTTAGAGGAAGTTTTAGGAGGAGTTGGGTACTCAGGTAGACCTTAGCATAACTTTTTACCCCCAGACCGACGGTCAATCAGAGTGGACAATTCAGGTTTTGGAAGATATGTTTCGCGTATGTGTTATGGACTTTAGAGGTCAGTAGGAGCAGCATTTAGCCTTAGCGGAGTTTGCTTATAATAATAGCTACCATTCGAGTATTAAGATGGCACTTTTTAAGGTATTGTATGGTGGACGTTGTCGATTTCTGATTGGTTGGTTTGAGACTTCCGAGGCTAGATCTCGTGGTACCGACTTGCATCGCGAGTCCTTAGATAGAGTTTGAGTGATTTAGGATAGGCTTCGGGTAACCCAGAGTAGGCAGAAGAGCTATGCCAACCACAGATTTCGTGCCTTGAAGTTTGGTATTGGAGATCGGGTTTTCCTTTATGTGTCTCCCATGAAGGGCGTAATGAGGTTCGAGAAGAGAGGCAGCTTAGCCCAAGGTATATAAGACCGTTTGAGATTCTTCGGACAGTTGGGGAGGTTTCTTATGATTTGGCTTTACCTCCAGATTTTTCAGCCGTTCATACAGTTTTTTTATGTATCTATGCTCCGACGATACATTCTGGATGAGTCTCTTCTGCTTCGTTGGGATTAGGTTCAGTTGGATTAGAGGTTGACCTTTGTTGATGAGCCAGTCTCTTTTTTAGCCAGGGATGTTAGACGGTTGCGCTCTAGAGATATTCGTGCAGTTAAGGTTCAGTGGAGACACTATTCAGTTAAGGAGGCTACTTGGGAGGTCGAGTTCGATATGCGTAATATTTACCCCTAGCTTTTCACTGATTCAGGTATTTTCTTGCCTTTTAGTTAGAGGACGAACTAGAGTTTTAGTGGTGGATATTGTAAAGACCTGTTTTGTGAAAACTAAATTTTTACGTATTTTGAAAATTTTGCCCTTTTCTGTAGATGCTACATGTTGATTTTGGGGTGTGGGGATGGTTGGCACTATTACCTATGCGATCAACAGTGATTTGAGCGAGTTTGAGGTTGTTTTTAGGCTTTAAGAGGTAATAGTTGACTTCAGTCAACATCTGATGTTTTGAGTCCCGAATGGCGATTTAGACTACGCTAGCAGATCCGAAATGTCGAATTTTGGTTAGTAGCTAGTGATGTCGCCCAAATTACACCTCCCAGAAAGTATAAGCGGTTGTTGAATCAAATATAGAACCGAACAAGGTTGGGGTCGATCCCAACCGGAAACTCAATATTCATAAAATCCCAAGAATGTGCCTTGGAATCCCACAATATAATGTTGTAGAGTAATAATAATGTGTCCCCTATAAAAATAATCCTAAAAGAGTATTTATAGACTTAATAAATCCTATCCTAAACAAAACAGAAAACTGGTGTTGGCTGTCTCAGACGAGAGGATTGTACGGTCGTGTGTTGAACATACGACCGTGCCTTAACTATCATGCCTTCATACTGGATTTTTGGCTTTGCAGATCATCTATCCTATGATTCTCAGTACGACCTCGTGACATCTTTATACGATCGTGCATGGCTTGTCGTCTGATTATCCATCTGAGAACTCCTGCATTTCATCAAATCTGATCTTCATCCTACGACCACATTGTATGGTCGTACAATCATCATACAGTCGTGTGATCCATTGTCTAATCATGGCACACTAAATTCCTGCAGGTTGATTTTCATTGAACGATTGTGCCTTCTTCTCACGGTCGTACAAGCTCTTCGTCTGATGTACTTCTACACCTGACATCTCTGATTCCATGTACGACAGCCTAGGCACGATCGTGGTGAGATTCCATGATCATGGTAAGGCTCGTCTGATGCCACTTTGGTCCAGTTTTCACATTTTCCTCTCTAAGTTCTTCATATCCTGCAAACTCTTAACAAACACATTAAATCCACAAAACGTACCCTTAGACTAACATTTTGTTCCTCGTTTAAGCGTCTCAAGTGTCGTAAATCCACGGCACATAAATACCCTCAACTTAGAACGTTTGTAGTTCCTCGGGCAAATAAAATACTTAACCTAGCTACGACGCTTAACCTAGAGCAATATCAAGATCACTAAGACAGTCAGCTTTTCAAAATATTCAACACCCTCCACTTTTACCAAAAACAACCAATGCAGTGTATGTGCTATGAAAGTACCAAAATACAATGGGATCAGGATATGACAATACATTGTAACTAGACAATCAGACTCAACTAGACTACTGCCCCTATGCCCTCACCACAAAAAAGTCCGCACTCACTCAGTATATGCAATACAATCTCATACCGGGACTGAATCAAATCTCTCACTCTCAAAAGAAGTCCGGTTATGTGCGTTTGATACCATAGGCTTGTCTTTATTTTCTACGCTTCAGCTTTTGGATTATCGAGTTAGGATCTATAGGTCTTTCTAGGCTTGTAATGCAGGCTCGGGGGCAAGTGTGATATATTTAGGTACAATGACTTATTCCTCCTTGGCACTACACTACATTTTTTTTTTGGCTCCACTTATCTTATTTCCCTATACTTTTCTCCCTTGTCTCTATTTATTCCATTTTCTCTTCGGAATTTGGGTGCGGCTTTATTTTCACACATTCTTTTACTATATATATATATATATATATATTTAACGCACCAACTTCTTTTTTCTTTCTTTTCACTACTTAAACTTCATACCCAACTTTCACGCACCCCTACACAATAGCCACCCTCAACTTAGGCGATTTGTCTGAGTTGAGGTACACAGTGTCCAAGGAGGGACCAGGGCCAAAGAAATTCATTGTAAAATTGGGAAGGTGTTACGGATAGTTCCAAGATATGGTCGAAGGCTCAAAATTTTGGGTTCAAGGGATACATGATCATTTGGAAGGTCATTTTAGGCTAAGTGGGCTAGTTCAAAACATGACCTATGATCCTTTCCTAAACTTCAATTCTACGGCTTTTAGCAAGTCTAACCGGAAATTTCTAGATCGTACACACACATAGACTAAGTAAGACCTCACTCACTCGTGGCTCAGGGCTTTCATCTAGGTTGCCACCTATTCAGTTCATGCAACGTCAGTCAAGTTATTCTATTTACAATTCTAATGCCATATCTAGAGCCTACATTGGTTACAACACAGCACATGCACACATTACTTCATAAACATCATCATTTTCGGAGGGGTATCATTTAAAATATTTTCAAAAAAAAATAGGTAAGCATGCTCAAGTACTCAGACTGCACCAAGTTCTCTTTTATTACTCCAAGTTAAACTATAACACTTAAAAACACAAAAACAACAAAACAACTAAAAAAAACATATGCCTAAACATGTCGGTTCTAACTATGATAGCGCAGCCAAAGGAAAAGAAACATGTCAACAAAACCCTCGGCTGTGGTATACCCCCACCCCCAACCATGAAATTATGTAATGTCCCCATTACACGAAATTAGATAGAAAAAAATGAAAAATAAGAGGTACCGAACATACCTGGGGTGCCTTAGGCACCGATGGAAGGCGGGTCACGTGGGGGAATGGTTGGGTCCCCCATAGTGACATCAGCAGTACAACCGAGGTACTCAAATTCTCATGGGCCCTAATGGTGGTAGGGGCACTCAAATCAACATTGGCCCCAATGGTGGTCGGGGCACTCAAAGTAACAGTAATGGGGGCTGTCTCTGAACCCCCTCCAGCAGTCTGACCCTCTAGAATGACTTCCACGGGGGTCTCTTCAGTCTCTCTTTCTCTTCTTCTTCTCTTCTTCCCAGATTTCTTCTTACTTGGCTCTCCAGATGCGCTATCCCTCGGCCTCTTCTTCTGCTCAAGACCTCCGTCCTCCTCCTCATCATCAGCTTCCTCCGTCTGCTCAACGGAAGAAACATGGAATGGAGTAATCAAGGAGTTAATGTCCTCCTCAGGTGATGCCACTGAAGGCATAGATGGTGGCGGAGGCAGAAGAGTCATATCAAGTCTGTCAGCAAGGGCCTGAATTGTTGCCTTCAGCTCATTAATGTCTGCCCGAAATGGTGCCAAATCGGGTGCTTGTATTATATCAAGGCGGGCCATAACCCGACACTCCATACTGTTCATGTGTGTCTGTACCACCAATACTACTGCACGAATCTGATCATCAACGTTGGGCTTGACCCCTACCTCTAAATTTCATATCCGGTCATCGTGTAATTTCTGGTTTCGAATAATATCCGCCAACTGAGTGGCTGAAATCAAAGTATAGCCTGCCGGAACCAATGGCCTGGCTGAGTAGTAGCAGATGGTACTGAAGACTGGAAAACACCTGAGTCAGAAGCAGATGATACATCAGTTAGGGTATCCCCACCTACCTCTGGGATCCCCAAACCTCGAATTGGCGCGGCTGGGTTGTTTGCATCTTTGATCATGGCCAAGTCCGCAGTCTTAGTGGTCTGAAGAAATCTATCCACTAATGGTATCTGAGGCACCTCCGCAGTCTGCATTAGTTGAGTCACCAAACATGGAAATGGCAGTGTGGAGCTACTCTCGATAGCTTGGTCTCTGATCTCTTACGCAATAATGCACGGTATATTCATCTCCAACCCTGCTAGAAAAGAGGAAACCAGGCAGGCATTCGTTGCACTTAGTGTGTTGTCATTCACTGTAGGTGCTAGACGATGCCTAACAATGGACCACTATGCCTTGGCGGTGAATTTCAGGCTCTTTTTTGTAATATAAGAAGCATTTACTCAAGTAACCTGTGTGCCAGGCTCCGTAATAGTACCTGCCAACCAAGTTAAATGCATAGTATTGTCCACAACGGTCAACTTTTTGACCTTCTTCAACTCGGTCATCCGATACTCAAACTTTGGCGTGTCTGCTGGAGGAGTAAAATCAGTCCTGAATAAAACCCTGGAAATAGCCTCCTCAGAAATGTCAACCTCCTTCTCCCGAACCATGATCATGTCCAACCGAGGCTACTTCTACATATCCCGATCTTTGCCAGAGGGAGTTATGTTCTTTATGGTCGCGGCATAGTCCGCATAGAACTCTCTCACGAGCTCTCTATTGTATATGTAGAGTGGCCTAGTCATACACCCAAGCTGGTACTACTAAGCCACCCGGGTTGGCATCTTCACCAATGACTCATTCAAAATGCAAGGCTCTTCTTGGATGCTCCTTTATATGTTACCATTTTCCTTGATAGCAACCCAGTCCAAGTAATATTGCTGGGCATTCGGAATGAGCCACCGCCTTGGACCGAGTCCCCTCTAACTGAACTCTGCCAGAATATTAGTGTTGGAAGGTTTTGAGTTTGACTCGTCGTCACCCTCCTTTGAAGAAGAAGCATCAACTTCCTCACCCCTGCCTTCTTGGGTCTCCTCCGTTCCCTCTTCAGACTAGGTAACATTGACAGGGGTAGTAGCCTCAACAATGGCCTTAGAGGTTGCAGCCTCTTTGGCCTTCTTTTGGTTTTTTGTCTCCCTTGTGGTAGCTGTTGACACCCAATTTTGACCTCCTGATACTCATCCTGGGCTGCCATTTTATCAAAATATTAGTTTTGAATTTTTCATTTTGGTATCAAATAAATTATGACATTTCGTATTCATGATTTTAAGGTACGCAATTTATATTTAGCATTTAATTTTATTCTTATATAATATATAATTTACTAATTTAAATACAATATTTTACATAATTTTATAAATATTTATTAAATTATTTCCGCAAATATACATACTCATAATTTACAAACACGTGGTCCATAATTTTTTTTTAATTATTATTATTATTATTATTATTATTATTATTACTACTATAGTATTTTAAATATTTTGTATTCATAGGTGCCTAATCTATTTCAAATCATTTATTATTGCTGATTTTAAATAATATATTACATGTCATTAATTTTACTTACATGATTTATTTCATAATGATTTTCACGACATTGGTTAATTTTTGTTATTAAATATTTATCGATTTATCACTATATTTATTAAATAGCAGTTTAATTCAATTCAATTTTCCACCTTATTTAATATCTAGTCCAATTCTATCCAATTTATGTTTCTTTTAGCCTAAATTGAGTCCAATTTTGGGCTCAATTTTTAATCCCAAATCCAATTCTAATTTGACCCAAATTCCTGACCTGATTTTAAATTGAATCTGACCCATATTGTAATTTTAAACCCCAAACGTTGATCAAAATTGATCCAACGGTTGAGATTAAATCCCTTATTTCTTTCCTTTTAATCTAACTAACCCCAAAATCCCTTAACCCTAATACTCCCTCAATCAGCCGCTCCTCTTTCTACCCGACCTCTTTCTCTCTCTCTCTCACTCCATTTCTCTGCCCTTCACCGGCGAATCTCAGCGCCGGTGAACCAAAAACAATCGACACCCCTCTCTCTCTTCTCTCCCGATCTCCCTCTCCTCTCTCCTCTCTCAACTCTCCAAGACAAACCCTCACCATCTCCTTCAACCTCCACCACCGATCGAAAAACCCATCACGCCGCACCTCCATCACCGGCGAACTCCACTCTCTCCATCTCCGTTGCTCCAACCGGCGAACCCACTCCACTGCCACCGATCTCATCTCCTCCTTGCCGCACCACCGCCATCGCACCAACGAAATTCTGGCCAATTGCTACAATTTCAGGCCATTAAGTGACGGTATAGCTCATGCTATGGCAAATCATTAACAACGCTTCCCCGATTTGATTTCTTTCACGATTTAAATTTCAATTGAGTGCTTTGCTCGTGAATTGTACCGTAATAAATTCTTATATTTTGAATTTTTTTATGTTTGGTGAATGAATTTTTATTTAAATCTTTCGATTTCATGTTTGTTTAACCCTTTAGAATATCATATCCAAAACCCCCAAATTCTATGGGTTTTAATTCATCCTCAATTTTTCTACAAATGGACATTTAGTGGTTTCTACAGTTTCGGACAACTTTGAGTATTGATTTCCTGGAAAAATTCGATACATAATTGTTGGGGTTGGTAACTCTAATATGTTTGCGTTGATCTGACTTTCACGCCTTGCCAAAATCGAACAGCTTTGACGCCTAACTTTTATGGTAAAATAGGATTTAAATTGATTACTCTTATGTGATTAGGTGATCTCAATATATGGTAAGTTCCAACTACCCAGTACCTTGGTTACCTTATTAGCCCTCTAATAATTTGAACAGATTCTTACTCTCCTATGTATAGTAAATTTTGCTTGATTTGTGATCTGTTTATTGGGTTTCCTCTTTTCTTTAGTTTGGACAGATGGTTACTTGGTTATTTATGGTAGATTTAGCATTATTTTATATACATAATTGATCCAGTCTATTTTTCTTAAGGAAAGAAAAATCATTTTGATTGTCTGAATATTTTTCCTCCCTTTAATTCTGTGCAACTTTCCTGCTATAAAAAATAAGCATCCCCCTCACTATAAAAGGGATTTTCAGCCTCCAACTCTCAAAACCTTATACACACAAAAAGAATATATTCTTCTCTTTGGCTCTTTGCAAGTACTTGGTTTAATTTTCTGGTTTTAGCGTCTACTTTGCTGCAATACTCTTGCTTGGGCTTTACTACGCGCTTGACTGTGGTCTCCATTTTGCTTTCTCTAATCCTCCCACTGCTTTGGTTAACCGGTATGTTTTCAAACTCATGTGAATAATTTTGCAGCTAGTCACTGTACGTCCATGGGCTTGAGTATTTGTAGTGTTTCCTTTATGTTCAGATTCCAGTGAATCAAATGTTTGTTTAAACCTTTTCTTAGTCATTTGATGTATTTGGATGCTTAGCGTACTCTGTGTTATTTCGTGCGATTTTCGGAATTGTTCGAAATAGTATATTTTGTGTGTTTGTCGTACCTTTTATGTCTAGTAGGTTCTCTATTGAAAGTCATTCGGTTGGAGGAAAGTTGCCAGGGATATGGGATAAAGAGGATTTTTTTTTTATTTTCATTTAAGATCTATTTGGCTTCTGTAATAATTATTGTATAAACTCTACGAATATGTAATAAAGATTATAGGGACTGCTTATAGGGGCGGGGATTATGTGACTTACATGTTTAATAACACAATTATTTTATCACTTAGGCAACACGTTCTAGGATTATTAATTAAATCCCGGCATATTAATCAGTTTATCACTTAGAAAATCATGTATTTAGGATTACTTATTTACTTTCAACATGTTAACACTAATTTTTTCGTATCAAATTAATTTTCTACAACTTAAAATTAATTTTCAGCACCTTAAATTAAGTTTTCAGCACTTTTAATTAACTTTCAGCATTTTTAATTGACTTCCGGCATTTTAAAATTAACTTTAAGCATTGTTAAATAATTTTATTCAACTTCCCGCATTCTAAAATAATTTCCAGCAGTTAAAAATCTAATTTCCAACATATTAAAATAATTTCTAGCATGTTTATTTAATTTTCAGCATTTAAACTAATTTCCAGCAATTTAAATTAATTTCCCGCACCTTTAATTAATTCCAGCATTTCTCAATCAATTTCCTTCATATTTAAACTAATATCCAGCTCTTTCAATTAATTCAAGTATTTTAAACTGATTTCCTACGTATTTAAACTAATCTCCAGCAATTTTTCAGAACTTTTAACTGGTTTCTATATATTAATTAAATTGTCTGCTCAATTAAATTAATTTTTTACATATTAAATTAATTTCCTGCATATTTAAATTTAATTTTCTGCATAATTAAATTAATTTTTCTGCAATTAAATTAATTTTTTGCATATTAAATTAATTTTCTGCATATTTAAATTAAACTTCCTGCACAATGAAATTAATTTTCTGTATATTAAATTAATTTCTTGCATGTTTAATTTTAATTTCCTGCACAATTAAATTAATCTCCCGCATATTAAATTAGCTTCCTGCATATTTAAAATAATTTTCTACAAATGGAAATAATTTTTCTGCACACTTTGATTAGTTTCCTGCAAAACTTACACTAATTTTCAGCATTTTCTTATTATTTTCCTGCTCACATTTAAATAATTTTTTACACATTTAAATTAATTTACTGCCTATTTAAATAAATTTTCTACATATTTAATTTAATATCCAGCACTTAGATTTGATTTCCGACACCTTGTTTAATATACTTCGTCTAGAAATCATGTCTATAGGTCTCAATCGCGTGAAACAAATAATTATCCTTTCAAACATGTTAATCACATAATTAACTTTAACTAATCAAGAGGCTTATTTGAAACTGTTACATGCTACTTGTAAGTCCTATTTGTTTTGTATAACATAAACCTCGAGTCTAATTAGAAAGCCTAAGACTGTCTTTGCGTCTAGATCCTTATCCGGAATAGGTCGTCCAATGCCTCTTGGATATTAAGTTGGGACGGGTAGGCATCTTTAGGTGACGCTAGTTTTATCACTTTCTTTAGAACACTTTTAAGATTAATAATCAAATTAGATGGGGCAGGTAGAACATTCGGACATGATGGAAGTTGACCCGAGCAAAATCCGACAATGCGATATGCGACATTGTCATCCGTTAATAAGCCTGTCACTGATCCGAATAAGAAAAAATTAACCCTTGTCCAAATCTTTTTTAAAACTTCGGTTGTATTTTACTCTTTGCTTGTTTCTTTTTGTTTTGGGGTAGCCTAGGTTTACCTTTTTAAATAAAAAATTTCTTTTATACAAATTGTGTCTCTTTTATCTTCTTATCTGATTTACTCTACGTATTTTATTATCACTTAGATAATGGCTAAAAAATTAAGTTGTATATTTAGTTTATTAACTATCTATTTTTACACTTAGTTATTACGTAGTTAATAAAATAATCGACCTTTGCTTATCACATAGAATTCCCCACGTAATATATGGATTCGGCCGGGACCCACATTTGTGGACCTCGAAAGGTGCCTAACACCTTCCTTTCGAGGTAACTTGAACCCTTACCCGAATTTCTGGTTGACATAGACTAATAAATTAAATAAGTTCGTAGTTAGTCTAGAATGGTGCCCTAACGCACCTTAATTCGTTAGGTGGTGACTCCACACTAATTAATCCAAAAAAGAGTTGTCACGTCGAATCCCGCTTTTCGCGAGAAAAATGGGACGCGACAGTAGCTTGATCGGAAGAGGAGATAATGTCATACTCTTTGTTATACCCTATTTTAACACGGGTCAAACCGAGGTACAACATATTGGGAAACTTCTAAAGGTAAGTTAAGGAAGTCGCCACCTAATTAGTTCTACGGTGAATTAGGACACCTATTATAAACTGGGTAATTAAAACAAATAAAGACTTCATTTTAAGATCTACGCAACCTAAGTGATTCTAGGTAAAGGTTCTAAATTATCCTAAAGGGAAGGGGTTAAGCACCTTAAAGGATCCGCTAACTACGGTTAACCGGCCAAACTTAGATTAGATAAGGAAATCAAGGTTATATTAAAACAGATATAAGTAAGGTATATATGTATCTTTTTAAGATAATATATGCTAATTATTTATAAGCAAAAGATTAGAAAACTTTTAGAAAAGCCTCGTCAAAAAATCTACTTTACAAAATTACCAAAGATAACTTTTATAAGTCAAAAAATGATACAAACCATATTGTTATCAAACGAAAAGTTAATTCAAATTATTTCTTTTAAAAGATATAAAAAGTTTCTAATTAATGATTTAAACAAAAGTCTAGATTTAAAAAAAAATAATAAAGTTAGTTATGCTAAAAATTCATGTTTTCTTTATTGTTAAAAATAACTCTAATTTTATAATGTAGACATAAATAAAATAGTAAATTAATCTAAGCTAAGTGAATCATTGAAATTTAACTAAGTTGCTTAAATCTATAATGACTTGGGAACTAATTTAATCAAAAAATGGCTCATGTTCTTAAAAAATATTTTTTGGCCATTTGAAATCCTAAAAATGCCTTGCTTCAAATTGGCAAAGCTTCCATATTTTATTTGAAATTGATGAAAAGTAGAGTTGATTTACCATACCCAAAATAAGTAAAGCCGATTTTTGAGTCTAACGATGATGAGCTCATCTACCGTGAAACTTACTTTTTTGACTATTCCGGCATTACTAAGTAGTGAGAAACTAACTTTGATTCTAAAGATAAAGTCATTATTCTATACTAAAGCGTTAAAGGGCTCCTAATAACTCCGTCATTAAACTCTAAAAGATATGTCTGCCTACCAAATTCTAACCTTTTAAAGATACAAATTAAACACCTAAGTCTAGCGATTATGCTAAGTTTAAAATCTAAGAGACGGGAAGGGAACAACTAAATTCGCTATCAAATTTAAAGATTCACACTAATTCAAATAAGAACATACAAAACACAAATTCCAAATAATAATATGTGAAATGTTAAACGAAAATAATAACAAGTGTCTACAAAGGAAGAATGAAGATTAAAAAAGGGGAAAGAGGCACTAGACTGCTAGACGGGAATATGTAATGCGATTAATATTCACTTCTCTGATTTGGACAGAGATAAAATCAAGTCATGCGACTCCAAGCACGCTCCTGAGTGTACATGTGAAATAAGAAAGAAAAGGATTAGAAGCTAATCTCGAAACATAAATGATAGAGTGAACAAGCACCAAATCTGCCTAACCAATTAATCGAGTATTTAACTAAATTGGCATTTAACATCTCAAGATCATATACAATTATATTAAATCTCTCAACCAAGAGATTCAAGCAAAGGGACAGTGATAAATTTTAAGTTCAAAGGAGAAAAGCACTTAAGCAAACTTTACACACTTTGCTAAAACGTAAGAAAAACACGTCCAGTTAACCATGAAACATATCATTAAACAACTTCTCACTTTTATTCAAATGAAATCACAAGTTAAAAGAAACTTCTCTTAAATTTCCAAATACAAATAATAAATCAAAATGTCTTTATCGCAAAATTAAAATTTATGTCATTCTCGCAAAATATGGATTTCCTTATTAAAATGATCCTAAAACCTCTATAGTAGAACCCAATATTCTCAGTCAAACACACCAAGCAAGCATGGATGTTCATCTATACGGATTATTACTAGAAAAGAAAGTGAACATCAAGTACGAGTTTGACCAAAAACAAAAGCACAAGTATTCATCCCTTTCTATTGAAAACCCACAACTTTTCCTCGTAAGATTCATGGCATACCAAAGCTGATTTTTAAATTTTTTGTAAAAAATCATGATAGAACTCATGCTTAGAAATAGTATAAACAGTATTTTTAAAACAAATAATGCCACCAGTTCAATATATGCGACTATGTTGGAATTAATCGATCCGCCTAGGAATTTCTTAATCCTTTCTGTTTATTCATGTGCTAATTTTATCTCATAATAAATAAAACACAAATTTTGAATACGCACTCGAAAGAAAGTTTAAACAAAGATAAGTAGAACATTCAAACGGCTACATTTTTCTAGAAATCTGAATGAGATTAGAAGCATAGAAGAGGAGAGACGAATATCTAATCCTACAAGAAAAACTCTTCTCTTGAACATTTATTTAACTACGTAAATTCAAGTAGGAAATCAAAATCAGCTTGTTCCCGATTAACACAAAGGAAACATGACTTCAAGCTAAATGAAACATTCATGAAAATGCACCTAAATGACCAGCTATGGATAGAAGTAATTTATGGTAAAAATGACTTGCAAAAACTACAATTCTAAATAGAGAAACCACAAACTTGAAAAGTAGATTACTCAAATCAAATTTTGGCCTAAACTATACTCACGGACATAACCACTAAGTGTAAACAAGTAGCCAGCCAATACTGCATATTTAACATATATATTGAATCACGTAAACAAGTAATATGACTCATACATGACTTATCAAGAATTAAAGCTTAAGAGCATGCCATAAAAAAGATCTACCCTTACACGGATATATGTATTTAATAACCCGAACAAATACGCAAAGAAGACTTCATATCAATGAAAAGAAACAGAATATGGACACTGACCTTTTGCGAGGCAGTGAACGGGGTGTCTCGATCTCTGATCTACGCTCGAACTCGGCAGCTTCAAACTTGAATCGCACAAGAGAGAGTAACAAGAAACCCAAGAGAGAGAAAGAGAGGCGGAAAGAGTAGATAAATTGCAAAAGAAAGAGAAAAAAAAAATCCTGTTGTGTATGTGGCTTAGAACATGAGGCCTAGAACCTATCTCCTACTCCAAAATGGAACCCAAATACAAGTATTTATAGGCTGAGGTTGGGGTTAGGGTTTCAAACACTCATTTTGACCGGAATTTTACGCTTTGAATTTTGAAATTTGGTCAAAATGACCGTTTGTAAAAGAGGATCGAATCTGCTGATGTTGATCAGCTTTCCTCAAAAATAAATTGGCTCTTTGTGTCACGAGCAAAAGGAGATGAGGAGAAGGTCGATCCTTGTATTAAAACGATGTGGCAAGATCTGGCTATGGTGAAAAAAGCTTTGGAACTTTGCTCGAAAAAGAAAGGAAAGAGATGAAGTGTTGTTGCTGTGTCACGTGAGAAAAAATGAGAAGAGAACCCTAGTTGGTCTAAGTCTAAAAATGATAGTTGGGTTGATATGAATTTAAACTATATGGGCTCATGTATCTGCTGAATAATGCTAATTTTGGATTGCAAGTTGGCCGAAAATATGGGCCTAAACGTTGGACTTTCCCTTCTTTCCTTTAAATTATTTCTTTAGCTTCTAATTTAATACTAACTGATATAATAATAATTAATATGTAGAAAATAAAGTATTAATATTATAACTTCACTAATGATTTAAAATAAAATATAGATACGCAACATCAAAATTTAAAATAAGACGACGACAAATAACTGTTTAAGAGAAAAAATAAAGATGCAAAATGATCGTACTGATTTCAATAGTATAATATGTATTTTTATTAGTAATTATAGAAATAGAAATAAAACAAAGTAGTTTGATACGTTATTTAGAAGCTTGAGAAAATAAATTGGATTAAAGGAGGGTCAAAATTGGGTGTCAACAGCTGTCCCTCTTTGACCGGAAATGATGAAAGAGTTTTCGGATAAAGAAGTTGACGAAAAAATCAATTTTGTCCCAACCAACGAAGTTAAATGAAGGCAGGAAATGTATAGGGACAAAGAGAAATTTTAAAATATTTATGGCGGCACTTTGATTTCTAAGCTGCCTACATATCTCGGGTTGCACGAGAATCAAGCAAAATGTAGTTCAAGATTTATAATGAGATAAGGTGGAGTGAGTTTAGAACAGTATGCTCCATAAAGGTGTTTTAATATCGGTGAATGATAAATATAACGATCGAGATGAATAGGCAGAAGATTAAGCTCGAACAAGGAAAGATACAATTTGAAAGTGAAGCAAATTAAAAAAATGAAATTTTTAAGAGGATAAAATGTGATGATATAAAGGAAATTTGAAGTGAGAATGAAACTCGAACCTAACAAAAGCTAAGGATTGAATGAAATGAAGTAAAAGCATAGTCAAAGAACGATACTTTTCTAAAAACTGTCCCAATATCGAGTTATGATGAGACTGGGTTCTAATTTAGTAAAGAGAACAAAGAGAAAAAGGGGCGAAGATAGAAAAATATTGCGGGATTTAAGATTCGGTTATTGAATATGGAAAAGGTTTGCTGTGAATTTTCCTACATGTCCCGAATGTGAGACGTAGGTTGAGTAATGTTCGAGTGTAGATCCTTGATCATTGTTGGTGAGCTTGACTCTCCAACAAGTTGCCCCAGTTCACTGCTAAGATGAACTAGCTTCTAATTTAATACTAACTGATATAATAATAATTAATATGTAGAAAATAAAGTATTAATATTATAACTTCGCTAATGATTTAAAATAAAATATAGATATGCAACATCAAAATTTAAAATAAGACGACGACAAATAACTGTTTAAGAGAAAAAATAAAGATGCAAAATGATAGTACTGATTTCAATAGTATAATATGTATTTTTATTAGTAATTATAGAAATAGAAATAAAACAAAGTAGTTTGATACGTTATTTAGAAGCTCGAGAAAATAAATTGGATTAAAGGAGGGTCAAAATTGGGTGTCAACACTCTTCCTCCAACCCACTAGCACTAGACCCACTCTCTGAGCTACTTGGTGGGGCCCTCTTTTTTGAAATCTGCTCTCGGAGAGTCTTCTCAGAAGCTGTCTTGGATTTGGGTGCCATAGTATCTGTATTAGCAACACATATTAGTTTACAGATTAAAATAGGCACAGGTGCAGTATCTTCATCAGAAGACCTAACCTACGATCGTGTAAAGAAGGTATGATCGTACCTTCTGATCATAGGTTGATCCTTCAAAAATAATCTTGCAGTATCTTAGTCACATCAGACGATCACATTTCACGATCGTAAAATGATATCACGATTATGGGTTGTGTTCGTCTAATGAGCTCCTAAGATTTGACATTCCTTTTCCTACAACGATCCAACCAACAATCATAGGTTGAACCCACGATCGTGTGTTGTGTCGTAGGTTCACAATCACACCAGATTTGACGATTTTAACATTGGGACTCATAATTGACCCTTTTTTTTTACCCCACTTTTGACTGGATATTTAAAAAAATATGCAAACACTACCAGGTACTCAGACTTCCCCTGTGTATATTGAACCAAACTGACCCATTACACACTCCTCTTACACAAATTTAATCAAACCCACTGAAATAATCAAGTAAAAGTCACCCATTTCAAGTTCAAAAGTTTAGGCAAACTTACTAAATGAAGTAGAAGTGATGAGAACTTGAAGGATTAGTGGAATCTGACAATAAAGCTGGGGAACAACTGTTTGGGCCCTGATTTACTATCCCGGAATGACTCATCTAGTCCACATCTAGATGAAGTAGAAGTGATGAGAACTTAAAGGAATGGTGCCCCAGATTTACTATCACGGCACGACTCAAATTGTCTTGAATAATCAAGCCTCTCTTAAGTCCACATCACAGACCATTCGGGCATCGATGCCTTCTCCCATATAGTGCTTCACCCTTTGGCTATTGACTTTAAACTTCTTTCCATCCTTATTCTCTAATTCAATTACACCATAAGGGAACACCGTGACCACTCTATATGGTCCATTCCATTTTGATTTTAGTTTGCCAGGAAAAATCTTCAGCCTTGAATCAAACAATAGTACCATATCGCCTGAAGCAAATTCTCTTCTCTCAATCTTGTGATCATGATACAATTTCATCTTCTCCTTGCATAAGACAGAGCTTTCATATTCATGAAGACGAAACTCATCCATCTCACTCATCTTCTCCAGTCTCAGCTTAGCTGCATATTGTCATTCTAGATTCAACCTCTTCAATGCCTATAATGCCTTATGTTCAAGTTCAACAGGCAGATGACAAGCTTTTTCATAAACAAGCTGATATGGAGATACACCAATTGGTGACTTGAATGCGGTCCGGTATGCCCATAGTGCATCATCCAATATCTTTGTCCAATCAGTCCTATTGGCATTTACAGTCTTCACCAAAATGGACTAGATATCACAATTTGAGACCTCAACTTGTCCACTTATCTGAGGATGGTAAGGTGTTACCACCTTGTATTTTACACAATATTTCTCAAGCAGGGCTTTGAACAATCGATTGCAAAAATGGGATCCCCCATCACTAATAATAATTCGAGGTGTTCGAAAATGAGAGAATATGTTTTTTTTCAGGAGAGCAGTGTCACTCTTACCTTCATTATTGGGAAACGTAATTGCCTCCACCTACTTCGATACATAGTCAATAGATACCAAGATAAACTTCATCCTATGAGAACTCACGAACGAACCCGTAAAATCAATACCCCATACATCGAACAATTCGAGCTCAAGGATCGTAGTCATGGGGAGTTTGTGTCGTCTTGAGATGTTTCCTTGCCTTTGGCACTGGTCACATGCTCTAACATAATCATGAGCATCCTTATGGATGGTAGGCCAATAGTAACCACATTGCAAGATCTTGTGCGCAGTCCGCGCACCTTCATGATGACCCCAACTGGAGACGAATGACATGCTTCCAATATACTCATCATTTCGACCTCAGGAATACACCTTCGAATCACACCATCTGCATACACCCTAAACAAATAAGGCTCATCCCAGAAGAATTTTCTTACCTCATGCATGAAATTTTTTCGTTGCTGATACGTCATATCTTCTGGGACTAGATCACTTGCCAAAAAGTTGGCAAAATCTGCAAACCACGGGATTAAGTCATGTGATGCTGCCAACACTTGCTCATCCAAAAAAGTATCATCAATTTCAAGACCATCCTCATTTTTAGCATGGCCTCTTCTTCAAGGCGTGATAAATGGTTGGCAACCTGATTCTCCGTCCCTTTTCGGTCCTTCACCTAGAAATCAAACTCTTGCAATAGAAGCACCCATCTAATCAACCTTGGCTTGGCATCCTTCTTTGCCATAAGATATCTCAGATATGCATAATCAGTATGCAAAATCACCTTCATGCCAATCAAGTAAGACCAAAAATTTTCGAACGCAAAGACCACTGCAAGCAACTCTTGCTCAGTAAGTGCTTTGCTAGCCTAGTAAATAGGATGCAACATCTTCTCTCACCTTTGGCCAAGGACTGCACCCAAGGCTACACCACTAGCATAAAACATAACCTCAAACGGTAAGGTCCAATCCAGAGACACAATGATGGGAGCTGAAATCAACTTCTCTTTTAGACACTCGAATGCCTTTAGGCATGCATCATCAAATACAAACTTCACCTCTTTATCTAAGAGCTTGCACAATGGATTTGCAATCTTAGAAAAATCCTTGATGAATTTCTATAGAATCCCGCATGGCCTAAAAAAACTACGAATACCTTTCACAGAAATAGGTGGTGGTAACTTTTTAATTACCTCAATCTTTGCTTTATCGACCTCAATTCCCTTCTTCGAAATCCGGTGTCCCAGAACTATGCCTTTTTTACCATAAAATGGCACTTTTCCCAATTCAACACTAAAGTGAACTCTTCATATCTTTGCAAAATATTAGCAAGGTGTGCTAAGCATGCAATGAATGAGTCACCCACAACAGAGAAATCATCCATAAATACCTCAATAGTGTCTTCCACCATGTCGGAGAATATAGACATCATGTAACATTGAAAAGTGGTCGGTGCATTGCATAGACCAAACAACATCCTTTTGAATGCGAACGACCCATATGGAAAAGTGAAAGTGGTCTTTTCTTGGTCTTCAGGGGCGATGGAAATATGATTGTACCCCGAATAACCATCAAGGAAACAATACCATCCTCTACCAGCAAGACGGTCTAACATCTGGTCAATAAAAGGCATAGAAAAGTGGTCCTTTTCGGTCCAAGAATTCAGCTTCCATGCAAACTCTCCATTCGGTGACCGGCCTCATTGGGATCAACTCATTCTTCTCATTCAGAACCATAGTGATTCCACCCTTCTTTGGTACTCATTGAACAAGACTCACCCACTTGTTATCTGCAATGGGGTAAACCACACCTGTATCTAACCACTTGATGATTTCTTTCTTCACAACCTCTTGCATAGGTGGGTTGAGATGATATTGATGCTCAATGCTAGGTATAAAATCCAGCTCGAGCTGGATTTATACGCGTAAATTCCAGGTGGAATCCCGATGATATCAGTAATGGACCAATCAATCGCCCGCTTAAATCTCTGCAACACAGAAACTAGGGCCTCAACTTGCCATTCCAATAAGTCAGCAGAAATAATGACAGGCAAAGTGTTGTTGGACCTCAAGAATGCATAACGATGATGGGACGGAAGAGCCTAAAGATCCAAGATGGGAGGCTCCTTGATCGAAGGATGAGCCGGCGGGGTCACTCTGTTTTTTAAATCAAGATCAAGCTTCTTCGGAGCATAAGTATAAGACCCTTTACCAATAAGTGCTTTCGCCATCTCATCATATTCATCAATACTATCACTATCGAGTTCATGATTACTGCGGCCAGGGCTTCGACCCCTAATCTCTCTTCAAAAGGAACAACTATGTCACTCTCATCGACCTTATCTATCACAAAAATCACACACTTATCTTTTGGTTGCTTAATGGATCGGCACACATTGAAAGTAACTTGCTCGTTGTTTAACCTGAACTTCATCTGCCCAGTTTCCAGGTCAACCAATGCACGACCAGTCGTAAGGAATGGCCTTCCCAAGATAATGGGAACCTCAAAATCAACCTCACAGTCAAGAATAACGAAGTCAGCCGAAAAAACAAATGATGCCACATTTACCAAAATGTCATACAAGATTCCCACTAGCTTTTTCATAGTCCAGTCAGCCATGATAAGTCTCATAGATGTAGGTTTAGGCGACCCCAATCCCAACTGCTTAAAGACTGCTAGCGGCATCAATTTAATACTAGCAACCAAATCATATAGAGCTTTTGCAAAATTGTAAGACCCGATAGTACAAGGGATGGTGAAAGCTACTAGGTCTTCCTTTTTCTTAACAAGGGAGCGAGAAGCGATTGTACCACAATGGTCCGTAGCCTCGAAACTGATGGTTCTCTTCTTTGTTACCAAATCTTTCATAAATTTTGTGTAACCTGGCATTTGTTCCAAAGCTTCAACAAGAGAGATATTCATCGATAATTCCTTCAATATTGAAATAAAGTTTTGATATTTTCCCTCTTCGGCTTTCCTCTTCAATCTTTGTGGAAAGAAAGGAGGAGGTCATGGAATAGGCTTTAATACTTGAGAGGCCTCTTTCACCTTTCCTTTATCAGACTTAACCTCCTTTTCAACAGCTCGAGGTTCTTGAGTTGCCTTGTTTTCAACCACTAAGTTTTCAGTTTCATTCTCATTCTTATCATCAAGTACTATGGGCTCATCATCAAGTACTGCAGGCATGGGTGGATCAATAGTAGTCTTACTACTTCGAGTAGTTATAGCTAACAATGACTGTCATTTTTAGGGTTTTAGACGGTGTTACTTGGAAGAGTTCCTGGTTGATGCTGATTCAATACGGTAGACATCTGCCCAAATTGCTGCTCCAATTATTTAATAGCGGTCGCATGAGATTCCAACTTTTGGCTTATCCCTGAAATGTCTTCCCTAATATCCTTAAGGCAATTTTTTTAACTATACGACCCTTTAACAAGTTTTGCAAGCATGGCTTCAATTCTTGAATTTTTGGATCCGGTGGAACATACAAACCACTCTTTTCCTTGTAATCATCCTTTCGCCTCCAATCACCATCACGATCTTTGTCTCTGTCTCTATACCCAGACTTGTTATAGTTGTCTCTGTAATAGTTCCAACCTTGATTCCCTTGCCTCGAGTTCCAATTGTCTTGATTATACCCTTGGCCCTTGGCTCGAAAACCCTCCATTTCTCTATCTAAGTATTTAGCCTCCTCTTCAGAATCATATTTCTCATAACAAGGTGTTCTGCCTTGTGCACCTACAACATTAGCCTTTTCCTCCCCTCCTGATGTAAAATAAGATACAAGATAAGGATAATCAAGAGATGATCAAGAAATCAAATGGAGATAGAGAAGAAAGAAAGAATAATCCCACAATTGAAGAAAATTAGAGACAACAAATATGAATTTGAAATACTCTAATTTGAACAAACAATTATATGATTAATTCAAGGGAGAAGAGAATTGAACTCATACATGAATAATCTTACCAAAAGATATTCAAAAGAGATTCAATATAGAGACAAAGGGATTCAACCCATAAAATCACAAGAGTCTTCAAACCTAAAAAATGTTGTCTCCCTAAAATAATGTTCATCCTATTCTATTTATAGTGCTAGGGTTAGCTAAGATAGAAAATGACATAAATGCCCTTAGATACATATGCATCATATATGACCAAAAAGATCCTAAAATATAATGTTAATAGTTGTTTGTATTGATTCTTTGGTTTCCACACTCTCTTGAAACACTCCAAGCTTTCGATGTCAAGTTGAAATCCTTTCATGCAATTAGCACTTCTCGAACTTGCATCATTCTCCCCTTGTTGAAAAGAATTCGGACCTCGAATTCAAACCTTGCAAATCATAGAGGGGAGTTACTACCCAAGCCAAAAAATAATCTTCCAAATAAGTTACATACCACTCCCAAAAATACACATTTTTGTGATAGAGCCAAGAATCATGAAATCCCATAAAATCAACTTTTCAAGTATTGTATCAATAACTTGACTCAAAAGTATACCACAATCATAAAAAAGGTTAAAGAAACTAATAATTCTAGTTTCAAGTCAAAACTAGTTTCTTCAACAACTTGGATCAAATAGTTCTTTAATTCACAATTGAATTGTACTCTCCTAACCACATGATTAAGAGAACTAACAATATCATTCACAAACCTTAAATAAAAGTATGTATTTCCAGGATCAAACACAAACATCAATCTCAAAACTTTCTTATTTTTCTCACTTAGTAACTCACAACATGAATCAAATAGCAACATTAAAGAATTCTCACTAATCACAACAAAGTTGCTACTATAAAGGTCAAAGGCATAGAAATTTAGCTTCATGGCTTTAGAAAGTCCAAAAATAAGCACTAGACATTCAAATAAATCATTCTTGAATTTAGAAGGCAAAGATACCTCAAATCTTTTTGTAGCCCAAGAAGATGCTCCCAAGTATCTTACCTCGTTGTAGATCCTCTTTTGATGGTGTTTCACAAATAGATCAACAAGGTTAGTAAACTCATCAAAACAAGGATTGTCACATTTAGGCCCATAGTTATTTGGCAATGCTTCAAATAGATCATATTTAAATTTTCTTCTATAAGCATTTAAAAATTCAATACAAATTATATCCTCAAAGGCAAAATTAGAGTAAGTAAATAAATTGTCACAAAAACTAGCATCTATCAATTTACTACTCCAATCACCTGTGCCTCCCCCATTCTTTAAAAGATTTTCTTCAATTCTAGAGGACTTTTCAACACAAGAAGTACTTTCAACAAATAATTTGGGAGTTATCTTGCTAACATCCAAACAATTAGCAACCTCAAGCAAGCCACAAAAATTATTTTCACAAGTCACGCAATCTTTAAATTTTGGATCATCATTTTCATCAAGTGCAACTGAGACAACAAGGAATGAATCATTCAATTGAATTTCATCAATAGTATTCACACTTTTAAACTCAATTTTCAAATTATGATCATTTTGAATCACACAATCAAGATTAGAAAAACTCAAAGAATGATTCACATTATCAACACAAAAATCACTTTTCAAATTTTCTTGAATATTTTCACCAAATAAAGTATTGTCAAATATTTTGAAAATTTAACATTCTTTAGACTCAAAAAGTATATTATCACATATTGCATGCTCCATTCCAAGTATACTACCATAAAGCATATTCATATCCTTACAAGATAAAGAATTGCTACGATCAAACTCACTTGCAAAGAGACATTCATCATCAATCACATTTTTAGTGTTTCTAGTAGCTAAAGAAAAAATATATTCATCCTCATCACAAGAATTCAAGGAAACACCATGTTTTTTTATATTTGACATAACACTAGCTTGAAACATTTTAAGCTCACAAGCAATAACAATTTTAGCTCCACAATCATATCCAACAAGTGTATGACCATCACTCATTTATCTATTGACACAAAGTAAAGAATCATCAACCTCACCAAAAGATGGTCTAATATTCTCACTCAAGTCACTATCAAGTTTATTTGAAGTAACTAGAGAGTTAGGATTAGACTTTTTACCTTGATGAATACTTAAAGAACCTTCTTTACCTTGATGTTCTAAAATTAAACTCACTTGCTCACTTGAAGAGGTAGTCCCAACTTGACTTGCTTATTTCAATTCTTGAATTACTTTCCATATTGAGTTCTTTTTATGCTCTTCTTCAAGAATATCTACAAAAGAAGTGGAAACAATAGAAGAACAAAAATTCAAAAGGTTAGAGTTAGAATAAGAAAACCTCTCACTCACACTCTCTTGTTTTTCCCTTATCTCATCTTCTTTCCTCACACTTACTTCACCTTTCTTCTTTTCTTCTCGTGACAATTCACTCTCACTTTTCAACTCTCTTTTCTTTTGTACTTGTAGCCACTCACTCACTTCATTCCAAATATCCTTTTTTTTTTATCTTTTGAGTTGCCACTATTCATTTCCTCACTCCTCTTTTTCTTTTCTCTCTCTCTCTCATTTTATTAGGACTGCAATAGGCTCCAAGGATCCCTTTTGAGTCATGGGGATGACTCTTCACATCAATCTTCAACTTAGCATCACTAGAAGTTTCAAAGACTCTACTTGAATTGTTGGATTGACTTTGTACATCAAACTTCAAGTTAGGAATTTTCACTTCCACCTTCTTGACTTTCTCATTTGTTATTGAAGATTCCTTAATGGTCATAGAAGTTAAAACATGCTTTCGTTTCATCGAATCTACAAAAACAAACTTTTCTAAATTTCTATCAAATCAAAATTTATTATGTTTGAACCAAGGAGCTCCTAAACACATCAAAAAAGTATACAAAGGGTAGACATCACACCAAATTCCTCCTTGATAGCTCCCATGGTAAACAATAATCTTTACCTCTTTGTCAACCACCCTTCCATTAAATTTATATAGTGAACTTTTTGTATGACAAGGTATCCCCAACCACTCAACCAAAGAAGGATCAATGAAGTTGGTATAACACAATCTATCTACACCTAAAGTGCAGTCAAATGTACAACCACTCTCATATCCCTCCACAATGACTTCAAATTTAGTCAAACTTTCATTAGGCTCATACCCTCTTTTCCTTTTAGAAGCACCACTGTAATCATGAAAAACTTCACAATAACTTCTACTAGAAGTAGAATTATAAGATAAAATTCTCCTCTCTCCATTGTTATTCAAACATCCATGATAACTTCTTGAACCTTTAAAAAAAAAGTGGTTAGTGCAATAATGGACCTTACAAGTCACTCCCTCACGTGTATCACTCAAATATTTGCACTCAATTTTTTTTTCCACTCGTGTATACACTCAAAGGTCGTTAGCTTTTAGGACCAGACTTAAATGAACTCACCACTCAAGGATATCCCTTAGTCTCTTCACGGTTCTATAATCTCAAAGTAAACTTTCAAGTATCGATTTGGAATAGAGTTTATGTCAATAACAAAGAAGGACAAACACACTAACGAAAAAGGAATGAAATAAACACACAAAGAATCTAAAAGAGAAAAGCACAAATAAATTGACACGAAATAAAAGCCGGACACAAAAATAACTAGATAACACAAGTAGAACTAATACTCAATGTAATCTAGCTAAAAAAATTGACACACAATATGATTTACCCATGAATCAAACAACTCAAATCTAAGAGTATGGGCAAAAAGATCGCTCGATACAAGCTCAAAAGACCACATTCATCAAATCTATCCAGACCCAACTCAAATCAAGTTTACCCAATCAATATGGAATATTTTTAAGTATCACCCAATAGTTTTTGAAGTAAGGAATCAACTCAAATTTCAAAATTCCCACCAAAATTCGCACAAGGAAAATGATCCAATTTTTTAACCCAAAATTGACCCCAAATTCATCCTTAGATCCCAAAATTGGAACCTAATATAGTTTATCCATGATCAAAACAACTTAGATCCAAAAGATAGGGGTAAAATTTACACAAGAGAGCTCAAAAACCTAAATTTTTGCACTCTAGAAAGTGCTGAAATTTCAGCCGCGAAAATGAGAGAAAATGGGGCAAATCAACTTTAAATGCTCCTAAATTTTATATTCAAGCACTTTAAACTATTCCCAACAACATTCAAGCACTTTAAACTATTCCCAACAATACTCACTTGAAAATTTCTCCAATTTTTCAGTCCAATTTTTTTTTTTGAATTTTTTTGATTTTGCAAATTTTTTGTCACATCCAAGATTAGATTCGTGAGAACAAATCTATACTCAGCTCTGATACCAATTGATGTAAAATGAGATACAAGATAAGGATAATCAAGATATGATCAAGAAATCAAAGGAGATAGAGTAGAAAGAAAGAATAACCCCACAATTGAAGAAAATTAGAGACAACAAATATGAATTTGAAAGACTCTGATTTGAACAAACAATTACATGATTAATTCAAGGGAGAAAAGAATTGAATTCATACATGAATAATCTTACCAAAAGATATTCAAGAGAGATTCAATGTAGAGACAAAGGGATTCAACCCATAAACTCACAAGAGTCTTCAAACCCAAAAATGTTGTCTCCCTAAAATAATGTCCATCTGATTCTATTTATACTGCTAGGGTTAGCTAAGATAAAAAAAATGACATAAATGCCCTTAGATACATATGCATCATATATGAACAAAAAGGATCCTAAAATATAATGTTAATATTTGCTTGTATTGATTTTTTGGTTTCCACGCTCTCTTGAAACACTCCAAGCTTTTGATGTCAAGTTGAAATCCTTTCATGCAATTAGCACTTCTCGAACTTGCATCACCTCTAGCTGCAATCTGTTTGGCTAACAAGCCAATTTTTGTTCTCAGTTGTGCTACCTCTTGAGCCACAGATTCTTCCAAAGCCTTTTGTTCTGCCGGAGCTCCAATAGCATATGTGCCCGCGGGTCTGTCTGCTTCCTGAGTGTGCCAACCTCGGTTGGTTTTAGTGATCTGATCTAGAATCTCTGATGCCTGTTCCCAGCGCAAACTCATAAATACACCTCTAGTGATGGTGTCTGCTACAACCTTAGTATTTGCATTCAAAGCTCTGTAGAAGATCTCAAGTAGATTCCTACCACTCATTCTATAGTTTGGAACATTTTGCAATTTCATCTTGAACCTCAGCCACGTTTCGTAAAGTGCCTCTAAATATAGCTTTCTGAAGTTATAAATCTCATCTTTCAATTGTAACATCCTAGAAGGCGGAAAGAATCATTCCAGAAATTGATTTCTCAATTCTTGCCAATTGGTGATAGAACCTCGTGGTAATTCAATCAACTATAAAGTCGCCTCCCCCGTAAGCGAGAACGGAAATAGCCTCAACCAAATTGCCTCCTGACTCACTCCAAGCAGATTGTACGAAGTGCAGATACGAAGTTCATCACATACATGTTCGCATCATCCGTAGGGAGGCCAGCAAACACCCTTTTTAAGTTCAAGAGGTGAATCATGAAACTCGTAACATCAAACTTAGTTCCTTTAGGCAAATGGGGTGGGATATGGCACCAGTCTCCACCGGGTCCAAATAGGCCATATTCTCCTCTTTAAAATCATCATAAACTGGCACATATGATCTTTGTGGGAGTTGTTGTACCCTCGGTCTTCTTTGTCTCTCATCAAGTGCGGCAAGACATTGTGCTGCCTTTTCATTGCTCGATTATCTCTTTCTGCTTGTCTAAGAGTTGCTTGTCTAGCATTCTCCTCAGCCGTTAATCGAGTAATGATTTACTTAATAATTTCATGACCAGCCGGATAAATTGGTGGCGGGTTATGAATGTCAGCACCAGCTACGGGGTCCTGAACTCCATCGGTATTCACCATTCTTCGATTCTTCCTTAGAGTTCTTTCTATTTCCGTATCAAGTAGAATCAGGGGATTGCCTCGACTCCGAGTGTTGGGCATTCACCGGCATACCCCCTACGAATAGTAGGAAAATAAAAATTGCAACAAAACCAACACTTCAACAAACACGATCAATCAACTCTGTAACCGCATTCCCCGGCAACGGTGCCAAAATTTGGTGTTGCCCAAATTACACTTTCGGAAAGTATAAAGCGGTCGTTGAATCAAATATAGAACCGAACAAGGTTGGGTTCTATCCCACAGGGAATAGGTCAAAATCTCAAAATCTAATCAATTATCTGTCTGAGCAATTGGCAAATAAGTAAAGAGGGGGATTTTATAGATTAAATGAACAATAGTATCACGAGAATATTTGCTAAGGTTGTAATCAAGGTGAGAAAAGCACTAGCACTGTGTTCCCCAATAACTCCATAGGTTCTCCGTACTTCAGTGATCTCTTAAGGTATCAGGCATACAAAATAGATAGGTTAAGTAGCGTCTAACCGACTATGTTACGCCCCTTATAGACGACTATCCTCAAGCACAAAGGTTAATGCATCATGAGTGTTGCTATGTTGACCCCTACAAATGATCCCAATACAGCCTTTCTCATATCACGCCTCAAAACTGATTAAATGAAGATAACTCCAAGTCTTGTTGTTGATCCGCTAGTCCTATTCGAATACCCTTGCTACAGTCCAGGGTAGAGATAGGATGAGTTCCAATGCGTGCATTCGTTAGAAAGTAACCAATTCAAAAGAATCACCAGTACATGCCTTTATACCCTTCGATAATCACCTTGTACTTCGAACACTACTTTGTTAATCCCTCATGATTCCCACAACCCTAGTTGTGGAGTTTAGCTACTCATAATCGTATAAACAATGCAAGAATTCATAGATGAAAACATGAATTGAAACTCACAATAATGAATAAAACCAGAAAACTCAAATTTGATTAAAACTGAAAACTCAATATTCATAAAATCCCAAGAATATGCCTTAGAATCCCACAATATAATGTTGTATAATAATAATAATGCGTCCCCTATAAAAATAACCCTAAAAGAGTATTTATAGACTTGACAAATCCTTTCCTAAACAAAACAGGAAACTGGTGTCGGCTACCTCAGACGAGAGGATTGTACTGTCATGTGTTGAACATACGACTGTGCCTTTCCTATCGTGCCTTCATACTGGATTTTTGGCTTTGCAGATCATTCATCCTACGATTCTCAGTACGACCTCATGACATATTTATACGATTGTGCATGGCTTGTCGTCTGATCATCTATCTAAGAACTCCTGTATTTCATCAAATCTGTTCTTCATCCTATGACCACATTATACGGTCGTACAATCATTATACAGTCTTGTGATCCATCGTGTGATCATGGCACACTTAACTCCTGTAGGTTAATTTTTATTGACATTGTACGATCATAATATACGATCGTGCCTTCTTATCACGGTCATACAAGCTCTCCGTCTGATGAACTTCTGCACTTGACATCTCTGATTCCATGTACGACAGTCTAGGCACGATCGTGGTGAGATTCCACGATCGTGGTAAGGCTCTCGTATAATGTCGCTTTGGTCCAGTTTTCCCATTTTCCTCTCCAAGTCCAATTTAGTGGCTGATCGGCGCTGGCCCTTTTGAACGCGAGGGGTTGACCGCGGTCACGAGGCACTATTCACTGAATAGTATAAAAGCCTCAAAATTGCGAATTTCACCATTTTTAGACCTCAAGCTTCATATTTTGGGCAATTTCTTAGGGTTTTCTCACCATTCTTGCATGGGTAAGCTCCCAAATCATATTTCTACTATTTCCCATTGTTTATATCTTTGAAAACACCTTTTAATCTTGATTTCAAAATGGATTTTGGGGGGTTTTGCCGGTAAAGTTTGAAAATGGTTTTTCTTCTATTTGGACCTCGTTTTTAACTCGTTTTCGCGTGGGATTTCAACTATAGACTCCTATAACCTTAGGGAATGTGTTTTTGAAATAAAATTTTGGTTTTACCCTTGTCGCTTTAGAACTCATTTTTCAAGTCCGTTTTGGACCCGATTTAAATATGGGCAATATGGATATCAATAGATTTATTTAACGTATAGTTGCTATATTTATATGTTTTAGTTGATTCTAAGGTCGTCCGAAGGGGAAAGCTCCGTGTTGAAGGACTTTAGGCTCTGATTTCATCGTTTTGAGGTAGATTATGGCTTAACTTCTTTCAGATTGAGATGGGTAGTTAATAAATAAGTAAAACATGCTGTGGGTGGGGAAAATAACTATGGAATTATATTTTTGATATTATTATTATTGTTGTGTGTCCGAGTGGGGGCTTATATTCGGTGGTTGTTGACTTGTGATATCAGATATTGCGTGTTGCCCGAGTGGAGGCCTTATTTGACATCATTGGCCTTATTTGTGCATTTAAATGCCTTGTTCTAGATATGATGCCCGTGTGGGGGCTTAAATTATTATTATAGGCCTTATTGAGCATTGATTGCCTTATCATGATAGAAAACCCGAGTTAGGGGTTGATATGATATTAATGATGTCTTACATGCATATTTATTTCGATGATGCCTAATTAGAGTTGATAATCATGAATTGTGGACATATTAAGTTGATTCTGGGCTCACTTATATACGTATTGAATGGATTGAATATCTTCATACTGATTTGATTGTGAGCATTACATCCTCATTCCATACATATACATTCATGAGATATTGGTACCATTGATGAACATTATTTTTGAAAGAAAATGAAACATTTTATGAAAACCCTCTCCGTGAACATGAGCCGGAGAGGTGGGTTGAGATTAAGATATGATTTATAGTATACGGGTTGCGAACCCCCCATGGGTCCTATTGCGGGAGCTGCGAGCCCGGTAGGTGTATACAAAAAGTCATGCGATAACTTTCACCATTCCATCCCATCATCATTGCATTACATTGCATTTCACTTTGACTTGCGTTTAGCTTTCGTGTACTTTTCGTGTAGATTTATGTTGTTTCATTTCCGTATTATATTAGAACTGTTAGTGGAGACGGTGTGAGCTACCGTTTGGGAACTTTTCTGTTTGCAGGTGACATGCTTACATTCTTCTTTACTTATATTATTGTCTACTTTTCTCAATCGGCCTATGATTGCTACTGAGTACATGTGGACCATACTCACCCCTACTGTGCCCTTTCGGTGCAGATCCAAGTACTAGTATGACTCGCGGTGGCTGATCGTGCTTTTTGGAGACTGTGATCGAGGTATTGGGTAGCTCTAGGGACCAGAGTTGACTTCCGGACCTCCTCTATTCTATCCTATGTCTTTATTTTCTATCAGAGACAGTCTTATGTAGTATTTTCAGATGTTCAGATTTGTATTAGATACTTTACACTTTTGACTCCCGATTTTGGGAGATTGTGTTATTTCTTTCAAACTTACTTATATTATGTCTCGTGTCGGTCTGACTTCACTCTAGATTAATGACAACACTGCTCAAGTGATTGCAAGTTACAAGCAGTGAACATGCATGGAATGGTCAATTGCAAAAATGAATGTGGCAAATGGCCAAAAGAGAAATCTATTTCAACAAAAATTATTAAAATGGTCTATATTAAATATATCCATGTTATCTGGAGCTAAGAAATGCCAGAATATTTGAACAGAAACAAAGAGATACAACTAGCTAGCTTAGCAAGAGAAATAGCATTCAATTGCAATATTAGAGCTTCAAGAAAATTGAGTATGGTCTTCCAGTGGCTAAAATTTTAATCTAAATGTCAGCTATAAATAGCTGGTAAAAATAATGTACAGGAGCAGGTTATTTTAATTTTTCAGAATAGCAAACTGAGATGTAGTTATTTGTGATGCTTGAATTTCTACTAGGTGATTAATCTAAGTGATTAGTTACCAAAAAATGATTAAAAGTATTATTTTGAAAATGAAGTATTGCGAGCCTGTGAAAAATTATTAAATCTAAAATTTTAGATTATCAATTAGATAAAGAAGGAAAGAGATATAAATAGGGAGAACCGACAACGTGGCAAAGATTTTTTTGGGAAAAATTACAGAAAAATGCAACTAGTAATGTTACATTATAAAATATAGCCCACTCTATATTACATTACCAAATATGGCCCAATTATATAGAAAAAGAAAGTTACTTTACATCCTTATCTAAATATCCTTATCTAAATTATTACTCTCTCCCTTACATCTCCCATCTTCATCTTACAAAGTAGGGAGAGTGACAATGGAATCTACTTACTCGCTTGTGTTTCTATTACAGTATTGTTCCAATTAGCTTTGTCTTAGATAGTAGGATTTCTTTCATCTGAGAGGAACTCTCATTCATGGCTTGTTTGTTTCATTTTCTGTACGACTCGTCATATTTTAAGGACATTCTTTGTAGTATCGATGTTTACCTACTCTATCATGCAACCATTTTGCCTCTAGAAAATTCCTTGGATAAAAAAAATGAGGAGAAAATAACAAATAGGGTCAATTCCATGAGAAAAGATTATGAGCCTGTTTCGATAGGCTTATAGCTTTAGGCTTTGAAGTCAAGGATTTTCAGCTTATGAATTTTGGCTTAAAAATAAGTGTTTGGAAGTATTTTTTTATTTTAACCAAATAATATAAAATTGTATAAAAGCTATTTAAACACTTTAAATAAGCCAATACAAACAGGACAAAGTCAAATTTTTTGTATAGTATTTATATAATATTGTATATGAGTATACTATACACCTCTTATAATTTTGCATAATGTTGTATATTAGATGTATTTATGCAATTATACAATAATATACATAATTATACAAATATATACTATATATAATGTTTAAACAATGTATCTACATTGTATAAGTGTGTATAAAATGGAGAGGAACAAGAAAATTACCGAAACAAAAAGACTACATTTATATACAACAATATAAAATATAATATACAAATATATACAACAATATACAATACAGTATTCAAATATATACACTGTTGTACCAAAAAATAGACTTTGTCTTCTTCCTCAAATCCAAGCATCAAATTTATTCAAAAACCACCTCAAAACTACACCAAATCATCCAAAATTTTAGACTTAGGGTCCTAAATACATAACCGATCTTTTATAACTATACCCACTCGAAACAGAGTCTATTTACGAAAACATTGGAACCTCAAATTAAAAACAAACTCGAAACAATGCTGAATTTTTTCCTAATTTGTTTGAATTTTTTAGGAGAGAATTGGGAAAGAATTGAAGTAAAAATCGTAAAGAAGAAGATGTGAATTTGATATGATAAGTGTTGTTCCCTATATAATTAGAAAGAAAAGTTAGTTTACATTGAATAACTAAGTCTGATTTGGGCTATAAAGTGTAAAGTATATTTTTAACTACTTAAATATAAAGTATATTTGCTAGTTGTACTTTTATGTAATTATCTCCTTCTTTTTTTTCCTTTTTGGGTTTTGATTTCATTCTTAGGCAACTCTTTTTTTAATTTCCTTACCATGTTAATTTTTATTGTGGTATTATTTTTATGAAAAAGTACCATGCATGATTGTCTCCTTCCTTTTATTCTATCAGGTTCACCTAGCAAGTTTTCCTCCAATTCTACAATAAAAGATAAATAAGCGTTGAGTTAAATAAGAAAAAAAATCTGCAAAGGTATGTGTGCTTCAGTAAATTCACTACCAACATCAACAATAGCTCCGTTAATTATTTTCTTCATTATTATTTTCCATCAATTTCATAGATCACTTTTCAATTTATGCTTCACACTTTAATTTATGTTTTAGGACATTTTTTATATAAAAAAATTATTTACAAAATATTATATTATGAGCTTATGAAAGATATTGAAACTAAATGTTTAGATCGATAACGAGAAAAAGATGGAAGAAGATATGAAGATGGTGATTCAAAAAGGTGGCAAATACACTTTTATTTTTATTTTTATTTCATTCTTACGCGCCTATTTTTTTTAAAAAAAATAAATAAATTAGTCACATTTATTTTATTATAATATTAATTTTACGAGAAATATCATGCCTAACCACTGTCCTTTCTTTCTATCAGTCTAACCTAGCAAGTCTCTCTTCATCCTTCCAACCCTACAACCAAAAAAGGTAGCTGCTAAGTTAAATTTAAAAAAAATCAATAGACTCGTAATAATATTTGTGCTTAAATAAATCCACTACTAACATCGTAATCAGTTAATTCTTTTTCATCATTATTTATTACCATTCACCAATTTCAAAAATCACTTTCAAGTCTTGTGTCACACTCATTTTCTATTTTATATATATTTGGACACTTTTTTTGTAATCAGTTAATTCTTTTTCATCATTATTTATTACCATTCACCAATTTCAAAAATCACTTTCAAGTCTTGTGTCACACTCATTTTCTATTTTATATATATTTGGACACTTTTTTTAATTTGAAAAATGATTAAAGAAATTATTTAAAAAATTGAACACTACGAGCTTATGAACGACGACATTAAGTCTGAATTTTTAGATTGACAATTAAAAAAACAAAAGGGATATGACAATGGAGAACTGAAAAGATGGCAAAGATATATATATTTTTTTTTAATGCCATTTTTTTAAAGTTCTTTTGTACATCATTTTTTATCATGGTATTAATTTTACGAAAAGCATCATGCATAGTAGCTTCGATCCTTTATTTCTACCAGTCTAAACTAGTCAGCTCTTCCCCCTCCCACTCAACCTTGCAGCCAAAAAAGATAAATACTGGTTAAACAAAAAAATAATAAGAAATCTGCAAAGAAAACAATATCATAGTACTTAATTAATTTTTTATTTATCATTATTTACCACCAATTTCATAAATCATTTTTTAATTATTTTTTTTCACACTCTTTTTCTAATTTTGTATTTCATGACATTTTTTATATAAGAAAATAATTAAAAGGATTGTTTAAAAAATGGAGCATTACAAGCTTGTAAAAGATATTGAGTCTAAAATTTTAGATTGATAATAAGAGAAAAAAGTAAGGAGATATGAAAAGTAGAACATTTTTTTTAAGCTCCTCTTTTCTTTAGATAGTTTGCCACATTAGGTAAGTGCTAAGTTAAATAAATAATAATAATAGTTCCGCAAAGGTATTTGTACTTAAATATAATCATCATCAACATCACAAAATCTTAAATAATTCCTTTTTCATTATTATTTATCATCAATTTCAGAAATAATTTATCAATTTTTGCTTTACACTCATTTTCTAATTTTGCATTTCAAGTCATAATTTAGAAAATAAACATTGCGAACTTGTGAAATATTGAGTCTGAAATTTCAAATCGTCAATTAGAAAAAGAAGGAGATATGAAGAAGGAGAACTGAAAAAGTAATTAATATACTTTTTTTTCTCTTAGGTTTTAACTTCTTCATTCTTAGAGTCTGTTTGGGATTGTTTTTAAAAAAAAAATACTTTTTTTTTTAGAAAAAAGCTCTAAAAGTGGGTGTTTGGCTAATTTATAAAAGTAATTTTAAATAGAAGTAGAAGCAGTTTTTCTGTTGTTGGGAAGAAGCAGAAAATGTCTGTTTTTTTTTTAAAAAAAAAGCAAAAGCAGAAAATTATTTTTTACTTGACAAAAAATATCCCTATCACTTATACATATTGTAGCACCTCGAAAAAAAAATTGAATCCAAGTTAATATTATAAAGGAGTATAACATTAAGTTTATGAAGAGTAGTGTAAGTATAATTATTTATCTCAATATTTGGTGTCTTTGGAGATAAAATAGTTAAATGATGTCTCCTTATATTTTTATGTTTGTTATTAATATTGAAAATATATGGGGACCACTTTTTAATTATTTTCCCTAAGCTAGCAATAAGTGGAAAAGGAGGGAGTATTTTTCATTTCACTAGAAATGGGTTTCCAGGAAACAAGAAACAGCGTTACTCCTCTGTTCCTTATTTCTTCCTTTCATTTCAACAAGGAAAATAATCTTAAGGGATTAAAAAGGGGATTATAATGGAGGAGGGATATTCGTGTCCTTACGGAGCATATGAGCTAATGGATTTTGTAGCAACCTCAAGAGATTTCAAAAAGTGATTTATAAAATCTATAGTTGAAGTTTGAACTCCAAAAGGTAAATTATCTACCCCTTTCTTGAATTTAATTATGGATAAGTATTTGGGGATACTTAATTTGAATCTTTACACTAGCTCTTGAAGTGGGTTTGGTTAATTAAGGTTCTTGATGAAGGGGGGAAAAGTAAAATTTTGATAAAAGTGGAGTTTTTGGGAATTTCTACTAATTAGACAGATTTGGTATTGAGTTTTATAACTTGGAAACTAAAGAATTCACTCCGAATTCTTGTTAAGGAATTCGATTGATTTCGGGCATAAGTGAAGATTATTGGAATAACTTGGTACATGAACCTACGGTTATTGATGGATGTATACGTTATCCTTGTAGTTAGTTGGTTACTTATCAAATAGCGGAAACTTGTGGTTGAAAAGATAAAAGCTACGCTATTACGGGTTAAATTGTTTAAGGCTCAGGATATTATCATAGCTAATAAAGCACTAAGGTATGTAAAGCTAAACCTTCCCTTGCCATTAAGGCACCACCCTACGTCGTGTGCTCCTTTTTATCAACGTTAATATAATTCTCATGAAATACGAGGATAGAATCTTCATTTGTCTTATATATCGTTCTCACGTTCTACCCTCAAGCTTATATGTATCCGTTTTGCTCTCTTTATATCAAGTCTTCACAATATTCCATATTATCGTAAGTTTCTTTACTTGAAATTCTTAGGTCACATGGTATATATGTCAGACGTTGTGAATAAAAGTAAATAGCAATAGCATAGTTGCACTTGTATGTATTAGCTAAATGGTCATTACTGTAATTCACATGTCATAGGCCTTTAATGTATTATTTGATAAATGTTAACGACGGGAGGGTACATAGGTTTTACTTGGCACATCCGCTCGACGTGATTCTGTACACAGGATCGAGACCAGACCATTATAGTGATCCCGAACATTGGGGCGTACCCGCCTTTGTGGCATCATTTGTATTTGGAGTCAACAAGAACATTATGCACTGGTTTTCCCTGACTCGAGCCAACATATGACATATATGACCTGCGGGTAGACCCTCATAGTGATCCCTTGGGGGGCGTACCTTGTATCAGACTGCATTTACAGTTATACTTATGAAATCATAGCAATGAGTATTTGAGCAACATACGCTTTATAATTGCCTCAGATTGCCTTCGGTAGGCCATCTTGTGATCATTTGTATTACATATAGGTTAAATAAATCACCTAGGCAAATTATAGGCTCTATATTATAATGAACGCTTTTCTGGACATTATATAATGAACTAATAAAGTTGGTGCATATGTTACAGTTTCATATTGTATATGTAGTACTTGTATGCTCATAATCCTTCCACTTTGGTACTTGATTCATATGAGCTTCCGCACTTGTCCAGCTGTTATTCTGTCTGCTTTTCATACTAGTACATGTTGTATATGTACTGACGTCTCCACATTGTCACATACTATTGATGCAGGCTTAGATTCACAAGATAGCAGACGTCCACGTTATGCTCTATTGTCGTTTTCAGCTGATATTTCGGTGAGCTCCATCTCTCTCTGGAGCCAGTTTATGTTTAGTATTTTTGATTATATGTACTGGTCTCTAGTTGGGTATGTTGGGCCCTATGCCAACTAGTTATTCGCAGTATAGTGTGTTAAACTGACTAAAGGGTTCATGGACATCATGCGGTATAGTATTGTACAATTTTTGTTAATATAACTTCCTCGTATATATATACAACTCATATTGGATATCCTGCTCATCATTATCCCGTAATCTCATATATGTCATAGAGTGCTTGTAAAGTAGATGCATACGGTTCTTGTCCGTCATTACCATTTTGGAGCGTGATACATATATATTAATATATCCCTTCTTAATTAATTAGCATATCTCATAAGTTTGGTTAAAGTTTGATTTTAAAATTTTATACTTTATTTTTACACCATAAATTCTTTATTTTATGATTTATATATTATTATTTTACTCTCCATTCTTTTTCTTTAAACAAAATAATATTATTGATGGTGATGATCGAGGAATATATAACTCTTTATTTTTTATTATTAGTAACAATAAATGACAGACGAATCATGTTGCAAGATCAAATGGTATTTAGGCAGCGCTTGTAAATATTTTCTCTCAAATATTTAATCTTTTTAAATAAATAATTCATGAGACATTGCGTGATAAAATCATTGAGAATTTTTGTAATGTATGAAGGACTACTTATATTTATGGTGAATTTTTTCAGAAGTAGTGATTTAATTTATGGAATAGTTTTTAAATTCATTTTGCTTGATGTTTTTAAGTATATTTGAATCATTATAGTAATACTATATTAATATTTAATATTTTAATGTATCTATTTATATAAATATTGATTGAAAATTTTATAATACGAACTTTTGATTAAACAAAATAAAAATTTAATTAAAAGAGTTATAATAGATATTTAAAAATTCTCTCTATAAAGTAATTTTAGTAGTAAACGTCCATTGATACATGTCTATTTTGACAATTTGTCTCTAAAAAACATTTCTTGAAAAAGATTAGTCAAACACAATCTGTTATCAAAAATACTTTTCAAATGAATTTATCAAACACAAATTAATTTTTTCAATAGAACTTTTCTAAAAAGCTATTTTATAAAAGTGCTTCTCAAATAAACAATTTTCTAACAGTAATCCCAAACAGACACTTACACACTTCTTCTTTTTAAAAAAATTATTAGACCAATTTCTATCATGGTATTGATTTAACAAGAAAAATCATGCATAATTATCTCCGCCATCATTTTTTCTTTATATCAGTCACACTTAGCACGCTACTCTTAGTTAAATAAATTTAAAAATGATTTTGCATAGGTTTCTGTGCTTAAACAACTTTTTCAAATACATTCAAAACAAAATTATACATTTTCCTTTAAAAAAAAAAACACTTTTCGCCCCAAAGTCCAAAAATTGAAAATATCCAAATATTTTCTCTATGGGTTGCATCGTATTTTCATCCATAGTGTTTTTCAGTTCAAACCTTGTATGTTACATAATATCTCTCTCTTTTTGTTTTTCTATCTGTTTTCCATCTGTCTATATATAATTTTACGAAAAGCATCACATACATAGTTATTTTCGACTTTTATTTTCTTTTTCCATCAGTCATACTTAACACACCACCCCGATCCTACGAACAAAAATGATAATCTCTGGGTAAATAATTCTAAAAATGATCCCGCATGGGTATCTGCACTTAAACAACTTTTTTAAATATATTCAACAAAATAAAAATAAAAATTATACATTCTCCTAAAAAACACTTTTCCCCCAAAATTCCAAATATTAAAAATATCCAAATTTTATGTAAAAAAAAAAACCCTATTTTTTCATCCATACCCCATTTTTAACCTTGTATACTACATGTATCTCTCTCTTACACTTTTCCTATTTGTCTTGTATCTTGTCTATATACTAGACACAAGAGCCCGTACAAGCACGAGTGCAACATATGCTACTTTTTTTGTTTCAATTTAATTATGTGATACAGATCTTGTCACTGCTTCATGAAGGTAGAAAGTGTCACGACCCGATCGAAAACTAGATCATGATGGCACTTATCGCGGCACAACCTTGATAAATAAGTCGATCACCCAAAATGAAAAGAATATGAACAATTAAGGAAAATAAACTAAGGCGAGACTTCTAGAGTGAAGTCAGATCAATGCGAGACATAATATAAGTAAGTCTGAAAGAAATCACATACAATCTCCCAAAATCTGAAGTCAAAAGTGTAGAGTATTTAATACAAATCCGAACATCTGAAAAATACTACATAAGTTTGTCTCTGATAGAAATTAAAGACATAAGATAAAATCTATCGAGCCCAACGTATACTACTTTTTTTGTTTCAATTTATATGATATAGATACATTTCAGAGAGTCAATCAAATGTTTTGTATGGTTTTTTAATATTTTAAGTTGTTAATTATTGCGATATGTAATACTTTTTATATAAATTTTAGATAATATATGTTACTCTCGCCGTTTTAATAGATGTGACACTGATGGAATTCGGAGAGTCAACCAAATTTTTTATATAATTTTTAGATTTTTGTATGGTTTTTAAATATTTTAAGTTGTTAATATAATACTTTTATATAACTTTCAGATAATATATGTTTTTCTCTCTGTCCCACTTTATGTGACACTGATGGAATTTAGAAAGTCAATCAAATTTTTTAATATAGTTTTTATATAATCTGAGTTATTAATTATTGTAATTTATATTACTTGTTACTAATTTTCAAATAACATATGTTACCCTTTTTATCTTAATTTATGTGATTGTGATAATATTTGAAAAACCAATCAAATTCTTTATATGTCGTTAAATATTTTAAATTATTAATTATTATAATTTATAATATTTTTTATATTATTTTTAAATAATATATATTACTTTCTCTATCATAATTTCTATAATATTATTAAAATTTAATTTCGAGAGACAACCAAATTTTAAAATTACAAAGAAGCGGCAGCAGAGCAGGACGATATCCGCCTGTTTGCTGCCGCTCTTATATAGAAAAGAAATGAAAAGAAAAATAATATCCAATATTTGCTGTTGTTCTCTCTCTCTCTCTCTCTTACACCGCATTTTTTTTCTACAAAAATTTCTTCATCTTACTCGCCCCTCACCCCACCCCCCCTTTTTACAACCCCGCTGTTTCACCGATCGATCCGTCTCTCATTTCTCTTTGGTGTTATAGGTATGTTTGCTTATCATTTCTTGTTTTATTTTTTTTAATTAATGATGGGTGTTTAATGGAGTTTTTTATTGTGATTTTTTGGATGCCCATTTGGTGAATTGTATGAATTTTGTTTATCCTTCATTTTTGTATTATTGATTGGTGTTTAATTGAGTTTTTTATTGTGATTTTTGCTGAATTTTTTGAATGCCCATTTGGTGAATTATGCGAATTTTGTTTACCCTTCATTGTTTTAAAATAAATTTTTGTGGGTTTTAATGGAGATTTTGATTGTCATGTTTTTTTGATTTTTTTTTGGTTTTTGTTTTTTTTGGGTGTTTTTTGAGGTTTGTGAATGGACATTTGGTGAATTATATAGAAAGTTTTGTTTTTTTGATTGCCCATTTGGTGAATTATATAGAAAGTTTTTTTTTTTGAATGCCCATTTAGTGAATTGTACAAATTTTTTTGCCCTTTGTTTTTTTTGGATGTTTTGAATTTTTTGTTTAGGGTTTAGGATTTGTTGTGGTAATTGAGGCTATATACATTTGTAGCCAAAGAAGCCAATTTTTTTTTTTGTGGTGGGGAAGGGGGTGGAGGGGGCGTCTGTGTGATTTTTATAGATTGATTGATGAGAACTGTTGTGTCAAATGGGAAATTTGACATGTGAAATGGATTGAGAATTCTGGAAGTCATTTGAAAATGACTGATTCTCATCGGCCTTTTATGCGTCATCTATCTTTATGATTGTAAAATGATAAAGGGAAAAGTTATAGGAGTCCTTTTAGGATGAGATTGATACTTTTATAAGCCTTGATCGGAGCCTGGGAATGGTGGTTTCCATGGTTAGTGTCACGACCCAAAATAGGCACGTGATGACACCTGTTACACCCTCCGGTATAGGTAAGTAGAAGCGGAAGAAGAGAGAATAAACCCGAAACATATATATATATATAAGAAGTAAAGGCCAAGATACATCTCAAGTCTGGTTGTCACTAGTACATGCCTCTAAATACAGAAAGACATTAATAACTAAAGTATTAATGTCTGAATTTTTTTGGGGGGTGGGGGTGGGGGGGAGTGGGTGGGTTCTGAGGCAAAACTTTCTGAATTAAATAAGAATTTACCTATGGAAAGTCGGTGGTGGGGGTGGATAGATAATTTTGGAAATAACATTAAAATACTTACAACTGCTGAAGGGCACAAAACCAATGGGTGGTAGAAACAAAACCACATTTTTTTTGATGAAGTAGAAACAAAATTGAAGGTACAGCACTACAACCTGCTTTGTATGTTTGATTACCTGGATGGATGTTCCTTTGCTAATTACCTATGTTGGGCCTTGGTTTTCTTGTTGGTGTAGCTCGTTCATGTGTTAATCTATATTTGATTTACTTTAGCTCTCTTATTTTGGTGGGACTAGAATATCTTTTCTTGTTTTATGGCCATGCTGTTGCAGTATGCTCCCATTATGACCATGCTGTCACTTGCACCACATTCAGCAGGGTTCTTTTTGGCAGATAATCATCCTGTCCTCATGTTTAAATAATTGATGAAAGCATACTGTAATGACATATGTTCACATTCCTTTGGACAATGTTTTAGCCTATACCCCTTGAATAATCAACTATTTGAAACTTTGAACTTGTTTTTCTGATTACGATGAAACTTATATGGCTTTTTGGGATGCCGATATAGACATTTGCTAGCTAAGTTACTCGGACTCTTCCCTTTTGGTGTCGCACCCGTGTCGACACGACATGGGCGTGGGTGTGGGATCCGTACCCAATATGGTCAACCAATTGGGGTGCTTTGACCAAAATCGATAGGGAAAGTCCAGACAGATTTAATGATTTATATAATAAAAACAAAAGCTAAGGTGAAATTGAAGAAAATAGAATATCTTGGTCCTTGTATGTAGAAATTTCTATGTTACTACTTCAAGGTAAGGCTGCGTACAATACACCCTTGTGGTGGAGCCCTTCCCCGGACACCGCGCATAGCGGTAGCTTTAGTGCACCGGGCTGCCCTTTTTTTTACTTTTTCTTTTATCTCCTTTCAGGATTCTCTTCTTGATTAATATTTTCTCCTCAAGTTTTCCTCATAGTATCTCATAATTTAGGTTTTATAACTCTCTTTTTAGATATTTGATTTATTTTTAGCTGAGTCCCTGCACCCGTATCCATACCTGGATCCATATCCCCGAATCTTAAAATTGAGACCACGAAGGATCCGACCTCTAGATCCGCACCCGAGTCCGAGTAACTTAGTTTGCTAGCACATGGTCGGCTAGCTAAAGCCTAACTTTTTGTTCTAGGCAAAGATCTTAAAATTGTTCAGTGACTAGTTATTGTCCTTTCTCATTTGTAGTCATATCTTGTCTACAATTGATATTGAGATGTCAATCACCTAGGAAATCAAAGAACTTCTTGCAATATTATTGTCTTTGATGTTACTATATATTTGGGATGGGTGGAGGGCTCTACTTATCGATCTTTTCCTTTGATCCTGCATGTCAGCGAGATACTTTTCTCACCGAACTAGTTTAAAAACAAGGCAACTCAATACATTTATTTTGCTGATGTGGGCAGGTTCAAAAAGTTAAATATCTTGGTTCTTTGCTCCTAGTGATGCTGTAGAATTTTGGCTTATCAAAAAATATTTGCTTTAGAATTACTTTGTCTGCTTGAAGTTGCATTAGTTGTTTTCTGATCTAATCAGCTCCTAATTGTTACAGATCTTGGACATTGAAACTGCAGTGATGTCTCTAACAGCTAGGTCCAAGTCAAAGGATAAAAAGGTGAGTATTTCAAAGCCTGCTAGTGCAAATGCAGGCGCTGGGGTTCCCACCAGTGGATACAATCCTCTTTTGGGAACATTCCATTCACTTGACACAGCTCCTGTGACTTCAAATGCCTCTGTCCACGTCAATGGTCGTTTCAAAAACATTGATGAGACAGATGACCTTAGTGGGCACTCTTATGGAGCTGATGGAGAGTATGAAACTGTTTCCAATAATGGTAGCTTGTCTGGTGAGTCGGATGACCATAAAAAGAAAACTTCTAATCTTCCTCTCCGACAAGAGTCCTTACCTGGGGCTAATAATGACAAGCGGGAAAAAATTCGTCAGAAAAATGAGAAGAAGCATCAACGTCAGAAGGAGAGGCGAGCGCAAGAGCTGCATGAGAAGTGTAATGGCTATCTCATGTCGAGAAAGCTTGAAGCACTTGCTGAGCAGCTTGTATCTATGGGCTTCTCCTCGGAAAAGGCAACTATGGCTCTTATTCTGAATGAAGGCAAAGTAGAAGAATCAGTAGCATGGTTATTTGAAGGAGGCGAAGAAACAAACAAATACGAGGAACAAAGTCTTGATTCTGGGGATAATTTGAAAATTGACATATCAGAAGAGTTTGCTCGCATTTCTGACATGGAAATTAGATTCAACTGCTCCAAGCAGGATGTAGAAAGAGCAGTAGTAGCCTGTGAGGGAGATCTTGAGAAGGCTGAAGATGTGTTGAGATCACAAAAGCAGGAGCTCCCCTCTGTGCTGCTCAAGCCAGAAGAAACTAGTGATCCTCCTACTATGGGCAATGACAAGCTACATCCTACTATGGACAATGACAAGCTACATCCTACTATGGCCTATGACATGTTACATCCTACTATGGGCAATGACAAGTTACCAATTGGCACCGCCCAGAACTTAGCAAGAGTACCGGTAAAACCTTCATCATCTAGTACAATACCAGCAAAGAGAGATGATAAAGTCTTCTGTTATACTAAAGTTGTTACCCCAGCAGGGCCTTCTATGGATCCTGGGAGCAAAAACATACCCTTGCTGAAAAGGGATCAGCCAAAATTGGACTGGGGCAAGTCACCTCAAGTGTCGATACCTGTTGACAAAAAGTGGCAGACTCCCGGAGCAAATCCTTCTATTTCCTATTCTTTGTCATCTTCTGTGCAGGTGTCAGCTCCACCCCCCAAGACAGAAGCTCGTTATGTGGCTGTTGGAAATGAATTGAAGAATCTACAGATAGGAACTGTGAGAGAACCAGTTAGAGTCATGCAACGAACCCAGTCTGTCAATGCCAGGCACACACCCACCTCAAATGTAAGCTCATCTCTTCCAGGAACAGCAGCGCCATTTTTTCCTAATAATATTGTTGGAACAGTGGCACCCAATGGTATGATTCCACATATACCTGCCACAAGAAGCTTGAGCATGAATAGTGTCAGCACCAACCAATTGTTCAACCAACTCCATTATCAACAGCACCAGCAGCCAGAACAATTTGTTTCCAGCTACGGGACAATTGAATCTCCAGGAACTAGCCAGGGAAATAGTTTATGGAGTAGGACAGTTGGTGCATTACAGACACAACCGACTGCTGCAGCTCCCTCGCCCGGACTCTTCTCCAGGTCGGGCACCAATGGTACTCATGGGCTGTCGTCTCCTGTTGACTGGAGTACCAGTAGTCGCTCAGTTATGCAGGTAGATTACCAAAAGATAGACTGGAGTTTACATGGAGGTTCGTCATCATCAGGCATAGACTGGAGTTTACATGGCGGTTCGTCATCATCAGGCATAGACTGGAGTTTAGATGGCGGTTCGTCATCATCAGGAACAGGTGGTACGTGGCCAACAAACCAGCCAACAACGGACTCTCTTATGCGACACTATGATCCTAGATATGATTCATTTTACCGTGGACCTGCAAAGTCTACTGCAGGACCTGTTCTACCCAATGAGATTGATGTTCGGATCCCCGGGTTGCAGAATGGAGCGAGTACAGCAGAGACGGCGACGGCAGGTGCTTCTCGTGAGTGGACTTCTCCCTTTGAAGAGAAAGATCTTTTTAGCTTGCCTAGGCAGTTTATTTCTTCTCCCTCTCTGTAAAAGGTAGGGGTAGAGGATTTGAGACAATTAAATACCTAGTGATGAGAAAAAGAGAATAGCAAAATGAGCTTGGATTTGGTGTTTATGTTTGGCTCATATGTGCATTTACCCACTTGATATTGTGAAAAAAAGCAAGCCCTTTTTTGGTGTTTAATGCCTCTTTCTTTCTCCCTTTCTTCCCCTCTATAATAGCCTGTTTGGCCAAGCTTCTGAAATGAGTTTATTTCAGCAAGTACCTTTCTCAAAAGTGTTCTTCCAAAAATTACTTCTGCTGAGAAGTTTGGCCAATCAATTTGGAAAACACTTTTGTTAGTATTTGGTCAAACTTCTTAGTTCTTGGAAGTGCTTTAAAGTATAATTTTTTTCGAAAATGTTTTTCAAAACAGTGTCTTTGGATGAAAAAAAAATTACTTTTTTTAGCTTTTAAAAAATAGTTTCTAATACTGTCTAGAAACATTTCTCTTAAGAGCTTGGCCAAACAATCTCTCTACCTCATAGGTAGAGAAAAGATCTGTGTACACTCCTCAGACTCCACTTTGTGGAATTATACGGGGTATGTTGATGTAAAAGCTTGGCCAAATAAGCTATAAATCAATTAAGTTCCTGCTAGATTTAAGTGGCCATTTGGCATATTTTTTACTCTTTTTTCGGAGTTGAATCTTGAAAATCATGTTTGGCCATAAAAATTTGAATTGGAAAACATCAAAAAGTGTTTTCATTTTTTTCTCTACATCATTCACATAAATTTAGAAATAACTTCAATTTGTTCGTATTCATAGCCAAACATTTATTCAATTTTAAAAGTACCGTTTTCTCACTTTGAAAACAAAAACAATTTTTTTATTAAAAAAAAATCACAATTTTCACGGCAACTAAATCAAACCACGTATGAAAAATACTTATTCGTTAATATTGGTGCATGTTGGTTTCTCATTAGTTAAATTTTCACGTTCAATGATATCTTAGTCTTAGATAAAATTACAAATAAATTTGCTTTGCATAAATGGCAAGCATTATATAAATAACACATAACATGCACTTATTTCTTTGTTAATCTTTATGTGAATGGTTCCTGCCATTTACTTATTCATTTGACGCATGCATTAAATTATGGTAATTAATCGTCACGTTAATCAAGTCAACCTCTCTAAAATTTGAGATGCACTAAATTATGATAATTTGTCATGTTAATCGAGTCAACGTATCTAAATGTTTAGCTAATTTGATTTGCGCTAAATATTTAAGTTAACGTTTAAATTTACTTATTCCTTTGATCAAACACTAAATCAGAGTCCGAAGCCTAAAGGGCCACAATTTGAATTAAATCGGCCAGCTTATTTTGTAATTGACCAAATAAAACATATCGTTCACACTCACACGATTTCTTTCTGACACTAACGCCTCACCCCAAACGGCTGCTTGGGTGTCCCTCCCTCCCCCCTCCCCCCCTCTCTTTTTTTTGGAGGGGGGGGGGGTTTTATAGTTCTAACGTGAACGAGGTGCACCATAATTTCTTTTCTTCTTTTTTGTGGACATCTTTCAACTGTAAATGAGATGCCCTATATATATTTTTTATTATTTCTATAAATCTTTCCAGGTTGTAGGAGGTGCCCTTTTATACATATTATTTCCTCCATTTATTTTTACTTGTTTATATTGCTAAAAATAAATGTCCAAAAATAATTTTCAGTTTGAAAAAATTAATTGATAATTTACCCATTTGTGCTAATTTTACCCTTAGTATTAAATATTATATTTATGATCCATTGTATTTTTCAAATTATTAGCTTTATTATATTCAAAGGGTGATATAATAAAATTACCTCTATTATCTATTGTTTCTTAAGATGTATGCCAAATCAATAGTGGACAAGTATTGTTAGACGGAGGAAGTACTTTTTTTAATCCAAATTCCAACGAAGCAAAGTACTCCCTCAGTCTCACATTTGTTGTCCACTTTCTCTTTTACATGCCCTCAAAAAATCATAAATAAGAATGATAGTCTTATTAATTTACATCTTAAGAAACTTTTTAATTTGAAACTTTATAAATAACTTATTTTCACTTTTAAAAATAATTTATTGTAAGGGTGAAATGAGAAAAATATAATTAGTTCTATCTTGATTTTGTAAATTGACAAGTACTCCTGTTGTTTTTACTTGGCCCCCGATTGACTTCACACCATTTAAGAAAATTTTAATTAGAGGTACTCCCTCCGTTCGGTTTTACTCGTAACAAATTTTCTAATTTGATTTCGCTTTTACTTGTCATTTTTCACTAATCAAGACAAGACAACTTTTATTTTTTTATTTTACCCTTAGCATTAATTGTTTTTTCTCCAAATTAATTTCAAGACACAATAGTAAACATCATTTAATAGAGGTACAATGATAAAATAGTTACGCCATTAATTGTTTTTCTCAATGGGTGTGCAAGTCAAATTGTGACGAGTAAAAGCGAACGGAGGGAGTATATTTTACTAAACCAGTCTTATTAATGATGTTTTAAAACTCTAAATTTGATTACTATTACCTAAGCCTGTCAACGGACCGGTACCGAAATTGTCCGACCGATGTAATCGAAATCAAATTTGGAACGGTGTTCCCTTTGCCGGTGATTGTAACGGAACCGATACTACTGGTACCAGGTCTACCAGAATTTTTCCTTGTTCCAACCTGATCCATTGATAACCGGTGTGGATCCGGATCGGACCGGACCAAAATCCAGGTCTAACTGTTTTTTTCGTTTAAATTATATTTATTATAAAAAAATCTTATAAAAACATCTTTTATAAATTATTAAAACAGTTTTGTAAAACTTAAAAAAAACTTTTTATATTCTTAAAGTTTTTTTTATATTAAAACAGTTTTTTTAAATAAAAACTCAAAAAAACTTTATTTTTTCAAATATAAACTTTATAGTTTTTTTTCCAAAACTTATAAAAAAAACTTTATAATGTTAAACTTATAAAAACTTTTTATATTCTTAAAGTTTTTTTTATATATATAAAACAGTTTTTTTAAATAAAAACTCAAAAAAAACTTTATTTTTTTTCAAATATAAACTTTATAGTTTTTTCCCCAAAACTTATAAAAAAAACTTTATAATGTTAAACTTATAAAAACTTATAGTTTTCACAAAACTTTTCCCAATTTTATAAAGTTAAACTATTTTCCCAAAACTTTAAAGTTACAAATATAAACTTTATAATATTTTTTTTTCAAAACTTTTAACTTACAAATATAAATTAAATTTTAACTAATTTATTTATAAAATTAATTACATTAAATAAAAGACAAATTTTAAAATAAAATTAAGGCGAATAGCCTATATATTTATTCAAATTCCGTATATTTTACATGTTTTACAAATATTAGAAGAGAATCTAATCTACGCAGCTACCTTCTAGGAAGGGTTCTGTTTGAATTAGATCTCTAGTATCTTACTAATATCTATAATGGCCAAAATATTCTAGTTGTAATTTAGCTATTTCTTCGGCGGACATATTTTTCGGAATTGGTCTTCGTCCTTGTTCATCCATTGCGTCGGTTCCATCATCACTGTTTTCCTCAAATACTTCATCTATTTCATCTTCGATTTGGGGCGGTAATTTTGGGAGCCCAAAATTTCTTCGTTCGGCATTGATCCAATCTCTAAATAATACCGAAATATCCAAACTATCCTTTGCTAAAGAATATCGATGATCTCCAATAATAAATCTTTTCGAGCTAAAAGCTTGCTCCGAAGCAACTGAAGACGCTTGACTTGCTAGCACATCTCGAACCACCTTTGAAAGCTTTGGAAATTGTTTGACATGGGTCTTCCACCACGCTAAAAGTTGAAGTTGTCCATTTGTATCTATAATATTATCCCTATCCTGAGAAAGATATGAAACAAAATTATTACTGCTAGAACATTGAAGACCAAGTTCTTCACCCATTTCATCATCTAAATCATCATATCTAGGCCTAGAAGTAGAATGTTCGACCGACGAAATATTTTGTTCCATAACTTGATACAAGTTATACAAGCTCCTAGCTTTAGGTACTATGTTAGCACAACAAGTTTCAACTGATGGCTCTTCATGAGATTGAATTTTTAAATTTTTGTATATTTTTTGAACCATCATTATTACACCAATTTCTTTGTAAAATGGGTTGAATAAAGCAGCGGTCAAATAAATTTGCGGAATATGAAAAATATATTTTTAAAATTTTCCAATCATAGCTACAATTGACTCTTTGAACAAAGTATTTTTTTTATATTCAGCAAGTACTTTAGAAACAACAGGAATATTTACTAAAACAGAAGAAATGGTTGGAGTATATTGAGCAGATACTGTATGCATAGCTTGATAAAAAATTTACAAAAATTTACAAAGTTCTTTTATTTCAATCCAATCATCATCACATAGTCTTAAATCAGGATCCGTATTATGAGCATTATAAACTAATTTTATAGGTTCACGATAATCATAAGCAACAACAAGCATTTCATATAAAGAATTTCATCTAGTAGGGACTTCTCTTGAAACTTTTTTTATATGAAATTTGAGTATTTGACATTCTTCACAACGACGTTTAAAATTAGTACATATAGACTTTTTTTTATTTTTAAAAATAAAACCACAAGCAACTCGAACTTTATAACAATCATTTCCAAACAAATCAATACCGTCTTTTACAACCAAATTTAAAATATGTGCAGTACATTTAACATGAAAATAAGTCTATTGGACAGAGACTAACTTTTAAATTCTCAATAGCTTTCATATTGTTAGAAGCATTATTCAATGTGCATGACATTATTTTATCAATAAGTTGAAAATATTTCAAACTTTCCGCTATTGTACTAGCTATATAGGCACCCGTTTTAGTCTCGTCAACATATTTATAAGAAATAGTTCTTTTTTTGCATGTTTCAATGGTGATCAATCCAATGAGCCGTAAAAGTAAAATAATCATTACCTAATACACTACAGCCCATATCAAAAGTAATAGATATTTTACCATCAAATTTATTAAATAAGCAACGAAGAAAATGACAACGTTCAGATTGATATTTAAAAATATCACTTTTGATTGTATTTCGTGAAAAACCTTTAAAAGAGGGATTATAAACTCGTTGAATATAATGAATAAAATTACGTCGATTCCCTGAATTTTCTGGCTTCCCTTTCCCTTCAACCAGCCACTATATGTCGATGATAAGCTTGGGCCAGCCGGATTAGACATGTTTAAACGAGTCTGAATCATATTACCTCCTACAGATTCTTCCGGCAATGCTGTACCATCTTTTTTTGGCCTTAGCCTCTATTTCTAGACGAATAAAATAACATAAATTTCGACAGTTTGGTGTCTAATTACATAAAATCTTGACATTTTGCATATTTACAGAAAATTCCATTTTTTGGGCTGTCGAGATACATAATTTGTTCTCGATACATTCCGTTGAGATACATAATTACCCACACTGTAATCATTCAAAGATACATAGTGTATTTATCTTTTAAACAAAACTCACACTGATATACACAAAGATACATAATATGTTCCCGATACATTCTTTTGAGATACATAACTGATAGTTGGGATTTTTGTAATTACTTTGTAAGAGTGGAGATTTGTGTAAATATGATAAGTTAAGGTGTATATTAATGTTATATTTCCTAAATTCTTTAGTACATTTCCTCAAATGCTTACTTAGCAACCATGTCCCCCCATTGTTTGCCCCGGTCAAATTTTTCATAACTTTCTTTCATTTATTGCAAGTAACGATATTTTTTACCCTATCATGCTCCATAAATTTCCAAACTAAAGACCTTTTAGTACGTTCGGTACCTTTGGCCATAGTAAATTTCGACAAAGAGGGAACTTCATCATCTTGTTTCGATAATTTCGTAACCGGACTAGTAGGGGTAGGAGTCTCACCTAACTCTTGTTCTTCTATATCATCTTCTTCCGGTAAGTCTTCATCACAAATATCATAACGCCTACTTAGGGTCTCATGGTCTAATTGTGCACCGGGGTGAATATCGTAACCACTACTTTTTTACGGCGTCCATAATTAAATTTAAGTATAGCTGAAATATTAAAAACAAGCAATATAAATATTATAACCAAAAAATTAACGAAACTAAACAAATATAGATGTTTAAAAACAAAAATATAGAGATTAAAGTAAACAAATAGAGAGATTAAAGTTGAAACGAATGTACCTAACATCTGAGTAAATGCAGACGTATACCAAATGTCGGAATTGAAAGATGATAATTGAAGCTTGCAATATCTTCAAAAAATCTCCAACTCCAATTAGCTAATATCATAATTATAAATATTAAGAGAATAATAAAGAGATTTTTAGAGTTTAATAAATTAGAGCGAGTATGAGAATATTTGTGAGAAAAAAGAATGTGTATAAGGGGTATTTATAGTGAAAAAATAGTTAAGAGGGTAGTGGGGAGTGTGTGTGGGGTGGGGTGGGGGTGTTTTGGAGGGTAGGGAGTCAAAAGAGCCGTTGGTGCCCCCCCACCTCCCCGCCCACGCCTCCTCCCAACGACTCTTAAAGTTAACATTTTAAAAAAATAAAATTATAATTTCAAAATCAGACCGTTGATTTGAATCGGACCGAAATCGGGTCAACCGGTGAAAAACAACGTTCCGCATCGGGATCGATTTCCGAACCGGTGGGTACCGGGTCCAACCGGTACCGTCCCGGACTGAAACAGGTACCGTGACCAGAATAGGACCGGACTGTCGTAGTTTCGTTCCGTTGACAGGCTTACTATTACCTTATGTAGTTATTTAATACTAAGTGTAGTATGTGAAAGAAGTAATAAAACTCTTTTGATTTGTAAAAATAGATAATTGAAATGTTTATTTTTAGTATATGAGCCATGTAAAATGATACATAGGAAATACTAATTTATTGTAAGGTAGACAACTACTCCCTTCATTCCTTTTTATTTGCTCCATTTGGGTTGGACACACCTCTTAATAAATTCCTAACTCTTATAAAATTAAAAGTAATTTTACCAATATATTTCTAATTAAATTTTATACTCCTTCTAGTTCAAAATAATTGAATTGTTGGGATATGACACACCCTTTAAGAAAAATATTTAAGGACATTAATTGTAGACTACTTTCCACTTTTACCTTTTTAATTATTCTTAACCTATTCTCCTAGAAAATGTGAAGTACTTAAGAACCTCATTAAATAAAACGGTAAATATGAAAAAAAAAGTTCCAACAATCCTGTTGCACTTTGAAAAATTCACTTATTTTGGACATTGAAAAATAACTCAACAATTTAATTATTTTGAACTAGAGGGAGTACCTCTTTTCAAATGAATAATGATTACAATTATTGAACAAGTGCATAGTAGAAAGATTTTGTTCAAACTATTATTGAAAGATTAAATGAGCAAATATTTAGGAATACAACTACGGGCCCGTTTGGGATTGCTGGTAGAAAACTGCTTATTTAAGAAGTACTTTTTTAAAATAACTTTTCAGAAAAGTGCTTTTGAAAAAAAGCAATTTGTGTTTGGTAAATTTATTTGAAAAGTGTTTTTGATAAACAAATTGTGTTTGGATAATGTTTTTCAAAAAGTGCTTTTGAGAGACAAATGACCAAAAAGGACATGTATGAATAAACTTTTATTACTAAAATCATTTTATAGAGAAAATTTATTTTAAATATTATAATAATTTTAATTAAATTTTATTTTTATTTAACTAAAATCATCAATGATATTTTCAATTTTATTTTTAAAAAATGAGTGAAAAATAAAATAATAATATATAAATCATAGAATGAAATAAAGAATTATGATGTAAATATGAAGTATAAAATTTTAAAATATAACTTTAATCAAACTTATAAGATATGCTAATTAATTAATAAGAGATATTTTGATATATATATATGTGTGTGTGTGTGTGTGTAAGTGATAGGGATATTTTTGTCATGAAAAAAATAATTTTCTGCTTCTGCTTCTGCTTTTTTTGAAAAGCAGAAATTTTCTGCTTCTTCCCAACAGCAAAAAAACTGCTTCTGCTTCTTTTTAAAAACACTTTTGCAAGTTTACCAAACACCCTTCTTTTCAAAAAAAGTGCTTTTTTCTCAAAAAAAGTGCTTTTTTTGAGAAAAAAGCAATCCCAAACAGGCACTACAACCCAAATCTCTATATAATAATAAAGCTAAATGTAGACAAGGTGACGTGGCACCTCCCAATGGCCTCTATTTCTATTTTTCTTTTTTCTCCTTTTTTTGACATTTTTATCATATTTCTTCCATTTATATGCTATATAAAAAGCCCCCCAAAACACTTAATAAATTCTCTTAAATGTTAATCATATGTATTTTCAATTGATTAACTTTCACTAATTAAACATTACATAACTGCATATCAGTTATATCTCTTCACCTTTCCGTTTCCTTTCATAATCCCATAAAGTTAGCATTTTTTTAAATAGTTTCTCATTTATGAAAATAATGAAGAATGACAATAAATAAGAATTAATAGCAATTTGTATGTATTCTTACATCTGTTGCCTCCACAATACAAAATGAGCATATTCTTTGGTCCGCATATGCTTTCATCTGTTTATAGTCTCTCGTTCATGAGTATTTTCTTTATTTTCTAGGTTAGATTTTTCCGTTTTTGAATTTCATTGTTTATTTATTTTGTGTGACTATATTGGATATGTTGTTATATTGTTGTTGAATTTCATTGTTTAAGCATATGCAGTTTTTTTCTAATTGATTTATTTATTTTATTGTTCTTTTTAGATTGCCCAAAAGAACATGACAATCTGATGCTTGTCAAAGTTGCCTCAATCTAATTATAAAATACACAAATTAATTTATTCTTTTCTTTCACTAATGTCTCTGTTTGCAAAACGCAGGGTAACCAATGAAAACCGAAATTCTTTAGTTCTAACAAATTTTACCGATTATTTTGGCCAAAAAAAAAACAAAGAGTAATATTGTCTGCGGAAAATCAATCTCAATATTCAAGGTATTATTCTCATAATTTTTCCTTTTATCCATTATTTCGTAATGTTCCATTTTTATGTCAATTGAATTTTTCTACTCTTCTTGAAATGTGATAAAAATTTAACTTGTATGTTAATGTAATAAAAAATTAAAAAAATATGAAAACCTTGGCAACGTATAATGATGATCAATTCCTGAAAGTAGACGACAAGTTTTAAATCTTCATAGGATCTAAATAGATGTTCTTTCTTTTGGAATTTGTGGCTGAGGGGTTATTATAATGAGTTTTAACTTTTAAGTGATGCCTATTTGGTGTTTTTTTTTCTCCGAGATGGTATGAATTATAAAATTTGGATAACATATAATGTAGAAAAAGAGATCTTAAACATGGTTTTCTATTGAGATATATGTATTTTTGTAACTATCAAATTGATATTTATATCTTTTCACTATGGTAAATTGTAAACGCTTAGTTTAGTAATTAGTTAAAGGACATTCATATAAATGAGATTGTCCCTATTCAAAATTCAGAAAGTGATGTTTGCCTTACCTTTTTAATAGGTATATTTTTTAGGTAATATCAAATCAATAGATACAATTCTTCGTATAGCTAATACTCACTCTTGAATAAATGATATCTTTATATATATTTTTGTCACTATGGTAATTTAAATTATATTTGTTTTTCCTTTGACATTTTTTTTAGAAATTGAATTTGTGATATTAAGCTTTTGAAAGCTATTTCAGTTGTTGGGGGATGTGGCAAATATCCCGTGTATTTAATTGAAGTGTGCGAAGGCTGGCCCCCGATATCATGTTATAAAAAAAAAAAAAGTTATTTCATTGTTGTACTATCTCAAAATTATGGGATTTAGTGCATCAGGTTATCTTTTTTATTTTTCTCATTTATTTTATTGTAAAAAGCATTTTCATAACTCACACCTTTTAATCTTCATAACTTATATTCTTAATTTGTATTAGTATCATAATTCCAAAGTTTTATGTTTGAAACCTCTCAATTATTTAATATTTAAGTTTATGACATCTTAAGATTACACCAAAATAATATTTCTATATGAATTATAATTAAATTTACTTTGAGCTTGATTATTTTATACTTTTGTAGTGCATTAGCCGAGAAAGAACAATTTATATGTCTTTTTCATGGCATGAATGGGGAAAAATCTTTCAAAAATGATTTAAATTTTTATCTCTTTTGTTTACTCTTTAATTAAACTTTGTGGTAACAATATATTCTTTCTTATTTAAATCATGAATATAGCACTGTCAAATTAGTCTAAGGGTTGCGCTCTAAGTCGAGCAATTGAGAGGCTCATATTCGGACGTTAAAAAAAATTATATTGTTAATCTCACCGCAGAAAAAATTATAACCGTGCTTTCTGCGGTGAGATTATATATATATATATATAATTTTATTTCTTTTATCAAGACTAAATTTACAAAAAAAATATTTATCTATTCATTAATTTTTTTATGACCGCGCGAAGCGCGGCTATATTCACTAGTAAAACAAATAAAAAGGAATAGAAGGAGTAATATACTCCTAGTACGAAGAGAGTCCAAAACACCATTAAATGGCACAGAGAGCCATAATTAATATCTTGACTGACCAAATTTTTTTTATTTTTTTTTTAAAAAAACATTTTACAAAACCTGCAAATTATAGGATTGGAAGTTGCAAAGGCTTTGGATGGGAAATTGAAAAGGCACACAATATACTTGAAACAAATCGTTCAAACGATATATGAAGATCTCGTTGAAGTTGGAATGATTTATTCCAAGTTTGCCAGCATATGTAAGAAAATTATATGCTCCTCGTTCAAGTGTAAACGATTTCCAGTGAAAAAGGCCCCACATCCAAACGGTCGTTTGGGGCGGGGCATTAGTTTAGGAGGAAATCGTGTGAGTGTGAATGATGTGTCTTATTTGGTCAATTACAAAATAAGGTGTTTGATTTGAAATTTCAGCTCCAAATTATAGCCCTTTAGGCTTCGGACTCCTCTAAATCATATGATAATTTGTCCTTAAGTCAACGTATCTAAAAGTACTCCCTCTGGTCCAAAATAAATGAATTTTTGAGCTATTTTTCAATGTCCAAAATAAGTAAATTGTTCATTCTTCAAGAAACATATTGAAAATTTCTTCCAATTTTACCCTTTCATTTACACTTTCTAGGTTATGAGTTCCAAGAGACTTAATTGACTTTATTTTAATGTGACTGAAATTTCAAGAGTAATTTGATAATATCTAAAAGGATAAAAATGAAAAATAAAGTGCAATTTATGTCCTAATTTCTTTTCCTCAATAGGTATGTATTGAGGTAAAGATTCATTTATTTTGGACTAGAGGGAGTAGAGCTTTTCCTTTAAAAACTTTCATTTTGGTATCTATGTAATAAAGTTCTATTATGTTTGGCAATTAATACCAAGAAGTAAAAATGAGTGGACTTGTTAATTTACAAAATTAAGAGGGAATCGATTAATTTTTTTTCATTGTAGCCTTACAATTAATTCTTTTTTTGAAATGGTAAACAAGTTTGTAAAGTATAAAAAAGTTTCTCAAAATTAAGATAGGGTAAAGATCGTTTATACCCCAACTTTTCTTTAAAATCAAATACCTCCTCAACATTGAATAATAATCATTCTCCTCCTTTTTTCGTATATAATATCTATTTTACCTTTAACATTTTCAATCTTCTATTTATATAATATTTTTTATATTATATATATATATATATATATATATATATATTTTTTTTTTTCATAACCTAGATAGTTACCATTTTTATTTAAATTCATTAACATTATTAGTAAAATAATTCTTTTATAAATTAATAACAAAAACTAATGTTATTTTTATGATATAAATTTTTTATATTATATGTATTAAGTATGTATATAGTTATTTATATAGATGCATGTTTTAATTCTCTCTTATTCTCTAATGTCTATAAAATAATTCTTTTATAAATTAATCACAAAAACTAATGTTATTTTTTATGATATAAATTTTTTATATTATATGTATTAAGTATGTATATAGTTATTTATATAGATGCATGTTTTAATTCTCTCTTACTCTCTAATGTCTATATAGATAAATGTGTTTTGGTGTCAATAATGAATCATTTTTTTAAATTATAATTTAAAATTCATTAACAATATCATTTGATTTGTTATAAATATACCTCTACAACAACATCATATCTAGTGAAATCCCATAAGGAAGGTGTGGGGAGGGTAGAGTGTATACAAATCTTAACACAATTCCAGGGAGGTAGAGAGGCTTTTCCGAAAGGCCCTCGACTATTAATTATTTTTGTATTACTTGAAATATATTTATAAAATTATAATTATCTATTATTTTTACGTATAAATAGATATTAGAGTTTTGATTTTTAATAAAAATAATTTTTATTATTTTGCTCATTTATTTCATTATAGAACGTCATTAATTAATATACTCAATTAATATTTCTCATTTTTTTTTTCATCTACAAAATATTTTTTAGCTTTTAATAGAAAATATGTTATATAGATTAAAAAATAAAATTGTGTTTATAATTTTTTTTTTTTTCAAAAAAAATACAAAGGTTGATATAAATACAAGGGTAAAATAGATATTTTAAAAAATTAAATAGGATAAAGGGGGGAGAACGATTATTGTTTAAGGATGAGGGGAGTGTTTAATTTTTAAAGCAAAGTTGGGAGTGTAAACGATTTTTACCCCATTAAAATACCCTTTTTATTTTAAAATCTGTTATGAATCATATGAGACTTTTCGACATAAATTTAAATTTAATTATATTTCAATATAAATATCAGAAATTAGGTGGAAACCCCCCAAAAAAAAAAAAAAAGAAGGTGCACAATTAATATGAGACGTGGAGAAAGTAATTGTTGAAAAAAAGAAAAGAAAGAGAAAGTAATTTAAAAGGTTTCTAAAATTCCACATCAACCAAACCCAAAGCCAGAAAGAACTGGCTGACAGAGAAAACCCAAGAAAACAAGAAGAAAAATCAAGAAAACCCAACCCCCCCCCCCCCCCTCCCCCCCCAGCAAACACCCAAAATGGCCATTTCTTCTTCTGTGTTACTTCATTTCAAGCTTTCAATTCCTTATACTAAAACCCCATTTCATAGATTCTCTTCAAATTCTTGTTTAGTACCCAAAAAGATTTCCCCTAAATGCTGTTCTAAAAGCTCAAAGTTACCAACTTTGTTCAAGTGTTATTCTCAAAGACAGTCAAGTGAAGTAAAAAATGAAGGAAAAGTGGCTATTAGGGAACAAGTTTATGAATTTGAAAGACTGTTTTCTAACCTCAATCAAGCCACTTTGAAGAGAGAACCAGGTATTTCTATCCTTCATCAGAATTGACTATAATGGTTTGATCAAAAGATGCGAATTCAAGATTTGAACTTTGTGTGTTGTGAACTAGTAATTGGAACTAAACTTTGTATTGTATAGTACTATATTGTTTAGATGAATACAACATTTGGATATATTGTATCATTTTCCATTGTTGTATGATGTCACACATCAGCAATTTGAAGGAGAATCTTACAAGAAAATAGGGTATAATATAGAGCTACTATAAAAATGTATGATAAAAGATAATATAAGATTATTAGATAATATATAAAATAAGAATTGAGAAAACAAAATAACGTAATGACTGGATCACACCATATCGATCGTTACATAAATTGAGACTTTTCGTCAGTACGTAATGATGTGTTTAATGATACAATTCAATAAGCTAAGTAACAATCAAAACAACCATTGTATTTAAATTGACAGTACAATACAACTAATAGCAGCCATCCAAACAAGCTTAAGTGCTAGTAATTGAGTTTTAAATTTAATTTTTGTACATATTTAGTAATAATTTCCTTTTTAGTCAATTCCGAAAAGAATTATACTTCTTATATTTAGTACCACTTTGACTTTAAACTTCTTATTTTATCCATGACTTATTGCTGCATAAATTTCTATGGCTTGTATTAGATCACAAGTTTCAAAAGCCTTTCTATTCTTTTAAACTTCGTGCCTAGTCAAACACCTCATATGAATTGGACCGGAGGGAGTAATTATTTAACACATACAAAATCTACTGAGTTCTATTGAACCCCTAGGTTAATCCTACATCCACTCTGCTGATCATGAGGAGGTGCACGGATGCCCTAGTTCGTAGGTGTGAGAGGTTGGCTATGGATGGTTTCAGATGGGTTAGAGGTAGGCCGAAGAAATATTGGAGGGAGGTGATTAGACATGATATGGAGCAGTTACAACTTACGGAGGACATGACCCTTGATAGAAAGGTGTGGAGGATGCGGATTAGGGTAGAGGGTTAGTGGGTAGGTATGCGTCATTACTAGTAGGAAGGAGTGCTTTGTGTGTAGCTGTGCCTGTAGTCATAGTGTTATGTGTGTGTCTTATAGTTTCTTGTTCGTGGTGTTTCTTTTATTATCTAGTGGTGTGTTATCCCATTCTGTTTTTTTTTTTATGTTTGTTATACTGTTATTTGTCCTGAGCCGGGGGTCCATCGGAAACAGCCTCTCTACGTCATCTGAGGTAGTGGTATGGACTGCGTAGACTTTACCCTCCCCAGACCCCACTTTGTGGGAATACACTGGGTATGTTGTTGTTGTTGTATCTGCTTTGCTGATCAATGGTATTTTCTTAAGTCAAGTGTTGAAACTTTTAGCTAAGGTAATATTCTACGGGGTGATATGATCCAAAATACAGAAAAGACGAACAAACTACGAAAACTAAGATAATAAGGATAGAATTGAAAAATAGATAGATAGATAGACTCAAGATGATAAAGAAAGCACAACCAAAGGATATATTAAATCCGAAGACCTTCCTTTCGATTACCAAAAACACCTATCTATTACGAAGACCGAGAGAAAAATTAATCCACTCGCAACCAACGTTTCTAAACAAGTCAACAAAGCTCCCAACAAGCTTGAAACACTCTCAAGTGTAAGTTTCATCCAAAATCATCTAAAAACTAAGAAAAGGGAAATCCTAGCTATTTATAGCCATGGGCTATTTATTACAAAATGGGCCCAAAAGTGACCCAATATGACAAAGCGGCCCAATTGACACTTTTAGCAATGCACCTCCTATGCTCCAAGCTATCATCCAAACACGATGTTGCTCAATGGGCCCTTGGATTGTATCATCGGATATAGCTCCTCTCATGCACCAAGCTATCATCCACACGTGGTGTTGCTCCAGTGGGAGCTCCAAAAGGGTCCTCCAAACATGTCCTTGTGTCCTCAAGACGATCATGGCTTGTATCCCTATGTGTTGACCTCGAATTATTGGGCTTGAAGCATTGACGCTGATTCGGCTTGTATCGCGGGGTCATTTGGTTCACATGTTAGTTATGCTATAATGCATGGATTGTTTAATGCCAGTGAATAATAACGTAGGAGTGTTAATGGGATGAATAACAATACAAGAAATGTTATGTAGGATTACCTTATTTAAGGAAAATTCTGTCTTTAATTAATTCAGCACTTTGATTGAAATATGTTACGGGACTAATGTTAAAGCCAAAGCTGTGGTATTTATGCCCAAAATGTAAAAGCAAAGTTCTTTTAGAATTTTTGTTTTATGGAGATCTTGACGTTGTATGTATTTGCTTAACTGTCGTCTTCAATTCTCCAGGAAGCCTCAGCAGTGCCATTTTTCTCGTTGCTGGCACCACTGTACGTTTTCTCTGCCTTTCTCGATGTGTAAACTCTGCATTGTTATGTACTTTATTTATATGTATGCACATAGCGTCATTGAAATTTTATGTGGTTGTTACATGTCAAAGCTGGTACTTTGCACAGTCAACTTTCTGCTGCTTTTGAAACAAATGATATTCTATATGTCCCTAAATTGCTTTCCCTTTCTCAAAACATCATCATTTCATGATATTCAATAAATCTCCAAATTTACGTTACTGAAAGATAGCATCCTATCCAGTGTTATTCTACCATAGACTTTAATTAAATTAAATTTAGTATAACTTTAAAGCCATGTATTTACAAGTATGAGGAAGTTAATGAAGCAATTTGTATGGACACTCATTTCTTAATATGTTTTCCTGATTAAGGTGAAAGATTTTGCTGTCTTAAAGGAGTATGAGAAAGTAATGTAAAGTGCACGAAAGAGGGGAGGGTTGCCGATTTCAAAATATGGATACATGAGTTTTTCTGGCTATGTACATTATTTATATTTTGATTGTTGTAGTTTCCTTTTATGAATATCAACAATCACAAGCATATTCTAATTGCATATTCTTTCTCGATTGGCATCATATCAACTATGCTTTTACTCTTAATTAACAAGAATGAAAGGAGTAGCAGGAAACTGACATCTTTGTGTCATGAATAGGTAGGTGCAGGGATTCTGGCTATTCCTGCAGTCACACAAGAATCTGGATTTCTAGCCTCTGCAGTAGTTTGCATTATGTGCTGGATTTATATGGTAAGCAAACTTTCTACTTTTGCCAGTTTTTTTTTTTTTCATTTTCTTATCTGGTTTCTCAAGAATCTGTGGAAAATCAGTACACATGTAAAAGTCGATTACTTAATTCACTAGTTGCCCTTATGGTTTCTTCTATATAATAACCTCCAACCGCTACATCTGATTCCTCTTATCCTTCCTCCATCCCACTCCAAAACCAGTCCTCAATTTTCTGCACTAATAAGATTCTTGGAAATCCAAAATGGCGCAGGTGGTGACCGGACTACTTATTGCCGAAGTAAATGTGAAGACAATGTGTGAGCTTGGTTCAGGTGGTGTGTCATTGGTAAGATACTTATTGATCTGAGCATAAATTTTCTCCTTCTTCCTTATTCGATAAAATGGTTTTGTTAAATTACTCAAGACCACCTCATTACTCTGCATATAGAAAAGCTTATTCTGGCAGAATTTAGAAATTTGGACTTCCCTTTTTTCTTTTCCATGTTGCGTGTTTCAATATTAGACTGAGATCCTCCTTTCTCAAACCAGATGTCATCTGTCATTATCAAATGTTAAATTGGAAACAAAGATGATCATTTTTACATCTAAAATGTTTTTAATAGATCGTCTTATTTCACATTAGTTTCTTATGAACATTTAAGATAGTATCATCTATACTTTTCATCACACTTAAACTTTATTTGATGCTGTTTCCTCACTTCCTCTAGATGTCATAGTGATGTAATCCGAGATGCTTACTTTGCTTTTCAACTAATTCCATTCATTTCTTATCTTAATGGGACATGGTTATTTCAGGTGTCAATGGCCAGGAGAACCCTAGGAAATACAGGAGTGCAAGTAGCTTGGTAAGTTGATCTTACATTGTTAATGCTGCTAAAAGTGGTTATCCTTATTGCTAGGATCCCAAAACTTTTCCAGTAAAATCTTGTTTCAATAATGATTTATCGACTGTTTTGAGAGATAATCTATGGCTCCCTCCCCCCCCTCCCCCCCCAAATGTTTTCTTAGTTATGAGGATCAAATCTCATTAGTTTTACACACACATAGCCAGTCAGTGATATGCTCAAAATTACACCTATAAGATAGTGCAACGCGGTTGTAGTCAAATATAGTAACCTAACAAGGTTGGGTCGAATTCCACAGGGAATAGGCGTGAAATGATTACAAGATTATATGAATACGCGACTAACGATCTTAATTTCTATTCCGTAAAGGTTGAAAGATTTGGATTTATGTAAACTACTCAAAACTGCTATTCTGATTAGGTTGTAAAACTGCTATACTCAAGGTTGTGTCTCCCTTCTATGGAATGCTAGATTTTCATGTAAATGCTGATAATGGGATGTTTTAGATATGCATTTGATCTCTATATCATTATTCAATATTTCTCAATAGTTGAATAATAGATCTTAATGATTTTCCCAAATATACAAGAGATTATTAAGAGCGATTAATATATGCCAAGTAAATTGAACTTATTCCTAAGCGAATCTATTAAACGAAGGTCAGCGCCCGAGTTTTTGCTAATTATTTCTTATAAACCCTAATTTACTTTCCCAAGTAAAACTAGCGTGATTGACATAGACTACTCTTTGCAACCACCAACCAACAGTTGAGAATGAGAAATAACTTAGATATTGAAAAAACACCAAAATCATGCATTAATACGAAAACCTTATGAACACAACAACCATATTGGGTCCATAAACTCAGTAAAGCGTTTAGCTACTCATAATCTATCAAAGCAATAACAATATAATGAAAAGTCATTATTGCTTACAATAGCAATGAAGAAACGATGACAGAAACCTAAAGTTCTCTCCTCGAAAAACGACAAGAGGAGCTAATACTCAATGCTCTAAATTGTTCGTACAAAGTCTGAAGAGATTCTGTAGAAATCTCTTTTTACTCAAATCCCCTATAAAAAGTAGTTATATTGGCCCACAAACTCGGAATCCAGAACTGTCAAAATATACCCGCTGACACTGTGAGAATTATAAAAGAAGAATATTATTGAATTGTTGTCCTACATAATTACATTGAGATCCTATTTATAGACACCACACTACAATCCTTTTCCAAATAGGATTTTATATACTATTTCTATTCCTACTCATATTCTAACACTCCCCCTCAAGGTGGTGCATACAAATCATATGTACCTAGCTTGTTACAAATGTAATTAATACGAGGACCGGTGAGTGACTTTGTGAAGATATCTGCAAGTTGATCACTTGACTTCACGAATTTTGTAACAATATCTCCTGAGAGTATCTTTTCTCTGACAAAGTGACAATCAATCTCTATGTGCTTAGTCCTCTCATAAAACACTGGATTTGACGCGATATGAAGGGCCGCTTGATTATCACACACAAGTTCCATCTTATTGATTTCTCCAAATTTTAGCTCTCTCAGCAACTGTTTGATCCAAACCAACTCACAAGTTGCTACAACCATTGCTCGATATTCTGCTTCCGCACTAGATCGAGCAACCACACTTCGTTTCTTATTCTTTCAGGACACCAAATTACCTCCTACTCAAACACAATATCCGGATGTAGATCGTCTATCAGAGGGTGATCCTGCCCAATCAACATCTGTATATCCAATGATATGCTCATGGCCTCGATCCTCGAAGAGTAGTCCTTTACCTGGAGCTGATTTTATATATCGTAGAATATGAACGACTGCATCCCAATGACTATCACAAGGGGAAGTCATAAACTGACTTACAACACTCACAGGAAAAGATATGTCAGGTCTAGTCACTGTGAGATAATTCAACTTTCCAACCAGCCGCCTATATCTTCCAGGATCACTGAGCGGCTCCCCCAGTCCTGGCAAAAGTTTAGCATTCGGATCCATAGGAGTGTCAATGGGTCTACATCCCATAATTCCCGTCTCCTCAAGAATGTCTAAGGCATACTTGCGTTGAGAAATAACAATACTTGATCTGGACTGTGCAAACTCAATACCTAAAAAATACTTCAGTCTGCCAAGGTCTTTAGTCTGGAAATGCTGAAAGAGATATTGCTTCAAATTAGTGATGTCGTCTTGATCATTGTCGGTGATAACGATAGCGTCAACATAAACCACCAAATAAATACACAGATTTGGTTTAGAATACCGATAAAATACTGAGTGATCAGCTCCGCTACGAATCATACCGAACTCCTAAATTACTGTGCTGAACTTCCCAAATCAGGCTCGAGGGGACTGTTTCAGACCATAGAATGACCTGCGCAATCGACATACGAGGTTACTAGACTCCCCCTGAGCAACAAAACCAGATGGTTGCTCCATATAGACTTCTTCCTCAAGATCACCGTGCAGAAAAACATTCTTAATGTCCAACTGATAAAGAGGCCAATGACGAACGACAACCATAGATATAAAAAGAAGAACATATGTTATTTTAGCCACGAGAAAGAAAATGTCACTATAATCTAGCCCAAATATCTGAGTATACCCTTTGGCAACTAGGCGAGCCTTAAGCCGATCAACCTGACCATCTGGACCAACTTTGACTGCATAAACCCAACGACAACTAATAGTAGATTTACCTGCAGGAAGAGAAACAAGCTCCCAAGTACCACTCATATGTAAAACAGACATCTCATCAATCATAGCCTGCTTCCATCCTGAATGAGAAAGTGCTTCACCTGTAGTTTTAGGGATGGAAATAGAGGACAAAGATGATATAAAAGCATAATGGCCTGTAGTTTTAGGGATGGAAATAGAGGAAAAAGATGATACAAAAGCATAATGGGGCGATGATAGACTCAAGAAAGTATAATGTGGGTTAGCATTACGAGTGGATCGTATACCTTTTTGAAGTGCAACTGATTGGCTAGGAGGAGGCAAGTCCGCAGTAGGAGCAGCGTCCGACGCATGACATGAATCATCTGGGACTAATGTTAGACGCGGACGACGATGATAAGTCAGAAGTGGTGGCACTGCAGCTGGAGATTTAGAGGTAACCGTAGATTCCTCAAAGGTTGGTGTGGGTAAGACTGGAGGTATGGGTAAGACCTCTGAGATATCAAGATGATCAGAAGATGTATAGTAAGGTTGAGATTCAAAGAATGTGACATCAACGAACATAAAGTAGCGACGAAGATCAAGTGCATAGCTACGATATCCCTTTTGAACTGGAGAATAACCTAGGAAGACACATTTGAGAGCACGAGGGGCTAATTTATCTTTTCCTGGGGCTAAGTTATGAACAAAGCATGTGCTCCCAAAGACACCAGGGGGGATAGAGTAGAGATGTGACTGAGGAAACAATACAGAATGGGGAACCTGATTCTGAATAGAAGATGATGCCATTCTATTAATTAGATAGCAAGATACGAGGGCTGCATCGCCCCAAAAACGCAACGGAACATGGGATTCAATGAGAAGAGTGCGAGCAGTTTCAGTGAGATGCCTATTTTTCCTTTCTGCTATATCGTTCTGCTGAGGGGTGTATGGACAAAATGTCTGGTGAATAATGCCTTGGTGAGTCATAAACTCCTGAAACTAGGAGAATAAGTATTCTAAGGCATTATCACTATGAAAATTACGAATAGAAATACCAAATTGATTTTGTATTTCAGCACAAAAACTTTTGAATATAGAAAATAACTCAGAACGATCTTTCATTAAGTAAACCCAAGTACATCTTGAAAAATCATCAATAAAACTAACAAAATAACGAAATCCTAAGGGTGAACTGACTCTACTAGGACCCCAAATATCAGAATGAACTAATTAAAAAATAGACTCTGAAGGACTCTCAATACTACGTGAAAATGTAGCACGAGTGTGTTTCCCAAGTTAACACGACTCACAATCTAATGTGGATAAACTAGACAAACTAGGCATTATCTTCTGTATCTTGGATAGACTCGGATGTCCCAAACGTTTGTGAATTAGGTCTGGAGGGTCTGTAACGGAGCATGCTGTGAAGGAATTTGAAGAGGTAAGATAGTAAAGGCCTTGTGATTCATGTCCCATGCCAATCGTCTGCCCCGTACTGCGGTCCTGCATGACAAAATAATCATCAAAAAATGTTATACCACAATGAAGGGCATGCGTCAAACGACTAACAGATGCAGGATTAAAGGGAGAACCAGGGACATAAAGAGCAGAGTCTAGAGTGACAGAAGATAGGGGTTAGGCTTGTCCAACTCCTTTTGGTTTTGTTTGGATCCCATTGGCTAAAGTAATAGCAGGAAGAGATTGTGAATAAGCAATATCAGACAGAAGTGATTTGTTGACAGAAGCTCCTAGTCCATGACCCATGATCCAAGAGTACTAGACTGTCAAACACAAGCAAAAGAATTACTAGCAACAGAAGCATCAGGCTGAGTCACCGAGGCTACTTGTGTAGGCGTCTGCTTACTTGCTCGATACTAAAGAAACTCATCATATTTTGTCTGAGCAATATGAACATTATTGGATGGTTGATTAGGTTGTGGAGATGTCTGCTTACTTGCTCGATTTCGAAGGAGCTCATTATATTCCTTATAGCAATAAGATCATAACTGGGTGGTGGACCATGCAAAATATGACATGTCCTGAGTGTGTCCAAGCTTATGACAATAACTATACTTAGATCGAGATTTTCCAAAATGACCTCCTTCTCACCGATTCTTTGTAGGCTGATATGTTCGTTTTTCTATGGTTTGAGATGCGAGAATAGAGGAGTCAACGGTGGGTGATGAAATTACTTTGTGACTAGGAGGCGCGACAAGACGAAGTAGACGAGAGAATAACTCATCAATCGTAGGAATCATAGGAATAACTAAAATCTGGTCACGTACTGAATAATGGTCAGTAGGAAGCCCAACAAGTGTAAGAACTAGAAACAACATTTGTCTGTGCTCTTGTTGTTTTTCCACATCTATAGTAACAGGCATCAACGTTTCAAATTCCTCCATGACTGCTTGTACCTGTCCCAAGTAAGCAGACATATCGGATTCTTGTTTCTTTAAGTTGGTCATCCGAGATATCATATTATAAAAACGAGATATGTCATTAGTGTATAAAGACCAAGCCTTTTCCCAAAATAAATAACATGTCTGGGATGGGCGAAACAGAGGCATCAACTTGGAATCAATAGATCGCCATAAGAGACTACATAATTGAGCGTCAACCTTCTCCCATTGTTTTTTGGCTTTCGCAGCTTCCTTACTAGATTTTGCCTTCTCATCTATCGCACTAGCCTTGATTTTTAAGTGATCTTGGACACCTTGACCTTTGCACCACGACTCAACTGAGGAGGCCCAAGCTAAATAATTTGAACTTCCTATTAATGGTTCAGAAGTGATCATAGGACTTGAACTTCCAATTCCAGTATTTTTGGAGCCAAAAATATCACACCCAAACGAAATCTTGTGAATTTTGACTTGAAAACACTAAGAAACAGATATCTGCATGTTTGATTTTGCTGGAATACTCGCCGGGAATAAAAGAAAGTCACCGGAAATTAGATCTGATAGCCAGAAGTTGCTCGGAATCAGAAAATAAATATATGGGCAGCCTCGGAATGAAGAGGCGAGGCTACTGGAAAAAAGAAACTGCCGAAAAAGTGGCTGAAAGACGCCGCGCGCGCCGGCGCGTGGATCTGACGCTTTCGCCGGAGAATATCTGCTAGCGGTGCGTGAGGGCGTGTGTGACACCTAATTCCGACGAGTTTGACTGGGGTTTGCTCGCCGGGAAGTTCCGAACCCGATGGTGGTGTTAGTTTGTTTTGAAATACACCGACGTAAAAGATATTTATTTGGAGATTAGCTTTTGTCACCGGAAAACGGCACAGTGATGCTGGAATGATATATATTTTTTTTTCTCACAATGCTCTGATACCTTGTGAGAAATATAAAAGAAGAATATTATTGAATTGTTGTCTTACATAATTACATTGAGACCCTATTTATAGACACCACACTACAATCCTTTTCCAAATAGGATTTTATATACTGTTCCTACTCATATTCTAACAGACACCATTTATGGACCATAAAACAAACATACGGTCCGTGGATCCTCTTTGCCCTTCCATAAATGCCTCAACTCAACTTCTTTGAACTCCACTATGAATCCATCTGCGGGTTGTGAATGTGACGTACGGTCCGTAGATGGTGACCGTGAATAGCCGACTAGATGATCTATGCCAGAGGAGGTTTCTTCTTCTTTGACTTACGCACCGTGAAAGTGACATATGTCCCGTGAACTGCTCCGTGGTTTGTCTTTCTGGTTCTATTGTATCTCTTTTACGGATCGTGGATTGACATACGACACGTATCTTCCTTCGTGCTTGAAATACTCCAAAATCTGAGCTACTGGAGAGTGGCCTTTTTATTCCACACCTAGACATACGGTCCGTAAGTGAGTTTTACGGTCGTACGTTGGTCCGTGTCTTGGTCAACACTTCAACTCTTCAAGTACAAGGCCTCGAGCACATGTAACCCGTATATAAAGTTTACGGTCCGTAACATGCCCAAATCTGGGTCCTTAGTCCTGTTTTCCTTGTTTGGGCCAATTTTACTCTGACTACCTACAACACAACATTTTAACATTAGAAACTCATAAAAATGAGCTAAAGGCATTTTAAACTCATGTAAAAGACATCAAATATATTTTAATTCCACGACAAATCAGTCAGCAATAACATTTCTCTTTAGTTTCATATTCATATCACTCCCTGAAAATTTTGATTTGAATAATTTTCCATCTGATTAAACTGTGTTTCTAATGGCAGCTGGTCCTACATTTTCATCCATTATGCCCTTCTTGTTGCTTATGTGGCTCGTTCTTCAGATATATTGACAACCTTCAGCGGGATTCCATTGTATGTTCAAATTTCCCTTAAAACCTTTGATATTATCATCAGTTATGTAATTTTTATGCTTTAGTTGACGATGGTCTTAAAATATTTGTTATCATGTAATCATATAAATTAGTTGTTTAACAAGAAAAGTGCCTCTCTACCTTCACAAGGTAGGGGTCAGGCTGCGTACATACCACCCTTCCCAGACCCACTTGTGAGATTACACAGGGTATGCTGTTGTAGTTGTAATAAGAAAAGTAAATACCATATTGTGGTGAGTTCTGCGCTTTTACAATTTTCAAGAATTTGACTTTCCAATTTATACTTCCCAAGAAAAGGTTGATACCTGATATCAATGTGGTGTATGTCCTTGTGCTACCTCCTGGAGGTTCTACCTGCATTGCTGCTTGCCATCCTGAATATACTTGAGAGCAGGCATTTTAGGAATTACCAGTATCAGTAAATAGAAGGTTACTTGGAAATAGGTTCAATTACACCTCATATCCTTTTGCTTTGTCTAAATCTAGGATCTAGACTTTGCTTACAGATTTATGGTTTTTCTCGGTTTATATGCTTTAAAAGTGAATTTTGTCTATGGTGTTTGTTTGACTTTACGCAATCATGAACTTCACTGAAAAGGAAAATGATGAAATATCCATATTTTATGCAACACTTTTACATTCATCGACTGTAGTGTGATTTTCTTTTTTAAATGGTGAAATTTACTTCCAGATAGGTTCATTTGCAGTAGACAACTGATAATCCTGTAGAGTTACTATTTCTTCCTAAATAGTCAAAATACTGTCTTTGGGATGTTTTGTTATTCCTGTATGTGTTATTTAAAAGCACCATGAGTTTGGCATTAATTTCTCATAGCTTCTTGGAGAATATTGTAAATCGTTTCATATGATGTTTAGGTGTTGATGGAAGCATTATGATTGCAGATGGGAAACCGCGACCTTGTTTTCACTGCTTCTTGGAGGAATTTGCTTCTCTGGAAGGTTTGCATCATTTTTGTTGGTCATGTTCCTCTTTTCTTATTGTCACGATCAGTAATCCCTTGTTAAAAGTTTGCGACTACAAATATGCTTTTTGCCTTTAAAAAAAGTTTGATCCACGAAGGTTTAGTGCATTTTGTAAGAAGACACACGATAAATTGTCTACAAAATGGATGCTCTTACATGCTTCGATATTTATATGAAAGATTCTGTGATAAATGGTTTAATTTCAACTTGTACTCTTTGGTTTGTGACCTTCCTGTGCGTTATGGCTCCTTAATTCTTTGTTACATCTGAAGAACTATACTTGTCAAAAAATAAAACGAAATATAAACATCTGAAGAAAAACGTGTTATTACCCCTAAAGTTTTCTTCCTTGTTCAAAGATAGGATGCCATCTGCTTCACTTAAATACTCACATTGTGTATGAAATTCATTTCATGGATATGCTCTTTTCAACTGTTGGTAAAGCAACGCATAGCTAAATACTGACAAAGCAATTTCTTGTGCCCCAGGCATTGTATGCTGCACAATTAGTCTTACTTTATTCTCTTCTACATGGAGGAAAAATTCCTTTCCTTTTTGAAAATTCATACATGATTTTCAACTTTAGTTAATTGTGAAAGTAACACATTTTCTAATTTTTTTAGCCAGCGAACTATCGGGGCGGTTAACGGTATCCTTGTGTTTGGAATCATTGCCTCTTTCACTGCTCTTGTGGTAATTTTCATTCTTGATCAAGTAGAAAAAAGCTGTTATTATTATCGTTAGGATAATATAGCTTTTTTGCATTTTACTTTTAGGGTGCGGTATTGATATTACTCTTTGTAGACCAATGTATTTTTATACTTCAATGAAGTTGGTGCCATCGTATCCGACTCATGCCAATATATGCCTCAATTGGTGACACCAACATAGGTTAGCTGCCGCCTGAATTGTTCAGATGGCCTAGACTCTGGGGGCTTTTAGTGCTTAGATGTTGCATGAGATGGTAAATGCTTCTTATGTATGAAATAGTAAATGGTAAATGCTTCAAGACGACATTTATAGAATTTCTATTTGAGATACTGTATGAAATAGTAGATGGTACCTTATCAAAAAGAAAAAATAAAATAGTAAATGGTTCTTGCCAACAGATTTGCTTAATAGTTCCTGAAGCTACATATGATGTTACATGTAAAAGAAGTGATAACTTCACATGGCCACATTAATCTGAGCAATACATTAATAAATGGTATTGGCTAAGATGAGCTTCTTGATAGACATGGTCTGCTTTATTTTTTGTTTATACATGATATATACGTGACAAAGGAGTCGATACATTCCATACATCACATCAAGACCAGCAAAACAATGTTCTGGGAAATCCACATGAATAGAATGTTGATTGAGATGCTTGCAAGAGATTGTAAATGTTTGTGTCAACAGGTTTTCCCAGTGGCAGGTCTATAATGTAACATGTACAGAAATTAATAATTATACATGGCATCATATTACCATGCATATTACAGTAGTAGGTTCATTCTTGGTCCATTGAGCTTCTTAATGCTTAGACATGATCCCACTATGCTATGCAGATGATAAATGATTTAATACAATCTCATAAATCATGTGATATCCTTTTCTGTATGCTTTGTATTGCTTTCCGTATTAGTTGTAATGTTTTCATTGCCGTATTTCTTGTTCACAACTATTTTGATGTGATGCACTTGAGCCGAAGGTCTTTTGGAAACACTCTCTACCTCCACGAGGTAGGGGTAAGCTCTGTGTACGCTCTACCTTCCCCAGATCTCACTTGTGGGATTACATTAGGTATGTTGTTGTTGTTGTTTTCATAAATCATGTGATACTTGAAAATCAAAAGATGATTTAAATTTGTCCATATCTCAGAAACACCTGCATCAAGCTTCATGTAAAACACGGGAAATGGCTCAGCGAGAAATATTAATATCCCATCTTTTATGCTAAGGTTGTTGCCAGTGGAGACTTGCACTGGGAGGCTCTTCTGAAAGCTAATTTTGAAGCTGCTCCTCAAAGTATACCAATAATTGCACTTTCTTTTGTTTATCAGGTAACACGTTTTTTCAATCAACTCATATAGTCACCCTGGGATTGTGTGTCTAAGTTAATTAATTTCCTTTTGTTCTCAGAATGTTGTACCTGTTCTCTGTACAAATCTTGAAGGGGACCTGTCAAAAGTAAGGTGATTATCAGTATTTTGCTTCAGTACTGCAGCATATAGTATATACACTTGACATTCCTTAATGAACACATATTCTGAATCTATATTTCTTGTTCATTTAATAACATAATTTTCTCTCTTTATTTCTTCTTCACTTAATGTGATGCATTGGATTGGTCGCCTAAACTAAGGAAATAATTTGATTTTTGTTTAAATCTTTTTTGCTATAAGAAACCATCCACAACATTTTTTCTGAAAATTTGATCAGTTTCTGTTTTCGAGGCTGTTTTACTCGGTCCATTTTTGCTTTATTCAAGAGTTAATGGTAAAAGTCACACCTAAGCTATCACCTTTTCGCGAGTTTCACTCCTCAACTATAACTTCCTTTGTATTAAAACCCACCTCGATGCTAAGGTGGCCTACACGCGCTTGTTGTCAATTGGGAACAAATATTTTGCCAACTCAGCATTGAGGTGTGTTTTATTACAAAGGGAGTGATAATTTAGATACGTAAAGAGAACAATGGGTAGTTGAGGAATGAAACTCGCAAAAAAATAATTATTTGAGTGTGTTTTTGATCATTAACTCTTTTATTTAACGTCCTATCAGTATTTCAGGTAGTACTATATAGTTGGCTATTGCTATGTTCTAAATGAATTGATTGTTATGGCACTGTAGGAGCGCTATAGTTTTTGGGACAGCAATTCCCCTTGCTCTATTTCTTGTTTGGGATGGAGTCATTTTGGGAACAATCACAACTTTTGGAACTGAAGCAGACAAGATTGCAGATCCACTTCAACTATTGCGGTCTACTAATGGAATCGTTGGGGTTGGTACTTATTTCGATGATCTACTATATTTCTTTATTGAAATTTAAGTACAATAAGCAGGTACTGAAAGTTTTTCACCTCTTACCTAAACATTGTTTTTGCAGCCAATAGTTGATATCTTTTCGCTTCTGGCAATTGCTACTTCTTATATCGGATTTGTCTTGGGCCTCACGGACTTTCTTGCCGACTGTGAGTGACTTAGCTCTGTAATTATCTAATCTATGAACATGTACTATTTTCAGACTTCTCTTGTTAGCTAGACTTGGGTTGCAGTTACTATAGTTGTGAATGATTGTCTTGCATAAATCTTTTGTTTTGGATCACTATTTATGGGACAGCTTATTTTACCGTGTTTGTTTCTCTTTTCACTGTATTATGTAATCTCAATAAACTGGTTTGATCACTGTAATAAGTCTCAGTTTTAGCATTCTTTATGAAGTCTAACTTGTGCTTTACTTTTGTTATTGAACTGCTGACAGTGTTGAAACTCCCGTCGGGTCCTAACAGGCCTCTGCCGTACTTACTTACTTTGGTTCCTCCGCTGATACTTTCACTGCTAGATCCCGAAATATTCTTCAGAGCGTTGGATTTTGCTGGAACCTATGGAGGTAAGGAGACTTAGCTACATTAGAACTTTCTTTTACTGTAACCGGGCAGTTGGAGAATAATATATACAACAGAGAGGGAAAATGATGTACAAAGTGTTATGATGCCTATGTCTCTGGGAGCTCCAAAAATGTTGCCACCTGTGTCAAATCCTCCAAAAATGCACAGCTTTTGGAGGATCTGACACTCACCTGGCGATCGTTTTGAAGTGTCGGAGCAACATAGCATGAAGTAGAACTACGTCAAAGCAAAGAAATTATATCTACTATATTAGACAACTCATTCAAAATCAATAGAATTTGCATTCCTCTCTCGAGAACAAATATGAATGCTTGCCATGCTGTCCGCTTTGGAATAATGAAAGGATACAGGGAATGAAGTTCAGTAGTTTGGTTGCATATTGTGCACCCCTTGAGGATGGAGGGGTCTAGAGGTGAGGGTGGGAAAAGGGATATATAAAGTAAAAAAAGGTCAATCACCAATGGCACCTTGATGTGTAGAACTGGAGAAATGCTACAAAAAGAGAAGTCTCCCTGAAAGAACCTGATCCTTTTGGAAATCAAATTCTTAGTTTGGAATTAAAAAAATGTGAAGCATCTATCGGAGATTTTTCTTTTTTCTTTTTCGAGTTATTGCTCACCCATAAGAATCAAGGACTTGGTGCAATGGTAAGAGTTGCCACCGTGTGACTAGGAGGTCAGTGGTAAGGCTGTCTGTTGCAGAATTGCAAGGTAAGGCTATGTTATCCAATGTGGTCTGGCCTTTCCCAGAAACCCCCACATGGTGGGAGCTTAGTGCAGCGATCTCTTCATTTTTTCTCTAGCTATCGCTTATCTGGAAGGGGAGCCTTGAAGCAACGGTAAAGTTGTCTCGGTGTGGGCTATAGATCACGAATTCAAGCTGTGGAATCAGCCACTGATGCTTGCATTGGGGTGGACTGATTACATCAATACCTCTTTGGTGTGCGGCCCTTTACCAGACCACGTGAATGAGGGATGCTTCGTGCACCTGCTTCCATTTTATTGCTCACCCTGAAATTTCAACTTCATTTTGGGACATACTTAGATGTGGTATCAGCTGAATATCAATGTCCATCTAAACGTTTATTCAATACCGCTCTGAACAATTTATTTAATATGTCTGCTTGCGTCTTTGTAGTTTTGGTGCTTTTTGGACTTCTTCCAGCTGCAATGTCCTGGTCAGACAGATATTCGGAATCAACTCAAACTCCAAATATACCTCCATTGGTTCCCGCAGGAAAGGTCACCCTTTCACTTGTTTTTGGAGGTGCAGCATATGTCATTCTTTCAGAAATAGTAGAGAACTTTGCACATACATAGAGCTGTTGACTATGGAGGTGATTATATTTATGTTGTATCTGCTCGTGTTGACTCGAGTTACCACATTTGGCAGAATGTTTCTACCAGTGCTAGCTAATTTGCAGTGTATGATGTACTGTTTGTAGCTACTGGTGAAATTGTTGTGAATATGATCAGGTAGATAGAAACAACAGTGGAATAAAGTTGTCTCATAGGTTGGATTAATCATGTTGTATTCACTGAAATTATGAAAGGAAGTCATTGTCAATTTGTTTGATTTTTGTTTGACATAGAAAAACGACATCATGAAATGTGTCCGTTGAAAACTCCCACTACCAAAATAATCATCTATACACCTTCAGAATTTATGTGGCATATCAATAGTGGATGTCCGCAAGACACAGTAGGAACAAACTTAGGCGTCTAGAAGTGCATTTTCAAAGTTGGATGAGGCCAAGTTATGGTGTCTGTCTATGTATTATGCTGATAAAAGTTTAAAGATTGCATATACATTTGTAGTTTGGGCCTCTTGAAACCCATGACTAATACAAGCATATGTAAACTGCAATATACAAATCGCCTATCCTGTTATATGAGTAGCAAAGTCAAGAATTTACGCAGAGACTAACCCTTGTTCCTATTGAACACCACAACGTCAAACCCTAACACAAAAAGTAAAGAATCCTACACAACAATATGATCAAATCCATTTCACTTAATGTTATTCATCATAGGATTGAGCTCCGATAGCCAGAAGTCACCAAGGGACCCGGAGCAATCTCAAAAGAAATTAAGCTTTCTTGACAATCCAAAGATATCCATGGTAGCGCCATAGAAGAGACTGTTAATGAAGCAAAAGTTTCTCCGATAACACCAAACATGCAGCCTAATAGTATATTTGCATTGCTAGCTTAGCATTTTCATATGAATGCTGAGATGCAAAACCTACTCGTTGCAGTAAAACTGTTTACCTGGTAAAACCTAGCAGCACTCCAAGACCTGAATACCAATATTACATCTTAAAATCGAGCAGCACTCCAAGCTTTCTTACAGCTTGCAGAAATATCATATATACAGCAAGACCCTCAATCCTCATCTTGTCTTCAAATAGTACAGACTTATTTATTGCTATAAAAGTGACCGGCCAGTATGAAACATGTACGTACATAAGAGTAAACCTAGCATACAAGAACTAAGGCTTCACTTGCTAATCCACAGCCATTGCTTCAGGACACACAGTAGCATCCCCTACTCCACTGTTGTTACGATCATCGACTACATTCCTCATCTCTTCGACCAAACTCCTTTGCTCTTCCTCTATTGTGTTCTGCAACTCATCAACCTGAAAAGAAAAAGAAAGAAAATGGTAGTCTGCTTGTTTCTCACTCTCTGACAGTAATACTAGCAAATGGCAATGTATGGTAGTCTGCTTGTTTATGTCAATGATATTCTCATAACCCGCAATGACTAAGAAATTTCTCAACTAAAGCAACATTTGTTAAACCACTTTGAGACCAAAACCCGGGGAAATTAAAGAAAAGAAAATACACTTGAACATGCTGGAGGAAACTAGCGTCTTAGATTGTAAACATTTTGAAACAAGCTCATTCTAGATAGGCTTCACAACCATGGTGAACCATCTTCCATGCCAAAACAACATAAATAATATTAGATGTCAACAATCTGATCCCTTGAACATTATATGTGAGTATGAGAACTTTTGAAAGTTAAATACTTCAACTTATGATCCGCCAATGCATAGTGTCTAATGAGCCAATCCTTACAAATTATAGCATCATAATCCTAAAAAAGCATTTCAATTAAGGGACAATCTGGATAAACCCGGTTACGAGTGCGGATCTAGAGGTCGGATCCTTCATGATCTAAATTTTAAAATTTGGGGGTACGGATCCAGGTGCGGGGATTCAGCTAAACATAATTCAAATATCTAAAAAGAGAGTTATATGTCCAAATTATGAGACATTATGTGGAAAACTTACAAGGTATTATGAGGAAAAATTATTAGGAGAATCCCAAAAGGTGATGCAAGAAAAAGGACTGACAGAGAAATTTCTACACAAGGTACTACATTTTCTTCAATTTCACCTTAACTATTGTTTTGATTACAGAAAACATTGTATTTGTTCCAAATTTCTCCGTTGATTATATCCAAAATTGCTTTTTGATTTAAATCACTAAAACACAATCTATACACTAAAAATAATAACAATAACAATCACAAAACGTAAATCATGTTAACTACGATTTTTGTCCCACTAGTATGCATGGGTCTATCTGATCCAAGCATCAATGTACTATCATTCTTTTTGGCATTGTCCATTGTGGAGTACCTCGATACATGTATATTACAGAACTTTTTTTTAAACATTGTCAAAGAGCAATAAAGTGTTCAGGAAAACTATAATCTCAACTTTGGTATATTGATTCACATCAAGAAGTAGCAGTGAGATAGTAATCATTACATGCTACTTATGGTTTTTGAGTAGTAGACTAGACTCCTGAGTTTTAATCAATAAGTAACAATTTTTTTAGGTTTCAAGCTCGTGTATTTTTTTAATCGTTATATCAGGTTCATATACTTTATCAAGCTCTTAACAATTAACTCGGAATATTCCAATAGTTTATGAGTCTAATGAATATAGAGCGAATTTCAGGGCTTATATACAAATCTTTAAAGTGAATTTGTTTTTGTATATATAATCTTTAATTTGTATATTTAGCTATTAAATTGTAGCTACATTTTGTAATTAGGCAAACTTCAGCTATAGTGCCTCATTTATTGCCTAAATGTTAGCTGTTTTTGTAATTTTACCGCTAGAAAGCGGTGGTCTTTATGTGTTTTGGACATTTATTAAAATAGCATTTCTTATTATAATAAAGTCTGCTAACTGTAATTTTGTATCGTATCATAATGGATAGTGAATTTAATAAAATGAAATTCGATATTGTATATATATGTCATTGACAGTATCGTTTTTATTATTGAGATAACTTTAATTTCGATACATTGAAAGTAAGGTTTTTAAAAGTGAAATTATGTTATTTTTATAAACTAAACCGGGATATGATATTTTTCCTCTGATCACCTTATAACGAAATTCATATTGGAACTATTGATGATTTGGCTATTTGTGCTTTAACTATTTAGCTTATCATATATTAATTTTTAAATATGCTAATTCGTTAATTTAACGAATAAGATGCTCGGTTAGTTTAATTTGGATTCAATGATTATGAGTCAAGTTATCAAGTGCTTATTGATTAATCAACAAAGTCAATTAAGAAAAGACAAAATCCAAAAGACTCATGGTTGAATGTGATTATGCGTACCAAATAAGGTCAAATACGATTTTTCAAACTTAATATTTTTGAACTGCTTAGAGTTTGAATTTGCCAATTTCATGCATTTTTTTTGTAGCTCCTCATTTACAAACCTCATATTAAACTACTACAACAACAATATACCCATTAAAATCTCACAAGTGAGATCTAGGGAGGGTAGAGTGTACGCAGACCTTACAGCTACCTCGATGAGGTAGAGAGGCTGTTTATGGAAGACCCTCGGCTCAGGTGTAGCAAATCCAGGTACAAAGAAGAGGAAAGCAATAAAGAAAATATGACAACTAACAAGGGAACAGTGTAAAATCTACCAGAAAAACAATAATCAACCACAAAATAATACGATAATCGAAACACAATAAACAACAACAATGATAGATATCTACGGCGAAACCCTAAGCTAACATACTATGGTGCATGACAACACTCCGACCCGACTAACCTTCCACTCTAATAGACGTCTTCCACATCCCCTATCTAAGGTCGTGCCCAAAGAAAAATTAAGCAAGAACACTTCACACATTACAATTACAGCTAAATTTCTAATCCCAATACTAATCACTCCCTCGATTAAATTATCCGCATCACCCCATATACAATAGAGTTGGATAAAATTTAGCACATTTTTCGCAGATTATATTTGTAATAAAATATCCATTTAATAAATACCAATTATAAATTTAAAACCAGACAATTACAAAAAGCTAGAATTCAAACTCATACAACTACATGGTATTCAAAGTGGCATTCATTCTTTTTAATACCTCAACTAATTTAATAAGGTACACTGGTACAGTACCATCACAACTCACATGTACGAGATAACTTTATCCATCAAAGCTTAGACAATCATATACAAACTTATTGCTTCTTTACGCTGTCATCGTTATCTAATAGGTAGTCATGCAATCATTTCCATATACGGCGGTGGAACACTAATGTTATTTCAATCAATCAATGTATGCTTAAGTTCATACATCTGCAAATTCTTCAGAACAGCACATTATTAACCAGGAAAGAAAATCCAAAGCTCCAAATGGTACTCAGAGAAATAAGCCAAAAAACAAATGGTATAATGGATTAACTTGTAACACCCCAAAATTTTTAAGCCAAGATCCGAACCATACTTCATGTGTTAAAGGCCTAAACCTGATATTTCCTTATTATACATAGATGTCATGATCAATTTCCTACTGTGGTGAGTGCTTTGGATGTCAATATTGATCATAAGAAACACCTAGCATAGAGTTAAGTTGAGTGCATTCCTACCGATTGAATTCTATTATTGGATTTTACTAGGGTCAACTTCAAACAAGCATTTCACCTAGAATATGAAGAGTTATGTGGCCCATTACCTATCAAATTAAAGTTCTTTGAGTCTTTTTTCCAATGATACAAACGGTTTGTAAATCGGAGTTCAGAGCAAAAAGTTATGAGTGAAACAATGGAGGTTCGCTATTTCAAGGTGCCACGGAGCTGGACCTCCGCGATTTCAAAGTGTCACGGAGGCCAGCCTCCGCGATATCACCGTGGCACAGAGGTGATGTTCCAGCGGCGCCTCCTTTGATTTCTTACGCATTTTTAAGGGCCTTTTGGTCTTTTCCTTATCGAAAACCATCCCCCCATCATTCTAAAACGTTTCTCTACGCTCCTATTAGCCCTAAATAGATTAAAACCTCCCCTCTTATTCCCCTCTAAGTCAAGAAACAAGTCAACTCCATAGGAGATCCAAAGGTCAAGCTTTTCTCAAGTTTCCTCCATCAAAAGGCATGTTGAACACTCCCTATTTCAACTTTAATTGAACACTCCCTATTTCAACTTTAATTGCAAAGTGTTAATTCATTTAGTATTTATGTATATTATATCAATGGTTTGAAACTAGGGTTGAGAATTTCATTTGTGAAAAGCTTAATATTGATTTCCCTCTTGTTATGAATTATTTTCTAATCAATAGTAGAGGGTTTTGAGGCTTGAACATATTATTTGAAAAAGGGTGAATTTCTTTATGTGGATTTGAAACGCTGAATGCTATGAATGATGAAAACTATGATTTTCAACCCTTTTCACAAGCTTGTTTTTCAATGGAAATTATGATGTTTATTCCGTCTTTTGAGCAATGTATGTTATGAAATGGTGAAAGGTATAATGACTATATGAAAATCCTATTATGGCTATGTCATGAATTTAAAGACGGAATTTGGAGTCTATAATATTTTACAACAATGGTTTGGCATAATATGGACGACTTGCAAGTCTTGGTGTGACGGTACCAAAATGTGAATGCCTTAACGAAAGACTCTATAGATGAAGATTTATGAAAATTGTTTTAATGGAGCATATTGGGGATTATGTAGTTCACCGAGAAGGTGTAAGTCCTTGTAACCAATGCCGGAAACCTATGTTTTGCCGACATAGGGGTGGTTCGCTTCCAAATGGAACTACCTTAACACGCTCCTCAATGAGGGCGGTACGTTATGATGGCCATACTATGTTCATCTCAATCCATGCGACAAACATAGATTGGAGCCCCGCCGTTTGGGCGAATATCGAACCCATATCAGCCCGTGGGTTACCTAAAGTCGGTGAAACTACATATTCCATGAAGCAAGAATTTAAAGGATGATTATGTTTTATTACTTAAGAGTTTATTTCATGATTTCTTATACTCGTGATTTATATTATGCATCTTATGATTTTATCTTATAAAAATGTTCTATTCCCTCTTTCCTAGGTTGTATGCCAGTACTCGTTGTACTGACCATCTCTAGACACTACATCTTTTCATGATATAGATTTGGAGGCATTTTTTCGTGATTCTGTGCAGCACTAGGATCTTTTCGGGGCAGCGAGTTAAGAGTGGTGAGCCATCCATCTTCCAAAAGATATCTTGTTTCATTCTCTTTAGACATTTACTTTTGGTTTATGGTATTGTCGGGGCCATGTTCCAGCTTAGGATTTCATTCATATTATTAGAGGCTTTGTAGACTGGTATTGATAAATGTTTTTATCATGTTTTCAAGACCAAATGTTTAAACTCTCGTTCGAAGTTGAACTTTATATCTATTGGCCTATTTTCGCACTTTATGTTTGACTATGCTTTTGATGTTATGCTGAGGGTTCTGGGATGCCCGTCATGGCTAGGGCATGACTCAGGTCGTGACATAACTTAATTCTCAGCTCCATATGCTTTCATAGTTAAATGCCCATTTTCATGACTAAACGTACTTGAACAGAAGATGAAAGGACAAAACACTAGTAATAAAGTATCACAACTCAAAAACTAGCAAAATTACAACCAGATAAGGGCTCAAGATAGATAAAAAATTCCCCAATGTGTTGACCTTAAATTTTATTGAAGGCAACAATATCACAGCTCTGCACGTATTGGTCGATAGGCTCTACTGCTAGATGTTCCTCAATGAGAGTATCTATCGAGATGAGGTCATCAACGATGGTAAGCATGATTGGCAATTTCTTAATCCCATAGCCAATTGGGACCAATTTGGCTGTCAAAGAGACACAAGAATCAGCTAGTTAGTAACCAAACTAAGATAATACAATAGTTGGAGTATTGTTAAAGAGTCGAATAGACGTAGTAAATTGTACATGATCCCCAGAGAAGCCCTTCTATCTCAACACTATGAACAACCTCCTCGAGTTTCTTCATGTCAGTTTAGTTATCCTAACGCTTAGTGTCCAAAATAATAGATGACTTTCCATATACAAAAGTAAGGACAGAACAAAGTGAAGCAGATTAAAGATGTATTTGAGGAAAGGAACATATTTTCCTTCCAAATTCTAGTTCTGAAATGTCCTTCATTTTCCTTCCACAGTCAGTTTCTTACTTCACTTTTTTTATATGGAAATAACTTGATAAGGGAGATGTTTTTCACATATAAAAGTAACTTAAGTTGCGGGGACTCTGCTATCGATGCCGCACCCATGTTGGATTCTCCAAACACTGTATTTTTGGAGAATCCTACACACACCAATTGACATTTTCTAAGAGTTCAAGCAACATAGAAAGTAATTGTGCATTTTATATGAAAGCAACTGAGAAGTAAAGTCAATGCTCACTCTCTTTCTTCTTGGTAGAAACCTTAGAAGCCTCTCTTGCTTCTGCCGGCTTCTTATCCTCCTCTGTCTATTCTGGACAGGTTCTTTCTGCTCGAGCTAAGAGAAGCCAAGGTTAAGGAATTTATAAATTTGAGGCAGGGCAATATGAGTATGAAGGAGTATTCTCTCAAGTTTACTCAACTTGAAAAGTATGCTCCTGCAATGGTTGCTGACTCTAGAGCCCGCATGAGTAAGTTCGTGACAGGTGTTTTTGAAGATGTAGTTAAGGAGTGTAAGACTGCTATGTTGGTTAAGTAGATGGACCTCTCCAGGTTGATGGTTCATGCCCAATAGAATGAGGAGGAAAATATAAAGAAGATAGAAAGGGAGAACAAGAGGGCCAGAACATGTAGTTTTAACTTCTCTCGGCAGCAATCAGATGGTGGTAATCGTTCTCAGTTCCTTCAGAAATCTTCAGCTCCAGCCCCATCATCTGCTAGTACTCTAGTGCCCAAGTTCAGGCACGATAATCAAGATAGGGCACCAGGCTCTAAGTCCAAGGCAGTGTCACTAGTGGTCGTACTCACCCAGTGTGCAAGAAGTGTGGAAAAAACTACCAAAGTGAGTGTATGACCGACAACGGTAATTATTTGGGGGGTGGTAAGCCAGGTCATAGACTAAGGGAGTGTCTAGTGGCTTCACAGAGGGGCAGGGATACTCGTCAGCTAAATCAGACTAGCTCTTCAGCAGCTCCAGCAGGTCGCCCGACTTAGCAGGTGCCTCATCTAGTGCAGCTGGCGGATAACGTCAGAACAGGTTCTATGCCTTTCAGACTCGACAAGATTAGGTGGGTTCTCCTGATGTAGTCACGGGTATGTTATAGGTCTTCCATATTCATGTCTGTGCATTGTTAGATCTCAGAGCCATACTTTTTTTTGTGATCCCTTATATAGAAGTAGACTTCAGTGCCAGTCCCGAAATCCTCTTACAAACTTTCTTAGTCTCTACTCTAGTCGGTGATTCAGTTATAGTTGGATGGGTATACAGAAATTGCCTAGTCGCAGTTTCTCAGAAAGTCACCTTAGTTGATCTCGTAGAGTTAGACATGACAGATTTTGATGTTATTCTTGGCATGGATTGGTTACACTCTTGCTATACCTCAATTGATTGTAGAAATAGAGTAGTCCAGTTTTAATTCCCAAATGAGCTAGCCATAGAGTGGAAGGGTAGTACCTCAGTGCCTATAGGTCAGTTGTCTATAAGGCTAGAAAAATAATTTCCAAGGGTTGAATCTATCATCACTCTTAAATTAGTTCCAGTAGTTAATGAATTTCCAAAATTCTAGATACCCAACCTATTTCAATTTCACCCTACAGAATGGCTCAAGCTGAGCTTAAGAAATTGAAGAAACAGTTGAAAGATCTTTTAGACAAAGGTTTTATCAGGCCCAATATCTCTCCATGGGGTGCTTTGGTTATTTTTCTGTGCGAGAAAGATGATTCTCTCAGAATATGCATCGACTACCGTTAGTTGAGCAAAGTCACAATCAATAATAAGTATCCTATTCCCACGATTGATGACTTATTCGACCAAATTCAGGGTCCTAATTGTTTCTCTAAGATATATCTCAGATCTGCCTATCATCAGCTCAGAGTCAAAGAAATTGACATTTCAAAGACAACCTTCAGAACTCGGTATGGTCACTTTGAATTTGTTGTGATGTCTTTTGGACTAACGAATGCTCCTACAGTTTTTATGGATTTGATGAACAGGGTGTTCAAGCAGTACTTGGACATGTTCATCATCGTCTTTACTAATGACATCCTTGTTTATTCTCAGAGTGAGGATGAACATGCAGACCATTTAAGGATTGTCTTACAGACTTTCAAAGATCGCTGGTTATTTGCTAAGTTTAGCAAGTGTGAATTCTAGTTGAAATCAGTAGCATTCCTTGGTCATATCATTTCTGGTGAAGGTATTCAGGTTGATCTTCAAAAGATCGAAGCAATTAGAAATTGGCCTAGACCTATCTCTCCATCAGATTTCTGGAGTTTCTTCGATTTAGCTGGGTACTACAATCATTTTGTTAAGGAATTTTCCTCTATTTCTTCACCTATATCTAGATTAACTCAGAAGAAAGTCAAGTTTCAGTGGTTCGATTCTTACGAAAAGAATTTTCAGGAGTTGAAGACTCGACTCACCTCCGCTCCAGTTTTGACTCTACCAGAGGGTTCAGATGGGTTTATGGTTTATTGTGATGCTTCCAGAGTTGGACTCGGTTGTGTGTTGATACAACATGGCAATGTTATAGCATATGCCTCTAGACAGATCAAGCCTCATGAAAAGAATTACTCGACTCATGACCTTAAGTTGACAGCAGTTGTTTTTGCCTTAGAGATTTGGAGGCATTATCTCTATGGGGTTCATATAGATGTATTCACAGATCACAAGAGCCTTCAAAATGTGTTCATCAGAAAGATCTAAATCTTCATCGTAGGTGATGGCTAGATTTATTGAAGGACTATGATATGAGTATCCTGTACCATCTGGGTAAAGCCAATGTTGTGGTTGATGCTCTTAGTAGGTTGTCAATGGAAAGTGTTGCTCATATAGAGGATAAGAAGAAAGATTTAGCTCGCGAGGTTCACCGGCTTGCTAGGCTGGGAGTTCGGTTGGTTTATTTAGCCACAGGTAGTATTTTGGTTCAGAATGGTTTAGAATCATCTTTGATAGCTGAGGTGAAAGAAAAGTAAGATAGTGATTCTATTTTGCTTAAGTTGAAAGAAGCAGTTCAAAATCAAAAGGTTGAGGTTTTCTCCCAGAGGGGGAGATGGTATTCTTCGTTGTCAGGGAAGACTCTGTGTTCTAGATATAGATGACTTGAGACAGCGGATGCTAACAGAAGCTCATAGTTCTCAATATTCTATTCACCTAGGAGCGACTAAGATATACCGTGATCTACGGTAAGTCTATTGGTGGAATAGATTGAAGAAGGATATCGCGGAATTTGTGGCTAAGTGTCCAAATTGCCAGTAGGTTAAGGTTGACACCAGAGACCTGGTGGTATGATTTAAGATATCAGAATTCCTACTTGGAAGTAGAAAGTGGTGAATATGGACTTCGTTGTAGGGTTGCCTCGTACTCACCGTCAACATGATTCTATTTGGGTTATTATGGATCGAATGACTAAGCCAACCCATTTCCTGCTAGTTAACACTTCAGATTCAGCCAAGGATTATGCTAGACTCTACCTTAGAGAGTTGGTGAAATTGCATGGAGTCCTGTTGGCTTGTATGCGTCCACCACCAGTCAAGAGATCAGGTCCCTTGACAGAGAAATACAACGACTTAGCAAATACAGAAGGGACCAGGTCATTGACTAAGTTCGACTACTAATAGGACAATGTAAATTGCACAGACAAAAGAATGCAAGAACAAACAGCTGAAAATAGTAAAGAACACACAATGTTTACATCGAAACCTCTATTCTCAAAGGAGGAAAAAACCACCACCTGTCTCACAGGATTTTCCACAAACTCCACTAACTTCAAGCCAAAACGTGATTATAGACTCCAGTAATCACAAAGATTAAGCTCTTAATCCTAACTCCTTGTAATAACTCTATTACAAAACTAATGCAGTAACTCTACCATACCTCCACGCCGACTAACTCTAGTCAACACTCCTAGGTAACTCTACCCAAGAGAGATATCAAATAAATAATGAAAAAGAGACTTGACTAAACACTAGATGATTCGACCAACTAAATCTAATTGATGTGACTCAATCTAATACTTAGACAAGCAAACAATCTACTATCCTTTATAACTCTGGAGTAGATTTACAATATGAGAACGAAAGACACAAAACTCAAAATATAACAAAGACTTGCTTAGCACTCGATCAGGTCCCTTTGTTGAAATAAGTAATATTTTTTTTATGAGGATAGATTTTGCTTTGAGAGATAAGATTTTTAATCTTTGTAAAAACTAGGTTTTGCTCTTGTAACTTTAGCTTATATAAGAGAGAGTAAAACCTAGGCATCATCCCATTGGTCTAGGTTGGGCAAGCCTGTCGCGCCTCTATTGCAGTGCCACCAACCAACTGCAGAATAGTACAACTTTACAGCTGTACCAAGTTGACTTCAACCTTGATAAAAAAATCATGGACCAGGTTCCTTGCAGCATGGAACAGGTTTCTTACAACAGTTTGTTAATCATCAAAACTAAATATACAACATTTTTCCCTTTTTTGATGATGACAAACTATTCCACCTGTCTACCAGGTCCCTCCAGTTATATTCCCCCTTTCGACCAAATTCTTTAACACACATCTTCAGTCATATTTTCCTGTCTACCAGGTCCCTTCGCCTCTCTTCATGTCTAGGCACTAATCATGAATCAACTACCTGTCATTAACACATATCTTCCCCCTTTTGGCATCATAAAAAAGTAATAATAGTAAACCAAGTCAAGCAAAGTGCACACTAGGTTAATTCATGGCCAGTAGGGTAACACTAACATAAATGAACAAGGCCAAAATAAGAAATAAGAGATAGTAGACACAGCAAGACATTTCATTCATAATTCATTAGAACAATATCATAAGCATTGCATTTAAATAAAGATGCATAAAAAACTGTTCATATTAGCCACAAAACCAAAAAGAGAGGAGGACAAAATAGGGTATGAGACATACATGATTAGGAGGTAGGAGGCTCAGAGGCAAGGGAACGGATGACCAGGTTTAGACACTCATTTTTTAGCAGCATGAGCAGGGAGTAGTCGCTTGGTTAGGTCCTTAACTTCAGCATTCAATGCGGTGACTTGTGCTCGCAGCCTTCATTAGTACCAGGTCCCTCAGAAGAACGCATTCAACTAGGCAATCTCTGTATCGTGTTTGTCCTATATAAAAATGAGATATGATACTAGTAACTTGGACCTGGTCGCAGTTTTTTCTTTCCACATACTCACACTCAATTCAAGTAGTGTTGGTAAAGGTATGCATCCATACGCCAGTCCATGCCTACCATCTTTCACAGTCATCCTTTTGTAAATATACTCTATCATGATTATAGAAAGATTCACAGCTTCATACTTGCTCAATGATTCCATGAGGAACAAGTCTGTTACCAAAGAAGTAGTACGCTTTTAAGTATGAGGCAGTAGGACCTTGTTGACCAAATCAAACATCAACTAAAACTCTCATTTGAGATACTTTTTAAGTATCCCAGCACCAGTCAGACCGCTTACTTTTCCAAACTCTTTCACAAACTGAGGAGTGGGAGTCATATTTATCAGAGATCTGGTCCCCTCCACAGGTATATCTAGAATCTGTCCAAAAGTTGGTTCATCAAGGTGAATCTCAATACCATGTACATTAGTTGTTAGCTCAGACAATCCTCAAAAAATACCATCCCATAGTAGAACTCTAGAACTTCTTTCTCATGAACATTAGGAACGGGAAATTCAAACAAATGAAGCCATTCTTGGAACTTAACAAACTTAACCAGTTCTAGCATGCCAGGATTGTTAATGACCTCAGGGTCAAACACCCTTCCTTTGAGAACTTTTTGCTTTCTTAGAACCTTGATCCACTCCTCCCTAGTGAGAACCTTTTCTACTTTTTGAACTTTTCTTCTTTTCAAAGTGGTACCTGGTCCCTTTCTAGGCTTGACCACCTGTACAAGGGTGGGGGTATTAATTTCAGGACCAGGTCCCTCTGAAGGATCAACGCTCTTCTTCCTGACTGCAATAGACTTCTTCACTGCAACCTCCTTGGGTTTACTCATTTTCATCTCAATGGTCTTAGCAGTGCCTATTCCCTTTCTTCTCTTAGTTGTTGCTACAAAAATATCAGAATCAATTTCATCTTCCTTGTCCTCATCCTCCAGAATAACCACCTTGTCTGCAGAAACAACAACCTCATCAACTATAGAGACTTTTCTTAACTGGCATTTATGAGTAGTGGCAAACTTGTTTGCTTTCGTAGCATCTCCTATAAAAAAAATTTCTGCTCCTCGAGTCTCATAACTTTTCATAACTTTCTCACAAACATAAACTTTTACTTTCCTATTCAACCCTCTTTGTCCAATCTTTTTTCATAGCAAAATCTCTCCATCTTGGTCATCAACCTAATTTACTCTTGTTAAAAGAATGTTTGAAGGATTTCTATGCTCATCAATCTGGTAGATAGTCAGAGGGTTTATTGGTACCTGGTCCCTCAGAAATTTCTTTAGTGACTTTTGTTTGGACAGGACCAGGTTGAGAGTTGTGACCTATTTCTGGAAGAGACTCTGGAGCCTTTGATGAAGAGGAAAGTAATACATCAAAAACTTCAGGAGTCATTTTTGAGTTGAGAGTAGAGGGAAAAGGGTCCTTTTCTGGGTTAATGAGGATAGAAAATGTAGCCTTTTTGGAATAGGAGTAGTGGAGATGGGAGTTTTAGAAAAGGGTTTTGGAAATTTATGTGAGTTTCTATTGATTGAGAGAGTACGGAAGGACTGTTGCTCTCAGAGAGTTTCTTAGATGGGGACGATGGTTAAGACATTGTGAGCAAAAAACACAAAGGAGGAAGAGATGGAGAATAGATAATGGGAATTGATAGAAACAAGAAAAACCAGATGAGCGGGAAGGAACACGTGACATTTTTAAATTTTTTTAAATGCATTTTCACAATGCAACATATATGATACTAACCCTGAGGAGAGACCCAGTCACTCCTGTGAATTTCTAAAAAATGTTTGGCTTTATCTTGTCCCATCTGTCTCTCTGCTTCAACTTACTCACTATGCGTGTATACCTACAAAAGGTATGAAACTGAATTAGACCTAATATACAAATTACCACAAGGATACCTGTTGCCTAATCATAGCCATTTAGAGAGAGATGATGTCAACACAGGCAACTCAATGCAGCTTGATTATATATCCCTAACATCAACCTGTTTTTCTCAAATTGGTCCCTGTTAAGAGCTTTGGTACAGATATCAGCCACTTGATCTTTAGTCTTATAGAACTACATGCAGATGGTATCCTTCTCCACACTGTCCCTCAAGAAGTGATGCTTTACATCACTATGCTTTGTCCTCTTGTGCTGCACTAGATTTTTAGTAATGTTGAGAGCAATGAAGCAGCTGCTACATACTCAGCTTTTATCAACCAGGTACTCTGTATAGTTTGCATCAGTAAAGCTAATAACGTCAAAAGTATCACCAGATGGATAGAACAAGACCAGGTCCCATGTTCCATTCAGATATCTCAAAATCCTCTTGGCAGCTTTTAGATGTGATTCCTTTGGACATGCTTGAGATCTTGCACACATTCCCATGCTAAAGACAATATCAGGTCTGTTGGCTATCAAGTAAAGCAGAGATCCAATGATTCCTCTGTACATGGTCTCATTCACTAGGGGACCAGGTTCATCAACATCCAGTTTTGAGCTTGTACCAATGGGGGTGTCAATGGGCTTGGCCTCATCCATATGAAATCTTTGCAAAAGCTCAATGATATATTTTTACTGACTGACTATTGTGCCACTGGCAATCCGGTTGATCTACAACCCAAGGAAAAAGTTCAATTCACCCATCATGCACCTTATAAACTTATTTCCCATAAGCTTGGCAAATTCTTCACATAGTGAGTTTGATGTTACTCCAAAAATGATATCATCTTTGTAGACCTACACAATCAACAAGTTCTTTCTATTTGTAGAGGTACTAATTTGCTTCTTCTGCTTGAATGAGGACCTGGTCTGTTTGCCTTTAGTGTATGCATTATAAATTTTGTTGTCTGTGAATTTTATCTTTGGAACGCTGGGGACCAGGTTCTTAGAGGCTAACTTGTTCAGAAGAGAGGAGCTGATATGACCCAATATTCTATGCCACAAATCAACATTATCATTCTAAGCACTGAGATAGGTAAGATAATCGCCAGGAATAGAGTCTAAATTTGCAACATGAGTGTTTTTGCACCTCCCTACTATAAGAGTGACGTCACCAGAGTGAAGATTTGTGACTTTACAATAACCGGACAAGAATTTCACTTTATTTTTTAAATAGACACCTCTACCTGGAAGTGCCTTGAGTAAGAAGAAGTCTTCTGTTCTACCAGTCATATCCTTGAACATTAACTATCCATAAGCCAATTATGATTGCTTTATCTCACTCCCATCTGTACATGAAGTGTCACACCCCGAATCCCAACGAGGCGTGATTGGCACCCGAAGCCGATATGGCCCGAGAGAACCAATCTTTGTTCATGAATCTTCGTATGTATATCTGCGTATGAATCTTAGTATACCTCATGCAACTATGCGGAAGACATGAATATGGAAACATATGCCATAAATAGAAATATCAAACTTGGCCGTTGGAGCCATTACATCGAATTAAACATACATCTTCCATTCATATACCCACATATGTCTACAAAGCCTCTAACAGATACATCTATTTATACCACCTTTACAGCATCAAAATGAATATACAACTATGAACCAGAAAGCTCCGAATCAAGTGGAGCTCACCAAAACTTCTGCAACTGATCCACAGTCTACTGAGGAGGTCTACTAATACCTGCACCTGCAACATGTAAGGTAAGTCCCCCGAGGGGGTCAGTACGAGAAATGTACTGAGTATGTAAGGCTAGAGATATTACATCCTACATGAGAATGTCAATGAAATAAATATGAGAGATTGTTCAATATGGGTAAACCATCATTCTAATTGGAAACTTGTCTATTGCTTTCGTTATGAACATTTTAGGACATTCATTTTATATCCTTACTATTCATAGAATATCTTTCATATACATCTACACTCAAGAGACTCTTCTTCTCTATTCATGAGACTCTTCTCTATGCAAGAGATTTATTTCTTGATTCTATGCTCATTACCACTATTGTTCTACTACTTGGTTAGTAAATTACAAAAGAATAACATTCATCCACACACACCCACTCTCTTGGTGGATTAATAATATAACCTACATCCACTCTATGGGTGGGGTATCATACATCCACTCTACATGCTTCTCTACCTTAACTTACTTCACTTAATCACTTCGTAATCATATACTGCCCGGGCCCAACTGATCAGTGGGAAATTCATAGACCCATCATGCAGGTGTATATTGCACCCCATGGATAATGTATAGAGAACCATCATGCAGGTGTTCATTTCACCCCATGGATAATATATAAAGAACCATCATGCAGGTGTTCATTTCACCCCATGGATAATGTCATAACGAACCATCATGCAGGTGTTCATTTCACCCCATGGATAATGTATAGAGAACCGTCATGCAGGTGTTCATTTCACCCCATGGATAATGTATAGAGAACCGTCATGCAGGTGTTCATTTCACCCCATGGATAACATAACATCTTCATCATCATTACTTCGCTCTTACTTCATTTCTTTACTTTTGAGATTGATACTTTAACTTGTGAGAGATTGGTACTTTTGCATAAGCAATGAGTGAAACATGTAAATAAACATTATGGACACATAGCCTCTATGGAAACATAATACTGTTGGACCCCTTGCACAATGATCAATGAACAGAACACATGAGTATAACCTCTATTGAAACCTTGGAACATAACCCCATTGGACTTTTAGAACATTACGAATGAATATGAGACGTGTATCTAGCTCTATCGGTACTTAGACTCATGTCATGATTGCCTCCTAGTCTATTCGACTATACATTACTTTATTCTTTCCTTATGAGGGATCTATGTATTCACTTATGAGAGATTGCCTTCATGAGATCAACATCTTACCTTGTGAGGGATAGATATTAGCTCGTCCATTACCTCTTCACTACTCTTATGAGATCTTATGATACCGGACCTCCACCTTTGGTAGAATGCACTAACTAACATAGCATAATATTGGGATTTCCTATATTGAACTTATACCCTTTAGATTGAGACCCCTACTCAATAAAACATGTAACAACCACGCACATTACTCCTTTACAATCTTATGGTTATGAGAATGACAGATTAAATGACACATTAAGGGTCATGATGTTAAGGCACACACTTATACTTCACTCCTTCACTTCATGAGCTCACTAGCACACATCTTCTTATAAGAGATACATACTTCATCTATTGAGAATTTACATACTGAGACACTATTTGTAGCACACAAATATATATTACCTCACTTCTCTTCTACGTCATGAGATCAATACCTTAACTTATGAGGGATGGTTAAACTATCTCACATATTACTTCCTTCAATAATCTTATAAGATTGGTACTTCTACTTATGGAAGATTGGTCTCTTTACTTGTGAGGGATTGATACATCAACTTGCACATTACGTCTTTCATTACTCTTGAGAGGTTGGTACATTCACGTGTGAGAAATTGTTATATTCACTTGCCATAACATTGTTTGACACACAACATCTTGGAACCATTGGAACAATAGTCAATGTATAAGAGACATGCGAAACATTGGGTCATGACATGATTGGACATGCTAAGCAAGCATTCATAGATTCTCGTTATACCTTACTCTCTCTTGAGATAGTCCTTTTAGGACTCGCAACATTATGACATCCTTGAGACTTCAGTCAATGAATAGTCAACGGATAAGGGATAAGTAAATCATAGTTCATCTAAGAATAGGACATCTATGGATAACAATATATGTCAACCTGAATCGATGTACTTCACAGCCTTTAGAAATAGAACAAGCCCAATGTCAATATGAACAACATGTTGAAGAAGGATACGGGAAGAGTAACCTTACATACCTTGTATTCGTACTTACGAATACACAATCTTAGACGTGCATACGATAGTCCCACTCCGTCCTTATGTTTTTTTCTACAACATAAATACATGAAGGAACCAACATTAACCACCAATAACCTTATAATGGCATACAACAACAATAAGTTACATGTTCAACTCGAACATGTCATTTCCCCCCTTGACAACACCATTAATAAAATCATCATACCAAGAATTCCACAATATTCCATACATTGACCAACACATGATAACCAATGGCATGTTACACCAAGCTCATATTTTATCCTTTTCCATCACCACCACATCACAATTCTTCCATCAAATTACTTCATACACCTCATAACAACAAATCGGCCAAAATTCTATAATTTATACTTATAGAAAAAGAATATGTTTAAGACCATAATAACACCATACATGTTGTTATTTCATCCATATTATGCACTTTCATGGATTTCACATCTTTCACAAAAACCAAAAGTGCCTTGTCCAACATTTTCAACCATCACCAACATGATATACATATTTTCTCATGCTTATAATATGTTAAAGTACAAGAATAATCACTTACCCAAGCTTGGAAGATGATGATCTTTCTTCAAGAAGTGACTTAGGGTTTGAGAGCCAAAGAAGTGTTCTTGGGAATTTTCTAGAAAATGAGAGAAAAGCATGTGTGTGTACAATGAATTAAAATCTGATTTTGGTCACCTTTTATATCCTTTTAAAGTTATCCTTAGCCATTAAGTCCATTATTGACAAGTCAACACAAGAATGGGTCTTTTGACCCACTTTTGGGCCATGTCTTCTTTTCATTTTTGGGTCCTTTTTGGGCCCAATTCTCTTAACCCAATAAAATCAATAATTTCTCGTGTTTAAATAACCTCATGCATGTTACAACAATATTCCCACTCATGCTATTCACACTCGTAGCCTCAATCCCAAAAGCAAGCGATTCTAGCCACGTATGGCCCATTTTGACCAAAAGGGCAAAATCGTTATTTTGACCCCAAATTCGTTCTCGAGTAATTTTATCATACCAATGTGATAATTTACTCATTTCATGTATATGATCATGATTTTAGAAGACACGTGGCAAAAATCGGCTTGATACATCCCCGGGCACCCTTGGGACTTAAACAAAATTTCCAACTTTTGAAAGGTGCGCAGGGGCGGCGTGGCACGCTGCCTGGAGCGCCCCTTTGCTGCCTCTAGACTGAAAATTTCAGCCCAGAGTGGCGTGGCACGCCCCTGGGCGCGCCCCTCCTTATTTTTTTTCCAAAATTTTTGTTTTTGACTTTTCTTCGCGGGTTCGGTTAGATACTTCAAGTCCTATTATTTAACTCACTTCTTAACCTTAATATACTTTGTTTAGAGGTCCTCTTAACCTCATTTTTAACCCCACGAATGCGCCACAAAAATCACAAAACACCTCTTATGAAAGGCTAATCACATATACGAAGCCAAATTTCAAATTGCTCATTGTTAACATTACCAAATACATACTTATGGCTTCTCGACACCGAAGTACCCATTGTTTATCATCATCACATTGGGTTGGGAGTATACGGGGTGTTACATGAAGATCATTTGTTAGTTTTGGGAACCCATTTAATCTTGAGTTCGCAAAAAGAAGACAGGGGTGCAATTAGGGCTCTTTGTCCAAGCAGGTAGTTTGGCTTTCATGGGTTTGAAGAAAGACCAGGTCCACTTCTTACTCATCTCTTCTATTCAACATGCTTTGAAAGATTCCTCTCAGCTACTAGCCTGGCTTCATATTTATTCATGATATATCCATTTCTCCCACAGTGAGTACACAATAGGTTGTTAGATACTGACACATATTTATTATAGGCATAGTAAGAAGGTTTCACCTTTTTTTGTCCTAGTCCTTGGCCATTACTAGGCCTTTGACTAGTTAGACTAGCTAGGATTTGAGATGAAGCAGTCTATTTGAGGGATTTATTAAGTTCATCCTTATTGCGGACCAGGTCCCTCTCTAACTCAGCATTTCTTTCATGAAAGGCTGTAAGATCAGCTTAAGATATGTTCAATCTCTCGTCAAACTCAAATTGAAGACTACTTGCCTCACTCTTTCCTTTAGAAGTAGACTTATGTAACACCCTGTACATTTTCGAACTTATCCGACTACCTTAATGTTTATGGAATTATTAAAACTTGTGGTAGGTGGTGTATTACTCACTAATTCTCTTGGGCTGAATTAATGTTGTGCAAATGGGCTCAATTAAGGCCCACATATTAAACAAAAGACATGGCCCAAAAAGGGGAAAATGATCCATTCATCTTTGACCCAAGTAGACACCTCATCTTTGACCCAAGTTTGAATAAGGATGACATAAATAAGGCTTAAAAATCAGCTCTTAATCACCACAACACACTTGCAAATTCTAGAATTTCCCAAGATATTTCTCTCTTCTCTCAAACCCTAAGCAACCATCCCTTTTGGACAAGATCATCTCTTTGCAAGACTTGGTAAGTGTTTATTCTTATGGTTTAATATATTATATGCATAATAGGGTGTTTAAATCATGTTGGTTATGTTTAATAAGTGTTGGGCATTCCACTTATTGGTAAAACAGTCCACTTTTGCTTCTTTGCTAAGGGATTTGCCTTCTATGTGGTTTAAAATTGAAAGGGGACTTAAGGTCTTGAAGGAATTGAATTATATGGATGAAATTTCAGTATATTTAAGTGTGGTTCTGTACCTAAGTCGTTACTCCTTGTGTATGACTTGTGGAAATATTTATACGTAATTGTGCATGGAACGTTTGGCGTAGTGAAAGGAAAATACTTTCTTGTTATGTTAAAGTGAATTTTGGAATTGTGTGGAATGTTTTTGGTATATTGTTGTGGAAGGTATTTATGTGACTTTATGGAATAAATATGTGGATTTGCATTAAGGTAAAAATGTGAAGTATGCACTTGGTGGGAAATCTTGTCGGTTTGTGACGTCTAGGTTGGTTCGTGGACTGTTTTGGTATTGTTGGTGTTGTGAGGCAGTAAATTATGTTGTAGGAGGGTGGAATGAAGTTATATGGCAGTATAAAGGAAGGTGTAATGATATACCGTGTGTTTGGAATGTTGGATAGTTTTTACTTCCCGTTAAGTGACTAATTACCTTCTTGTGAACTTGTAATGTAGTTAGTTGTTAATATTAGCTCCGTTATGTACTTGTATTGTAGAGTAACACATAAGGAAAGAGCTTAATTATTGTAGTCACGTGTTGGGAAGGATAAGGTATGTAAGGTTACTCTTTCCGTATCCTTCTGCAGCACATAGTGTTACATTGTCATTATACTTGTTCCATTCTAAAATGTTCAAAGGTATCCCATTTCCGGTTATTAATCCTTGTTACTCACATGTTCCTTATTCATTGATTAATTGTAATTCACATGACTCATGTTCATTGGTTAATGTTCCAAAGTTCCAATAATGTTCAACCACCAATGTACCAATCTCATAACAAAAGAATTGAAATAATGCACTTGTTGAGTACGGGTGGCAACTCGAAGGGGCGTAAGCCTAGCTAGAGTTGATCCCGAATGGATATTGAGTACGGGTGGCAACTCGAAGGGGTGAAAGCCTAGCTAGAGTCGATCCCGAAAGTTCATTGGGAACGGGTGGCAACTCAAAGGGGCGAAAGCCTAGCTAGAGGCGATTCCGATTATTACGTTATTCCCACTGATCAGTTGGGCTCGGGCATTATATGATTGATGATTATCTGATTGATGATTGATGATGAAGTAAAGTAAAGTAAGCAATGTACATGATACCACACGTATACCTTATGGTAATTTATCTATATGATGCATTCACTTGTACTTGATTCCATTACAGTTCTTATATCTTATACGATTACTTTTAGCCTTACATACTCAGTACATTCTTCGTACTGACGTCCCTTGGGGGACTTACCTTACTTGCTGCAGGCACAGGTACTAATAGGCCTCCACAGTAGGACTTGGATTTTCTACGGATTGTTGGCGAGCTCCAGGTTGCTTCTGGGCTTTTCAAGTCCTATGTATATGTTGGTTTTGACATTGTATCACAGTTTTGTAAAGCGGGGACTTGTCCCAACTTTAGGATGGTTATGTTCATGTATTCATAGCAGCTTTGTAGACGATGTGGCACAAACGAAGGATGTATGCTATGTCATGGTGGCCCTAACGGCCAAGTTTCATATTTGTATGTGTTTATCATCACACATTTTTCATGACTTATGCCATTAGCATCTTGCATCTACCTGTGGTATTGATATTCATGAAATGACTTACGTATGAGTGTACAGGGATAAAGATTGGTTCTCTCGGGGCCTCAACGACTTTGGGTGCCATGTCCGCCCCAATGGGATTTGAGGCGTGACAACTTAGAAGGTTTTCTTAAGTTTTTCTTCAAGTTGGTATTTTCGGAGGACACTATGCCTTGGTATTTTCGGAGGACACTTGTAACACCCCGTACGTTCCCAACCCTACTTGACGACATTAAATAATATATACGTAGGTATCGAGAGCTATGAGTATGCATTGGGTAAGGCTATTGATGAGATAATTGAATTTTTGGCTCTTGTTATGTGGTTAAACTTGCATGGAAGGTTTTTTGCAATTTTCATTGCGCATTTGTGGGGTTCAAAATGAGGCTAAGAAGACCTCTAAACAAAGTATAATAAGGTTAAGGAGTGAGTTAAAGAATAGGACTTGAAGTATCTAACCAAACCCGCGAAGAGAAGTCGAAAAATGGAATTTTCGGAAAAAAATTAAAGAGGGGCGCGTTTGGCACCGTGCCACTCCGCTCTGGGCTAAAATTTTTAGCCCAGAGGCAGCAAGTTGGCGCGCCCAGGAGCGTGCCACCTTGGGTTTTCCACTTTTTCGAAAGTTGGAAATTTCTAAGTCCCAAGGGTATCCGGGGGCGTACCGAGCCAATTTTTGCTACGTTTCTTCTACAACCAAGAGTATATACATGAAATGAATGACATATTACATTGGTATGATAAAATTACTCGAGAACGAATTTGGGGTCAAAATGACAGTTTTGCCCCTAAGGTCAAAATAAGCCAAACATGGCTAGAATCACTTGTTTTTGGGATCTAGGCTACGGATATGAATATTATGAGTGGGAATATTATTGTAATACGTATAAAGACGAGAAATTATTGATTTTATTGGGTTAAGTGATTTGGGCTCAATAAAAGCCCAAAAATGTGATAAAAGGCATGGGTCACATGACCCAATCTTCATTTGACTTGGTCAATTAAGGCATTAAATATCAAGTGAGGCTAAGGATGACTCAAGGACTATAAATAGACCCACAAAATCAGATTTTTATTCATTCTAAACTCTCATGCTTTTTAGACATTTTCTCACACATTCTACACTATTCTCTCAAGAACCCTAAAGACTCAAAAGGCAATTTTGGAGCAAAATCACCCCTTTACAAGTTTGGGTAAGTGAATATTATTATGGATTAATATATTATATGCATGAAAGAGTATGTAAATCATGTTGGTTGTGCTTGGAAATGTTGGATATGATATTTTGTGCTTTTGTATAAGATGTGTGATCCATGGGGTTTGAACTTGAATTAGGACTTGTACCTTTGATGAAAAATCATGGTATGGATAAAATATGAACATCTATGGAGTTATTTTTGTTGTTAAACTTGTTCTTGTCTATAAGTGTAAATTGTGGGAATTTGGCCGATATGTGCTATGAAGTGTATTAAGGTGAATTGATGGATTGTTTGTGATGTGATATGGATAAGGAGGTGTAAAAGAGATTTGTTGTGGTGAAATGCAATGATTATTATGTATTGGTCAATGTTGAGAATATTGGAGGATTTTTGGAATAATGATGCTATCAATGGTTTTGTCAAGGGGAAATGACATGTTTTAAAGCAAACATGTACCCCATTGACGTTATACGTATTTGTGAAGTAGTTGTGGTTAATGTGAATTCCGTTATGTATTTGTGTTGTAGAGTGACACATAAAGAAGGAGCGGGACTGTTGTATGCACATCTAGGATTGTGTATCCGTATTGAGAGTACAAGGTATGTAAGGTTACTCTGTCCGTATCTTTTTGCGGCCAAACGTACCCACATTGCGATTTCACTAGTCTTACCTCGAAATGTGCTAAGTTATCCTATATCCGTTTATCAATAGTCATTGTCATATATTTCCTACTCATGGATCATTTGTGAGTCTCATAATCATGGTTAATGTTCCAAAAGCTCAAATAAGGATATGTTCCAATATTCCACTAGTGATATTACTTATGCCTCTTGTTCATAGATTATTATCCCATAGTTCCCATGGTGTTATGATTCTAATAATGTATTGTTGCCAAGTTATTCACATGTCTTTCACTCATTGGTTAATGGTGCAAAGTTGCCAATAATGCCATGTTCCAAAGTTCAAAGTGATGTTATGACTATCAAATAGCAATCTCAAAGTAATGCAAATGTGGTCAATGATCAAGTATGGGTGGCAAGTCTAGGGGCATAAGCCTAGCTCGACTCGATCCCGATGTGTTGATTTATGGGTGGCAAGTCTAGGGGCATAAGCCTAGCTCGACTCGATCCCGATGTGTTGATTTATGGGTGGCAAGTCTAGGGGCATAAGCCTAGCTCGACTCGATCCCGATGCATTGATATATGGGTGGCAGGTCTTAGGGGCATAAGCCTAGCTCGACCCGATCCCAACATGACGATAAGTCATGGAAAGACCCACTGATCAGTAGGGGCCCGGGTACATTGTGACACATGTATTGATAAGCAAGCATTGAATGTAAAGAAAGTAATGACGGTAATGAAAGCAATTCACATGGATCCCAAAATGCAACATGGTGACTTATTCACATTGTCTAGTCATTTGTATTGAGTTCATTGGTATGTTCATGTGTTTCAAAGTTTCATTTGAGCCTTACATACTCAGTACTTATTTCGTACTGACCCCTCTCGGGGAATTTACCTTACTTGCTGCAGGCGCAGGTCCCAGTAGGCCTCCTCAGTAGATTGCCAGTGTTAGCGGTTCCTTGGTGAGCTCCAGTTAATTCGGGGTTTCTCCGAGTCAGAGTAGCTATATGTTTTGATGATGTACATGTTGTATAAAGCGGGGACTTGTCCCGACTTTTGGTTTGTATTGGTCAATGCTCTTGTTAGAGGCTTTTGTATACGTATGTGGGTGTATTAGTGTAAAAGACATATGTTATTTTGACTGGATGGCCTCAACGGCCAAGTTTCATGTACATGTATAACTATGTCCCATGTTATCCTTTATTTGTCTTGCATGTTCTTACACAGTGGTGGTTTTGATTATGATATGCATTTGATTGAACATAGGCAAAGGTTGGTTCTCTCGGGCCTTATCGGCTACGGGTGCCAATCATGTCTCGATGGGATTCGGGGCGTGACAACACTATGCCAAGCTTTTCTTCCAACTTAGAGATTTGAACATTTGAGGCAATTTTTTCATTTTCAAAATCATCTAGACTCATGTTCAAAAAATCTTTCTCCTTTGTAAGATCACAGAGAGAATCAATCAAGACATTAGCTTAACTTTTCAGTTTCTTCAAGGAATAGTCCTTGAGATTTTGTTTAATGTCAAGAAGGGTTACCTCTTCATCTTTATCATCTTTTGATTTAGCCATAAGAGCAAAAAACGAGTTGAATACATTATCATCATCTTCCACAACCATCATAGATGCATATTCAGGGTACTCAGATTCAGTAGAAGAGTCCCCCCAAGCAGCAGGAGCTTGCTTTATAACATAGTCAGCAACAACTCTTCTTTAGGATTTTTCTGGGACTCGGTCCCTTCTTTTACCTTTGTCACCAGTAGCTTTAACATAATCCTTGTACTCAACCTTGTGTATTGGACAGTCTTTAATAAAGTGACTAGGTTTGCCACATTTGTGACATACGCCATTTCCATTTGAAGACTTAATTGCATTTCCTCTTCTCAGAAATCCTCCATTCTTTCTTACCACCTTTTGAAACCTTCAGGTAAGATAATCCATGTATTCATCTTCTTCATTGGATTTGCCTTTTACTGAATTCAGGGCTAGACTCTTCTTTTTCTTTAATTCATTCCTTTCTTGTTCCTGTTGCTTCTTGAGTTCATGGGTTTTTAGATTCCCAACCAGCTCATCCATGGTAAGGGTCTTCAGAAAGCTTATAGCATCGACCTTTACTTAGAATCTTCCGGGCTTGTTTGCTTGGCCTAATAACTTCACCAAGGTAGTGTAATTCATTCGTGATAGTGGTGAACTTGGTGTACATCTCCTGGATTGATTCACCTTCTTCCATGCTGAAAGCCTCATACTGAGTAGTCAACATATCAACCTTCGATTCCTTTACTAGGTTTGTGCCTGCATGTACCGTCTTCAAACACTCCCAAATTTTCTTAGATGATTCATATGCTGAAATTCTATTGTATTTATCAGGACCTATTCCACATACAAGCAACTTCTTTGCCTTGTAGCTTTTCTTAAATTTTCTTCTTGTCATCTTTATCGAACTTCTTTTGAGTCTTAGGGACCAGTTTGGTGGTTTCACCTTGAGTAACTGACTTCATGGGAACATGTGATCTATCACAAATAATATCCCATAGTTTACTATCTTCTGCCATTATGAAATCGTGCATACAAGTCTTCCACCATCCATAGTACTGTCCGTTGAGGATGTCTGGTAGTCGACTGACCTTATTCGAGGTTGAGTGAAGCAGCCATTAAAATAGGATCCTTCCTAGGTGTTAACCGTATAGGATGTACCTGCTCTAATACCAATTGTTGGCTTATATGCGTCTACCACCAGTCAAGAGACCAGGTCCCTTGATAGAGAAATACAGCGACTTAGCAAATACAGAAGGGACCAGGTCCTTGACTGAGTCCGATTACTAATAAGACAATGCAAACTGCACAAACAAGAGAATGTAAGAACTAACAACTTAAAATAGTAAAGAACTCACAATATTTACGTGGAAACCTCTATTCTCAAGGGAGGAAAAAACCACGACCTTTCTCATGGGATTTCCCACAAACTCCAATAACTTCAAGCCAAAACGTGATTACAGACTCTAGTAATCATAAAGATTAAACTCTTAATCCTAACTCCTTATAATAACTCTATTACAAGATTGATGCAGTAACTCTACCATACCTTCTTGTCGACTAACTCTAGTCAACACTCCTAGATAACTCTATCCAAGAAAGACATCAAATAAATGATGAAAAAGAGATTTGACTAAACACTAGATGATTCGACCAACCAACTCTAATAGATGCAACTCAATCTAAGACTTATACAAGCAAACAATATACTATCATTTATAATTCAGGAGTAGATTTACAATATGAGAACGAAATACACAAAACTCAAAATACAACAAAGACTTGCTTAGCACTTGATCAGGTCTCTTTGTTGAAATGAGCAATGTTTTTTTTTATGAGGATGGATTTTGCTTTGAGAGAGAAAAAATTTTAGCTTAGCAAAAACTAGGTTTTGCTCTTGTAACTTTAGCTTATATAAAGAGAGAGCAAAATCTAGGCATCATCCTATTGATCCAGGTTGGACAGGCCTGTTGCGCCTCTGCTGCAGTGCCACCAACCAACTGCAGAATAGTACAACTTTACAGCTGTACCAAGATGACTTCAACCTTGATTAGTAAATCACGGACCAAGCCTCTTGCAGCATGGACCAGGTCCCTTGCAATAGTTTGTTGATCATCAAAACCAAATATACAAAAAGTCCCTTTGAGTATCATCTTAGATAGGGGTACTCATTTTACCTGTCAGTTCTGGAAGACTTTTCAAAAGGGTCTTGGTACCCAAGTTCATCTCAGTATGGCTTTTCATCCGCAGATAGTTAGCCAGGCAGAGCGGATCATTCAGAATTTAGAGGATATGTTGAGAGAATGTGTGATCGATTTTAAGGATAGTTGGGATGATCATTTGCCTCTGATTGAGTTTGCCTATAATAATAGCTATCACTCCTGTATTCAAATGGCCGCATTTAAAACACTTTATGATAGGAGGTGTAGGTCTCTTATTAGTTGGTTCGAAGTTGGTTAAGCTACCTTGTTAGGGCCAGATTCAGTTCATGAGGCATTTGAGAAAGTTCAGTTGATTAGAGAAAGGCTGAAAATAGCCCAGAGTCGTCAGAAGTCCTATGCAGATATGAGGAGAAGGGAACTTGAGTGTGCTATTGGTGATATGTTTTACTTGAAATTTTTACCCATGAAAGGGGTGAAGAGATTCGTCAAGAAAGGAAAGCTCATTCCCCGCTATGTTGGTCCTTATAATATTCTGAGTCGCTTTGTCAATGTATCCTATGAGTTAGATTTACCTGCAGACTTAGCATCGGGGCATTCAATTTTCTATGTGTCTTTGTTAAAAAAATGCATTGGTAATCCTACATCAGTTGTGCCTTTAGACATCGTGGGTGTGAAAGATAGTCTCTCTTACGAGGAGGTCCTAGTTGAGATCCTTGACTGTCAGGTTCGTAAGTTGAGGAATAAGAAGGTTATTTCAGTAAAGGTTCTTTGGCAGAATCAGCTAGTTGAGGGAGCTACTTGGGAAGCAAAGGCGGATATGATGACCAAGTACCCCCATCTTTTCTCTTCGAATTCAGTTCCAGCCTGAGGTAATAGTTGCCCCTTAATTAATTTTTTCCATCTCATGTCACTTAGTTATTACCATGTCATAGCATGCATTCATGAGTTTAGTTTAGTCCATGTTTAAGTTATAGGCTCAGTTATCATATCAGCATTCAGCTCTTAGCATTTCAGTGTTGGGATTTCAGCTCTTTCCTTAACTTTTCAGCTTAGTTAGTTTCCATTCCGGGACGAATGACCCCAAGGGAGAGATATTGTAACACCCCAAAAATCGAAGCTAAGATTGGAACCATGGTTTAAGTACATGTAAAATCAAACATTATGTTTTATTAGTGTGGAAAGTGATTTAGATATGTATTAAGGCCACAAGTAACTCTTAGCTCATAGCTAAGTTGAAATATTCCATACCGGTTGTTTTCTTGCGAAGAATCTTCCTATACTTCAAATGAGAATAACTCCTAGATTCTGAAGTATTTTTGAGCTCAAGACCCACCAAATGAAAGTTCTTTGAGTCTTCTTTCTAACGCATTCGATTTCTTGGCAATCCAGTTCCGTAGCTAAGAGTTATGGCCATTTTAGTAAAGCACTGTCCAACAGTGAGATAGGACGAACAAAACCACTATCGTGGTTAGATTGTATGACCATACAATGCTCTCTTTTGCATGAAACATCTACAACCATGAGAGTATCCCATGAGCTTGGTTAGAAACCACAATCTTAGGTACGATCTTTGTTCCAAAAGTTGATTCGGCTTGGACTTCAACCTACGGACCAAGGTACGATAGTGGGTGGGTTCCTCGAGTCATACCATGGCTCGTTTGATGAAGTCCAGAAAAGCCTCAATCTAGCCACCCAACCACGAGCACCACCTACGATCATAGGTGGGTCCCACGCTAGTGGGATGGTTCGTGAGTCGTGTTCTGCAGCTTTTTCAGTTACATTTTATAAAGGGCATTCGAGTCTTTTTCCACTAGTTATACCCCTATACTATGTCGTTTAAGCTATCCCAAAGCTGATTATTAAGCATAATATTACCATAAGTCCCTCATTACTCAGAGAAACATTCGACACTTAGAGAGAAAATAAGAAAATAGATGATGATTCTTCCTTCAGGGAAAATTAGGGTTCTTTAATATCAAGCTCCACATTCAAAGAATTCACCAAGGTTTCCATCTCCGGGTATGTGAGATTTCATCCTTGGGTTTCTGTAATAACCTAATTTTTGTGGATTTTCCTTTTTATGTGATTTGACCATTTTTCCCTTCTCCATAGTTGTTACATGATGATTTTGGGGTATGGGGATAGTTGTCATGGTTCCCAATGCCTTTGGGAAGGTTTTGGGTGAGTTTGAGGTTGTTTTGAGGCTTTGAGAGCCAATTATTGACTTTGGTCAATATTTCATGATCCGAGTGTCAAATGGCAAAACGGACTGCACCAACAGATTTGAAATGTCAATTTTGAATTAGTAGTGGGGTTGGTTCAAACTCGTAACTTTTATTTCTCATTTTGATCCTTGGTTCGAAAATAGTGAAATAGGTCCCGGGGGTTAATTTGTTGAAAATAATCTTTTTTCAAAAATTCGACATCCCCATTGAGTTTGAAATGTCGAAACTAACCTAGTATCATAAATGATTTATTTCTATCGGGTCCCAAATGAATCCTGAGGGTTCGGTCGGAGACTTGAAAAAGAATAGCAAAAATTTGGTTTATGGTTGCTGGTGTAGTGGAACGCGGTCAATGGTCAACGGAATGGTCAATGGTCAACAATAGACCTTGGTCAACACATGGTCAATGGTCAACGCACGGTCAACGAGCTACTTTTTTTTCTGAATTAGCCCAATTTTGGGATTTATCCCCTTCTTTTTTGTTCATTTTCACCATTTTTATCATATTGGGAGCTCGGGAGGGAGATTTCTTGGGTAAGTTCGTGTGGGTAAGTTCCTAGCTCAATTCTAAATCATTTCCCACCAACTTTGTCATCTAAATTCTTCTAAAGCAAAGATTTCAAAAGAAGATTTTTGGGATTTTTCTCCCACACTAAAAATTTGGTATTTCTTTGATTTGAGCTTCGATTCTTACTCGTTTTTGCTTGGGTTTTCACCCATAGAGTACTTTTCACTTGAGGATTATGATTTTCAAATAAAATTTTATTTTTACCCTTTTCGATGAGATTTTTGGGTGATTTTGGCCCGATTTTAAACCTTAGCAATATGGGTATTGTTGGAACCCTTTTGATGAGTACTTTCCATTCTTGATAATTGGAAATCTTTCTGGGGCCTTTGATAGAGGGAAAGCTCCGGTGGAGTGATTCAAGCAAAGTTTCGGCACTCAAGGTAGGTTATGACTTAATTTCTTTTAGATTGAGTTAGGTAGTTAATAAATAAGTAAAGCATGCTATGGGTTGGGGAAAATAAATATGGGGTTTATATTTTGAGTATCATTATTACTGTTGTGTGCCTATGTGGAGGCTTATACTCTATTTTTGTTGACATGTGTTATCTGATATTGTGTGTTGCCCCGTGGGGACTTTATTTGACGTCATTGGCCTTATCTGTGCATTTAAATGACTTCATTTTAGACATAATGCCTGTACAGAGACTTATTTTGCTAATATAGGCCTTATTTGAGCATTGGTTTCCCTTATCATAATAGAAATACTCGGGTAGGGTCGATGTCGATATGATATTAATGATGTCTTGCATGAATATTTATTCCAATGGTGACTAACTAGAGTTGATAATCATGAATTGTGGACATATTGAGTTGATTTCTGAGCTCACATATATATTATACATGTTGGATGGATTGGATATCATCATATTGATTTGATTGTAAGCATTATATCCTTATTCCATACATATATATTCATGAGATACTGGTACCATTGAGAAACACCGTTTTTGAAAGAAAATGAGACACTTTTATGAAAATCCTCTCCGTGAACATGAGCCGGAGAAGTGAGTTAAGTTTGAGATACGAGATATAGTATATGGGTTGCGAACCCCCCATGGGTCCTACCTGGGAGCTGCGAGCTTGGTGGGTGTATACATAAAGTCATGCGATGGCTTTCATTATTCATCCCATCCACATTGCATTGCATTGTATTTACACACGCATCTTGCCTGTTTTTCTTAGTTTTCTTGATTAGTGTTTGGTTTCATTACTTCCTTCGTATATATATTTGTGTTGTGTTTCATTTTTGTACATATATTAGAACTGTTAGTAGAGACGGTGTAAGCTACCATTTGGGACTTTTCTGCTTGCAGGTGTCGTGCTCATAGTATATTTTACTTATCTTATTTCCTACTTTTCTCAGTCGGCCTATGATATCTATTGAGTACAAGTAGATCGTACTCACCCCTACTGTGCCCTTTTGGTGCAGATTCGAGTACGAGTACAGGATACGGTAGCTGATCTTGTACGAATTTGGAGCGGTGTTCGAGGTACTGAGTGCTCTAGGGATTTTCAGAGCTGACTCCGGACCTCCTCTTATCTTATTTTATGTCTTTATTTTAGTTTCAGAGACATTTATGTATTCTTAAAGTTAGTCATGTACTAGATGCTCTTACATTGTGCCACCAGATTTTGGGGATTTATGAGATTTCTTTCAAACTTTTGTTTTAATTATGTTTCGTATTGGCTTGACTTCACTCTAGAAGTATCGTTTTGGTTTGTGTTATTATCAATTTTGTTTTTGCTTTATCAGTTTGGGTGATTGGCTTACTTATCAAGGCTCAGCCTCGATAAGTGCCATCATGACCCATTTTTAGGTTGTGATAGTTTCCTTTCACCCATTGAGTCCCGAAGTTAACTAAATTCCTCAGTTTAATTCCTCCCTCAGAGCCTAGGGTTCATGAATATTATGAATTCCTTTATATTTCAGTTCCTTGTTATAATTCAGTCATATACCCATGTTTCCCCATGAATTTCAGTAGCATTACATGTTTATAATTATGAACCCTCGGTATATTGTATAATCTATGATTTTTGGACTTGACTTATGAAATTCCCCATTCTAGTCAGTTTATGGAAATTGTCATGAGTAGTTGCATTCTTCAGAGATGACGGGTTATGAAAACCCGATGACCTAGGATTTCATGCATATGTTAGTGAGTACTCAGTCCTCTATATTTACATAATGTAGAATGCTTTCCAGATAAAGTATCTACTATTTAGTCTCAGATATCAACGTTATGATCTTGTCAGTTATTCAGTTTAAGGAACTGTCCAATTATCAGTCGTTATTCAGTTGGGATAAGTACTTAGCACCGAGCGAACGCAAGGATGAAGGCTCACCCGTCAGTTAGGCTGAGACCTTTAGTAAAAGTCCCTAAGTCCCAGAACTACGGTGCCACCATAGGTTCTAAAGGGTCACCCGTCAGACCAGGCTTGATACCTTAGTCCTTTTTGAACATCAGTTTAGCGGATCCACGTCAGTTAGTGTTCGTACCCTTGGCAAGGTACAGAGCACCCTTCCAGCTGGGGTTACAAGGTTGACCCAGGTTAGCTCAGATTGGGGTATGTCGGTTAACAATAGCTCCCACAGTCTATAGTTCAGATTCAAACATTTGCATGACCTTATAATCAGTTTGTTCAACTTATTATACCACTACATGTTTATTACTTGGTCATTAGTTTGCATGTCTCAGTTTCATGTTCAGTTTATCATGTTACATTTAGCATATTCAGCTTATATTAGATCATGCATATCTCACATGCTCAGTACATTCCAAGTACTGACCGCATACTTTCCTTTGCGCTATATTGTCATATAATAGAGGTTCCGACGTTCAACATCCCGATCGAGGCTAGTACGATTCAGCATCATATCAGCAACAGTGTTTTGGTGAGTCCTCATCATTCGAGGACCAGTTATCAGTATTTCTTTTCAGTTTTATTTTAGTTTCAGACAGTTGGAGTAAGTTGGGGGCTTGTCCCAAGAACACATCTACTTAGAGGCTTTTCAGACAGACAGTTAGATTTTTCAGCATGTTAGTTATGTTAGGCAGTGTTAGCCTTGACTTTCAGTATTGGTTTTATTTATGATTATATCATTTTAGTTTAGCTTCCTCTTAGTATTCATCTGTTATTTCAGTATACTTAGTGTTATGTCAGGTCATGGGTTAGCTTGGGATCACTTGTGACTCCAGGCATCGTGTTACGACTAGGGGGTAGTCTCGGGTCATGACAGTGGCACACTAACAAGTGTTCCGATCTTTGTAAATTAATTAATTAATTTTATAAATAAATATAAAGTATTAATAAAGATTCACGAGGAAAATCCTTGAAGGACTTGGCTGCAACATGTGATTTGTGAAATCCAAATAGGATTTTAGACACAAAAAGTACATTAGGACTTGTTGCGTGAGTTACGTGCAAATCCAATTGAGAATTGGGATTCGTGCCTTGTGTAGGAAAATTTTCATTTAGTTTGTTTTTGAAAATAATTTTTTACCCTAAGTAATTTATTATCTTAACTAAACAAAAAAAAAGGTTAAAATTGCCATAATAAAGTTTGATTGTGAGAAAAGTTCTTGTAAGAAAAACACTTTGTTTAAAGCATTGAGTATTACATCAAATCAAGAGAGAAAAATTATTGACAAAAAAAATTATTTTATTGTTTCGTTTATTGTGAGTTGAGATTTTTAAGAAACTTTTTAATATAATACTTCTAATTTAATTTATTTGCAAGTTCCATTGATAGCGAATATCTGTCTCAATATGGATACGTATACAATCTTCATATTATTGAACAAATTTCAATTATGACTATTGTCACCAAATTTATCTTGAAATCTATCCTTTTTTTAGATACAAATAAATTTTAAGCACAACTAAAACTGTCCACAATTTTTCTGATCTTCCATTGCATGGTAGAAGTACATTGCAATCCTACACAAATATCTCACTACTTGAAAAAGACCATAATGCCACCACAAATAAATACCTCAATTAATTTCTAGTCATCATATTTTAATTTCAGAAATTAATTTTCAATTACTGCTTCACGCTCATTTTCTATTTTTATATTTTGACACTTTTTTATATTTAAAAAAGGAACTAAAAGGATTGTTTAAAAAAATGAAACGTTGTGAGTATGTGAAAGATTATAAGGTTGAATGAAATATTAGATTGACATTGAGAAGAGAAGGAAGGAGATATGAGGGGCGGGGGGGGGGGGGGGGGGGGGGAGGAATGAAAAGGTGCCGAATATATCTTTTTTTTTCGTTTTTTAATTTTGATTTCAATCTGATGACTTCTTTTTAAAAAAATTGCCATGTTAATTTTTTCATGGTATTAATTTTAGGGAAAATTATGCAAAATGTCCATTGAGTTAAATTTTTTACACAAAATATAACTCACTTTTTTTTAATTACTGAAAATGGTCAAGCGGCCATGTTTCTTACTCAAATTAGCCACTCGGCCAAATTATTTACAACAATAGCGGCAGTAGCCTCTTCCTTTACAGTGGATAAGTTTTAGCCCATTTGGCCATTGGCTATTTGGCCTCTGGCCATTTTGTTTCTAATTTAAAAAAAAAAAAAACTTTTAAATTTTTTTCTTTCTGCTGCTATTTTTTTAAAAAATCATTGTTTAAATTTTTTTTTGTTGCTCTTTTTTTAAAACATCTTTTCTTTTCTAATTGTGTTCACTTCTTTAATTAAAAAAATGAATATTTCTGTTGTTTTATTATTTTTTGTTTATACTTTTATTTATTAAGGTGGAAACTCATGATAGTCAAATAAATATCGATATCGATACGTTACATAATTGTTTATATAATATCGATACACGATTATACACCATTCATACAATGTCAATATATTACATACCTATTTATACAATATCAATACACGTCTATATACTATGTATAAGATATTGATACACGCTTATACACCATTTATACAATGTCGATACATTACCTAACTATTCATACAATATCGATACACGTTTAGACACATTTATACAATATATTACATATACACTACATAACTATTTGTACATCATATATACATGTTTATACATCATTTATACAATATCGATACACATTTATACATTATTTATATTATATCGATACATTAAATATTCACTACATAGTCATTTATATAATATCGATACATTACATATACACTAAATAACTATTTATGCAATATCGATACATTATATATATACTACATAATTATTTGTACATCATATATACATGGTTATACACCATGTATACAATATTGATACATGAAAAAAATTGCACGGAAAATGTTTGAAAAAAAAGAAGAGCAAAAACAGTTTTTTCTTTTTTAATTAACGCTTAAAAAAAAGAAAAAAAAAAGCATAAATGGCCTAATGGCCTTGAGCCAAATTGAGCTTTGTTGAGCCTATTACCCTTTTTGACTATTTTTTCTGTAAATGAAAAGTAAGGTACTTTTTTTGTAAATATTTTATTTTTCTATATATAATTGAAATTTTCCCTTAATTTTATGAGAAGTACAATGCATGATTGCCCCTTTCTTTCTATCGGTCTAATCTAGCAAGCCCCCCTCCCTCTCTAATCATACTGCCAAAAATAATAAGCGCTAAGTTAAATAAAATAATAATAATAATAGATCCTCAAATATATATATGTGCTTAAATAAACCTACCATCGATATGACAATATCTCAATTAAATTCTTCTTTATTATACCACTAATTTCATAAATGACTTTTCAATTTCTGCTTAAACTTCATTTTCTCATTTTGTATTTTTAGACACTTTTCATAGAAAATGATTAAAATCATTGTTTGAAAAATAACATTGCAAGCATGTAAAATAACATTGCAAGCATCTGAAAGATATTAAGTCTGAAATTTTATATTGACAATGATAAAAAAAGAATGAGATATGAAAAAGAAAAATCGAAAAGGTTGCAAAAATACTATTCCCCTCCCCCCTCCCTCCCTCCTTTTTTGGTTTTAATTTCATTCTTACGCGATTCTTTTTTAAAACTTTTTATCACGATAATTTTTATTGTGGTATCAATTTTATAAGAAATATCATGCATGATTGTCCTTGTCCTTTCATTTTGTCAAATTTCATAACATATTCCCCCTCCAATCCTAAAGTCAAAAAAAGATGAGTGTTGAATTAAAGAAAATAAAATTAATAAAACCGCAAAGGTATTTGTGCTTAAAGAAACCCACCATCATTTTTACCATCAATATCACAAATCACTTTCAATTCTGCTTCTTATTTATTTTCTAATTTTTTATTCTAGAACACTTTTTATATAAGATAGATTAAAAGGATTGTTTAGAAAATGGAATATTGTGAATTTATGAAAGATATTGAGTATGAAACTTTAAATCGATACTAAGAAAGAAGGAGATATGAAGATTGAGAACCGAAGTGGTTGCAAATATATTTTTTTTCCCTTTTTTGTATTAATTTTATTTTCATGTCTTCTTTTTTAAAATTCTATGTCAATAATGATCCTACAGTAAAAAAAGAAAAGAAAAGAAAAGGGCTAAGTATTAAGTTAAAAATAAAATGATAATAATACATCTGTAAAGATATCTCTGCTAAAATAAATTCGCTACCAACATTACAATACCTTAATAAATTTCTTCTTCATCATTATTTACCATCAATTTCAGAAATCACTTTTCAATTTATGAGTTCACACTTATTTTCTAGATTGTATTTCAAGACATAACGTGTATCAAGAAGGATTAAAAGAATTGTTTAGGAAATGAAATATTGTGAGCTTGTAAAAGATACTGAGTCTGATATTTTAGATCAATTGCAAGAAAAAAAAAAGGAAATATAAGGATGGAGAACGAAAAAAAGGTGGCAAATATTGTGAAAGATATTGACTATGAAATTATAGATCAACGATGAAAGAAAAGAATAAGAAGTTGGAGAACCGAAAGGGTGGCAAATATACTTCTTCTTTTTTTAATTTTAGTTTCATTATTACGCACTTCTTTCTTTAAATTTTTTGTCACGATATTTTTATCGTAGTATTAATTATACGAGAAGTATCATGCATGATTGTCTCTATCTTTTCATTTTATCATTCTCACCTAGCAAGTCCCCCTCCAACCCTAGTGTCAAAGTAGACAAACATTAAGTTAAATAAAAATAATACTAAATCCACAAAGATATATGTGCTTAAATAAATCCGCTACCAACACTACAATACTTCAATCAGTTATCCACTACCTACATTAAAATACTTTAATTAATTTCTTCTTCATCAATTTTAGAAATCACTTTTCAATTTTTGCTTCACACTCATTTTTCAATTTTATATTCGAAAATACTTTTTATATAAAGAATGATTAAAAGAAAAATTCTTTCTTTTTTTGCAACTGTACGTTAGGAACTCATCCCAAAATCCCTTTAATTTAATATTTGCAAGTGAAGCTAGACCAAAAGCCATATTTACATTATGGGTGCAATTCTATGGATATTTGAATACATAAAACATATTAACCAAGTGGAGAATAGATGTGAGGAGCATGGGCGGAGCCACCTATATCAAAGGGTGGTCAGATGTACACCCTTTGTTGGAAAATTATGTTGTGTGTATAGGCTAAATGTTACCTATTATGAGTGTGTATTTAATTTTACACACCCTTAACATAACTGAGAAGAAAATTTGCACACTCTTCATCAAATTCCTGGCTTCGCCACTGGTGAGGAGTTACAGTTGTGTGGCATCAATTATCACTCATTTCTCAATTGTGTACATGCAGGAAGATCAATGACAAGACTGCTTAAGTGATTGCAAGTTACAAGCATTGTACATGCATGGCATAGTCAGTTGCAGAAATGGATATGACGAAGGATCAAAAGAGAAGTCTATTTCAGTAAAAAAATATTGAAATGATATCTATTGAATATATCCATGTTATCTGGGGTGATAAAAATGCTAGAATTTTTTAACAAAAATAGAGAGATATAACTAGCTTAGCAAGAGAAATAGCACGCAGTTGCAATATTAGAGCTTCAACAAAATTGAGTATTATTTTTCTACGACTAAAATTCTAATTTAAATGTCAGCAATTGATAGCCGGTAGAAATAATATATGGAAGCAGGTTATTTTAATTTTCAGAATAGCAAATTGAAATGTAGTTATTTTGTGATGCATGAATTTCTACTTGGTGATTAATATAAGTGAGTTACCAAAAAATGATTAAAAGAATTATTTTGAAAATGGAGCATTGCGAGCGTATGAAAAATTATAAATCTAAAATTTTAGATTATCAATTAGATAAAAAAAGGAAAGAGATATAAATAAGGAGAACCAACAATGTGGCAGAGATTTTATTTTTTTTTGTTTTTGGGTTTTACTTTCATTCTTAAGCGATTTTTTTTAAAAAATTTTTTACCATGTTAATATTTATCGTGGTATAAATTTTATAAAAAGTACCTTGCATAATTGCCTCCACCCTTTTATTCTATCAGTCTCACCTAGAAAGCTCCCCTTCAATTCTGCAATAAAAAAAAGACGAGCTTTGAATTAAATAAGTAAAAGATCTGCAAAGGTATGTGTGCTTCAATAAATTCACTACCAACACGAATGATAGCTCTGTCAATTTTTCTTCATTATTAGTTTCCATCAATTAAAGAGATCACTTTTCAATTTAAGCTTCACACTTTAATTTTATATTTTAGGACACTTTTTATATTAAAAAAAAAAAGATTAAAAGAATTGTTTAGAAAATGTCACATTCTGAGCTTATGAAAGATATTGAAACTGAATGTTTAGATCGATAACGAAAAAAAGAAGAAAGGATATATGAAGATGGTAATTTGAAAAGGTGGCAAATACACCCATTTTTTTAGTTTCATTCTTACGTGCCTCTTTTATAAAAAAAAAGTAGTCACGTCAATTTTTTCATAATATTAATTTTATGAGAAATATCATGCATAAACATTGTCCTTTATTTCTATCAGTCTAACCTAAGAAGCCCCTCTCCACACCTCCAACCCCACAATTTAAAAAGGTAACTCCTAAGTTAAATAAAAAAATAATAATAGACTCGCAACAATATTTATGCTTAAATAAATTCACTACTAACATCATAAAATCTCAGTTAATTCATTTTCATCATTATTTATCATTATTCACCAATTTCAAAAATCACTTTCAATTTTTGCGTCACACTCATTTTCTAATTTTATATATTTTTGATCAATTTTTTTTATTGGTAAATGATTAAATAAATTGTTTACAAAAATAAAACATTATGTGCTTATGAGCGATGTTGAATCTGAAATTTTAGATTGACAATGAGGAAAAAAATAAAAGGGAATATGACAACGAAAAACTGAAAAGTTTGCAAAGATACTTCTTTTCCTTTAACCTCAATTTTTTTTTAAAATTCTTTTGCTACGTCAATTTTTATCATGGTATTAATTTTACGAGAATGCATAGTAGTTTCCGTTCTTTATTTCTACTAGTCTAACCTAGCAAGCTCCTCCCCATCCCACTCAACCTTGCAGCCAAAAAGGGTAAATACTAGGTTAAACAAAAATAATAATAATAAATATATAAAGATAAATATGCTTAAATAATCCACCACCAATATCATAGTACTTTAATTAATTTTTTATTTATCATTATTTATCACCAATTTCAAAAATTACTTTTTAATTCCTTTTTTACACTCATTTTCTAATTTTGTATTTCATGATATTTTTTATATAAAAGGATTACTTATAAAATGAAGCATTACGAGCTTGTGAAAGATATTGAGTCTGAAATTTTGAATTGATATAAGAGAAAGAAGTAAGGAGATATTGAAATACAGAATGAGAAGGTGGCAAATATATATATATATATATATATATATATATTCCTTTTATGGTTTCAATTTTTCCTACACGCCTCTTTTCTTTAAATTTTTTGCCACGTTAGGTAAGTGCTACGTTAAATAAATAATAATAATAGATCCCCAAAGATATTTGTACTTAAATAAAATCATCACCTACATCACAAAAATTTTTAAATAATTTCTTCATCATCATTATTTATCATAAATTTCAAAAATAATTTATCAATTTTTCGTTTACGCTCGTTTTCTAATTTGGTTTAGAAAATAAAACATTGCGAGCTTGTGAAGAATAATGAATCTAAAGTTTCAAATTGGCAATTAGAAAAAGAAGGAAGAAGATATGAGGATAGAGAATTGAAAAAGTAACAAATATACTTTTTTTTTTCCTTTTAGGTTCTAACTTCTTTATTCTTACACATCTCTTTTTTTAAAAAAAATTATCACGCCAATTTTTATCATGGTATTGATTTCACAAGAAAAATCATGCATGATTATCTTTGCCTTCGTCTTTTCTCTCTATCAGTCACACTTAGCACGTTACTCCAATCCTAAAACCAACAAAGATAAGCTCTAGTTTAATCTACATCTAAAATATATTAAAAGTGTGAAGACCCTTATAAAATTGATTTGAACTTTTTGCCCTTCATTAAAAAACTCATTTTTAGACAAAATAGTTTTTTCACATATTTCCTCAAATAATTATAATTATTTGATTTTATTAGGTTAAATAATTTAATTTTCCTTTCATATTTCAGGGATTATTTCTTTCCATATTTTAAGGATTAGAATTAGTTTAGGTATATAATATTTCCTTCTATATTTTAAGATTAGAATTGGTTTAGGTCTAAAATTTGGTGTACGAACAAAAGAAAGAAAATACTACATAAACAAGAAAAATACTACACAACCTGCTAGCAAGAGAACTGTCAATATATATTCATGGGGTGGATATTTTCATCGCAAACCATAGACATAAAAATTGGAATATGATGCTTGTGAAGTAACATACTAATAAACTTTTGTCCCACTGATCAATGAAAACTCTTTCGATTAAAATAGTAATAACAAATGGCTATTACTATTTCATACTAGTGAATTTTGTCCGCGCTTCGCGCGATTATTAAAGACGATAAAATATCAATAATTTTATTAATATAATATAGATAGAAGAGGTATATAGAATATCTCTCTTTCTACATATATATATCCATACGTAAAATTGATTTTATAGAAAAAAACGTTTGTTTATTAGTTGTAAGAGTTCCAACAAAGTAAGAAGTTACTGAACCAAAAGAAAGTATAAACTTACGACAATCAAAAATTCATATAAAATACAAAATAAAGAGAAATAGTAGGGAGAACGTACGGTAAAATAAATAATGCAACATCATTTTTATGACCTTATTCATTAAAAAATATAAGGAAAAGGTACGAAATCAATGCGCAATCATCGAGCTCTTGTCAACATCCACTCCTACCGGCCGATCATCATTTAATAGCCTTTACCTTATTCTTCAAATCAAATTAAAGCATCAATATAATAAGTACCAAAAATATAGCTACCTAAAAAGGTAAGATAATTTCTACGAAGTCTTACAAGGTCTCTATTTTGTATGACTACAATATGGAGTACCAAGTAATGTCAATGCATATGACTATTAATTATTTAGGGGTTATGATGATAAAAAGTTATGGGAGTAATGAAAATAAAAAAAAATAATTTGTACATTGAAGAATATGAATGAATAGTTAATTCTCATATTTATTATTCTACAATAAAATATATAGAAGTAGGAGAGAAATTGTTGAAAAATAAAAAAATAAATAGCCAAAGATTATAAAAAAGATGGGAAACTCAAAAGACTCAAGACATTATTGTGTAGATTCTAGTGCTATTTAAAGCTTACAATGAAGGTTTTGTAATTGAATATTCAAGAAAAAATATTATATTTATACATTTTTAAGGAAGTAAAGAATCAAAAAAGGAGAAAAAAAAGATAATTATATACAATAAAGTCATAAGTTACTATTTTGAATCAAAAGAAATTATAAAGTTACAAAAATCAAAAATTCATATAAAATACAAAATAAAAATAAATCATAAAGATAACATATGGAAAAATAAAATAAAGCAACATATCACTCTTACGTTAAGTAAAAGGACAAAAAAAGGAGAAAAAGGATAAATATGTCCAACAAAGTTATAAGTTACTACTTTGAACCAAAAGAAATTACAAACTTGAGAAAATTAGAAATTCATATAAAATACAAAATATAAAGAAAAATATAGAGAGAAAATATGAAAAAAATGCAACATCATATTTACGACCTTAATCATAAAAAAATAGAAGAAAAAAATACGAAATCAATGAACAATCTTCCAAGTTCTTGTCGACGTCCACTCCTACAAGCAGATGACTATTCAATAGCCTTCACATTATTCTTCGAGTCCAACTAAAGCATGAATATAATATGCACCAGAAACATAACAACTTAAAAGACTTATGTTATTTTTAAAAAATCGTCTTATAATATCTCTGTTTATAGAATTACAATGTAAAATATCAACAGGGTCATGAAAAAAACGCTTTATTATTATTTCATAAATAATTATTTTTTTAAAGATACTTCACGTGATTTTTCTATAAACGCTTCACTATACTAATAACAAATCAATAATAATAAAAAATAAACTCCTCAAATAGTGTGAATTTGAGCTTCGTTGCAGGCTTGCAGCTATCCTACATCAAGTAGGTCTGGGACTCTATTTTCATCTTGATGACTTGATCACTTACTTTCTTCTCTCTGAGTTTTTTTTGTCTCTTCCTCAACTAATTCAAATCAACTTGTATTAACTGAATATGAAAAAAAAAAGAGGTTAAAATGATAATTATAGAAATTAAATATAAAACAAATGAAAAAGAATAAAGGGAGAGAGGAGTAAAAAAAGAGGAATTTTTTTATGATACGCATATCATTATGTGGTAAACTGAACATCAATGCGGCCACTTCTATTTTTAATGATACATAATATTAAATAAATAATAACCTTTTTCTTATATCATAGATCCTTGTGTCCGGCCCTTCTTCGGATCCTGCACATAGCTAGCTCCCTTTTTTAAGATCGTAAAAAGAAACACTATTTAGAGAATAATATGTTTTGACAATATCAAAACGATAGTGATCCACTATCCACAGTTTGTTATTATTCCAGAATATAACATAATTGATACCGCTCTTCAAAGCATATTCATTTCCATCTCTTCTTTCAGAGGAAAAAAAGTTAGAAATAACATTATCAAGTAAAAAATAAGCATGCCCAGTGTTTAGCCTCAAGAATTTGTAAAAGTTTTGTTCTTATAATAACTCATATACAATAAGTTGAAATAATAAAAGCTACCATTATTGAACTTGTAGACTTTCTTTTTAGAAAGCCTCCTGATAGGAATGTCAGAGGCCGTGAAAATTATAAACTTAAGATGGCGAATGAAAAGAATGCTATACTTTCAACTCATTAACCAAGTGTTGAAATATAGTCCTTCTTTCAGTTTGCATCGAGAAAAATATTTTGATTAATTTTCATCTTGATGACTTGATCACTTACTTTCTTCTCTCTGAGTTTTTTTTGTCTCTTCCTCAACTAATTCAAATCAACTTGTATTAACTGAATATGAAAAAAAAAGAGGTTAAAATGATAATTATAGAAATTAAATATAAAACAAATGAAAAAGAATAAAGGGAGAGAAGAGTAAAAAAAGAGGAATTTTTTTATCATACGCATATCATTATGTGGTAAACTGAACATCAATGCGGCCACTTCTATTTTTAATGATACATAATATTAAATAAATAATAACCTTTTTCTTATATCATAGATCCTTGTGTCCGGCCCTTCTTCGGATCCTGCACATAGCTAGCTGCCCTTTTTAAGATCGTAAAAAGAAACACTATTTAGAGAATAATATGTTTTGACAATATCAAAACGATAGTGATCCACTATCCACAGTTTGTTATTATTTCAGAATATAACATAATTGATACCGCTCTTCAAAGCATAGTCATTTCCATCTCTTCTTTCAGAGGAAAAAAAGTTAGAAATAACATTATCAAGTAAAAAATAAGCATGCCCAGTGTTTAGCCTCAAGAATTTGTAAAAGTTTTGTTCTTATAATAACTCATATACAATAAGTTGAAATAATAAAAGCTACCATTATTGAACTTGTAGACTTTCTTTTTAGAAAGCCTCCTGATAGGAATGTCAGAGGCCGTGAAAATTATAAACTTAAGATGGCGAATGAAAAGAATGCTATACTTTCAACTCATTAACCAAGTGTTGAAATATAGTCCTTCTTTCAGTTTGCATCGAGAAAAATATTTTGATTAATTTTCATCTTGATGACTTGATCACTTACTTTCTTCTCTCTGAGTTTTTTTTGTCTCTTCCTCAACTAATTCAAATCAACTTGTATTAATGTAATGACCTTCCCGGTCATTTCCTTCGTTTTCATGTGTTTAAGCATTTAGAGCTTTTTTATAACTGCCCCAAGTTATTTATGACTTGCTGGGACTGACAGTTCGGTTCCCGGACGGTTCGTTTGAGAATATTATTTAGACCGAGCACGTTATAAAATATTAAATTAAATTTGAATTTGGTAAAATGACATAGGTAATTACCTTTTGAAAATATTTTTGAACTTTATAAAATTCTTTAGTTATGATATATCTATACTATTTGATAATAGTTTTATAACCTATTGATAATTAAAGCGGAGATAGTGAATTTAAATATGTTAAAATAATATTTTAATTTTATAAAGGTTTTGTTAGAAATAATTTTCTATTAATTATGGTATATTTAAAATATTGTATTTATTTTACCACGGACCTACGCAATACCCAAATATATATAATAGGGATGAAACCATACCTTTGCAATTCCACCTCCACTCCACGTGGAGGTGAGGCAAGTGAACAACAAATTATAATGACATAAGTCATTATGTGACACATGTATTACAGAATATAATCTTTCTATGTTAGTTATATTTGCTACAATTTGCTACAATATACACACACTTATATATATAGCTACTGTACGGGTGGGTGACATGTATTGTCAAAAGTTTTCTCTCCCTTTTTATTTTTCCATCCGTGGTTGGTCCAAAGTATGCTATGTTACACGCTGACCATTTATTCACATGCAATTAGTTACCTACCTCAAGTTATTCAAGCTCAGGTTCTAGTGGGAAAGTGTTTGCGGACGTGTGATCGTCGTAATTTCGGTGAGTTTTATCGTATTTATGACAGCTTTCCTATACGTTGGTATTGTTGTTGCTATTTGAGACATATATTGAGCTCGGATTTAATGGTGCTAGTTATGACTATTGGTCACTGAGTTGTTTGGGACGCTGTGACGGTTTCAGTTTCGTGATTCCGCAAGTGGGTCCCACGTGGACTGTTCGGACATTTTCCGAACTAATGCAATATGGGTATCAATGGTCATAATTTGACATGTAGTTTATTATTTTGGTAGCTTGGAAGCAGTCAGAGGCCTCTCGGAAGGGAAAGGCTCCTATTTAACTGGCTTTAGCAGGCGTTCGACGGCGTCCAGGTAGGCTAGGTTTACCTCCCTTTGCACTTAGATTGGGCTTATGTGTGATATATGTATGCTATTGTGCTGGTATTGTGGGCTGGTATTATAGACTTGGTGGTGGTGGTTTGCTGTGATTTAGGCCGGATAGGGCTATTCGAATATATTCCAGGCCCGTTATCCTCGTGGTACCCCACAGATGACCTATTTGGGGTCGGATAGTATTGTTGTTGTTGTTGCTAGTCTGGGAATGTTATTGTTGGACCTTAGTCCAGGCTTAGACAGACTTAGCCCAGACTTAGACAAGTATAACCAGACCTGGTTTTCGGGACTCGGTAGCGGGCCCCGTTACCCTTTTTGTCGACTTGTCGAAACTTTGACATCTTTGGGCTTAGATAAGCCCTATATGACTATTAGGGTTATGATGGGATTGAGTCACCCCGATTATACCCGGTTGGCCTGTCTAACTTTGTTCGTCCCTGATAGCACCGTATTTGATTGGGGTCGGCTAGTTTGACTTAGAACGCTGAACCGCCTTTCCATGACTTGTAATGTATACCCAGACTTTTATATACATATTTTTATAGTAGGTAGTTGACCTAGAAGGACCCCGAGATTGACTTGTAGCATGTTGTAGAGTTAGCTTCTGTACCTATATAATAGTATTGACTGGCACTAGGGCGTTCCCCGTTTATTTCATATGATATGAGCTTTGATTCTATTCTGGTTACTGGCTATGATGAGTTCCGGTTTGAGTCCGGCTACTGATTCAGGTATGATGATTTTGGTTATTGACTATTGGGTGTTTCGGTTTGAGTCCGGCCCCGGATTGTAATACACTATGAGTTCCGGTTCGAGTCCGGCCACTGATTATTATGAGTTCCGGTTCGAGTCCGGCATCTGGTTATGACATGATTGGAGAGTTTTGGTACTGGGTACCGTGATTATGATACTGTTGTTCTATGAGTTCCGGTTCGAGTCCGGCAGATATGATATATATGTGGCCTCTTGTTATTACCCACTGCTTCCGGTTCGACTCCGGCCTTTGGCCTCTTGTTATTACCCATTGGTGCCGGTTCAAGTCCGGTGCACTCCTGTTGGTTATTGTGGTTACTGGATATTGATACAGCTTCGAGACACTGGTGACTATGCATTTACTTTTCTTGTGTGTCCCGCTGGTTTATGGGGGCCAGACTGGGTTATTGTCTTCTTTCGTGTGCCTATCGGGCTTATGGGGGCCCAGATAGGTTATGTTTGACTTGTGTGTTTACTTGAGCATTTATTTACTCGTTATTCTGTATCGCACTTATATTCTCCTGAGCATATCTATACGCCTTGGCCGTTACTTATGTACTTATTATTTATACCCCGGACCTAGCATGTACCCTTTTACTTACTTATTATTCAGTATCGCATTTTCTTATCAATTATACCCGGACCTAGCATGTACCCCCGTACTTTAGCCTGTTTATATTACATTAAGCTCAGTCGGCCGATGATGCCTACTGAGTACCCGTTGCCCCGGTACTCATACTACACTTCTGCATCTTTTCCCCGATGCAGATTCAGGCACCAGTCGACGGTTTTGACGTGACTCCTTTCTTAGCGCTGGTTCCGGAGCAGGGTGAGCTTACTGACGTCCGAGGCAGATCCTAGTCCATCTTCTACTGTATAGTCTTTTGCTCTCAAGACTATTGTACTTGTTACACATATTTGGTTTCCGTGTTGTATTTTGGGTATGTTAGTAGTGGCTCATGTACTGACCTCACCAGGTCTTGGGGAGGGTTCTTAACTTTATATACCGTCCTCTTCCTTCTCAGTCTTGGCATATATACATATTCTGATTCTGTCTTTAGTGTTATAGCATGTTTATAAGTATAGTTACTTCCACTTCATCTCTGTTTTATGAGATTCCGCCCGTTAGCCCGTCGTTTGTCGCTCCAGGCTAGGGTTTGGCTTGCCTATTGGTGGGTTACGGTAGGCGCCATCATGACCCAAATATTGGGTCGTGACAGCTTGGTATCAAAGCCTAGGTTGTGTAGGTAGTGTCGGTACATGAGCCAATGTTTAGTAGAGTCATGTGGATCGGTGCAGGGACGCCTGTATCCTATCCTCGGGAGGCTACGGAGCAGTTTTAGAGGAGTCTCTCATTTTCTTGACTCATGTCCGTGCATTGGGTCTGTGTTGGTTTCTGATCTTCATTTGGTTCACTCTTTACGCAGATGGTTAGGACGCATGGTGCGAGACCCGAGGGTCAGGACCCCGAGCCTGCAACAAGGGCTCCAGTTAGGGGCCGAGGTAGACCCAGAGGTCGGGGGCAGGGTAGAGCAGCAGCCCCAGGCCGAGATCATGCTAGGGATCAGTTACTCGATCCTGTTATAGCTCCAGATGCTCCGCCGCCACAGCAGCCGGTGGGCCAGGAAGCAGCCCAGGCTCCACCTGGATTTATAGATGCTTCTTTGCTTCGAGGTTCATTACTTCAGTTGTTTGGGATAGTTGGAGGCCCGTCAGCCGAGGGAGCCCAACCAGCAGTACAGGGAGTTGGTGTTGGGGCACAGCCTGCAGCTGCAGCACCCAGAGTTGAGATTCCGCCAGCACCGATAGCTCCACAGCCAGTTATAGATCAGCCTGCTATGTCTGTCGATGAGCAGAAGATGTTGGGGCGTTTCTTGAGGTTGACTCCACCGAGATTTGCTGGTACTCCGGGTGAGTATGCATATGAGTTCTTGTCCAACTGCGAGGATAGATTGCGGAATTTGGGATTGGTACAGTCTCGTGGTGTTGATTTTGTGGCATATCAGTTTGATACTGCAGCGAGGAGATGGTGGAGGGGATATCTTGATTCCAGGCCAGCAGGATCTCCGCCGTTTACTTGGACCCAGTTCTCTGAGATTTTCTTGGGAAAGTATATGCCCCGTACTATGCGGGAGCGACTTAGAGATGAGTTCTCCAGATTGACTCAGGGTTCGTTATCTGTCGCCGAGTATGAGGCGAGGTTTCATGATCTTAGGCATGCTACTTCTATTTTTCCTGATGAGTATGAGAGAGTTAGATATTTTGTCAGGGGACTGAGATTGCCACTCCGCAGAGCTACCCAGAGTTTAGTGACTTCAGGGAAGTCATTCGCAGAGATTACCGAGCATGTATACTCTATTGAGGAGATGGATCGCGAGGCCTAAGGGGGCAGCGATAAGAGACCTCGTGTTCAGGGTAGTTTCAGTGGGAGCCATAGTGGTTCGCAGTTCAGAGGTCGTGGGTTCCAGTTTCAGGATAGGTACCCTCAACAGCAGCAGCAGTCTTTTCAGCGACAGGGTCAGCCCAGTAGGCCCGTACAGTCAGCTTTGCAAATATCTGATAGGGGTCAGCCCACCTATAGTGGTTCTGTTAGCCAGCCTCAAGGACGTGGTCAGTCCAGTTCATCGACTAGAGGTGGTCATACCAGCTCAGCCGGACCTTCTAGGCCGAGCAGGGAGCCAGGAGCATGCTACACTTGTGGGGTTGTCGGTCATTTTGCGCGTGAGTGTCCTCAGCGCATGGCGATTGAGCCTTCAGTTCAGATAGCACAGCCCCTCAGATCTATACCTTCAGCAGGTAGAGGTGGTGCACAGGGTCGTCGGGGTGGTCCCTAGGGTTCTCGAGGTAGAGCGCAGGGAGGTCGGACTGGTGGTCAGGGCGGTGCTCAGACTAGTGGTGGCCAGCGTCAGTTGTATGTCGTGCCGGCTAGACCGGAGGCTGAGGCTTCGGATGCAGTGATTACAGGTACGATTTCCGTATGCCATCAGCCAGCCTCTGCATTATTTGATCCTGGATCCACGTTTTCTTATGTATCTACTTATTATGCACCACGGTTGGGTTTGTGTTCTGAGTTATTATCTATGCCCTTACGTGTATCTACCCCCGTTGGTGATTCCTTAGTAGTGTATCGGGTATATAGATCTTGTCTGGTGACTATTCAGGAGTTTGAGACTCAGGTTGATTTTACTGTATTGGCCATGGTAGACTTTGATGTGATTCTGGGCATGGACTGGTTGTCTTTTCATCACGTAGTCTTGGATTGCTTTGCTAAGACCATGACCTTAGCCATGCCTGGTGTACCCCCGGTGGTGTGGCAGGGTTCTGTTAGCCGCACACCGATAGGGATTATTTTATATGTTCGGGCTCGTAGACTGATGTCGAGGGGATATGATTCATTCCTTGCTTATGTTCGGGATGCTAGTATTGAGAGTCCATCGCTTGACTCCGTCCCTGTTGTTCGTGAGTTTTCTGATGTATTCCCGACTGACCTACCTGGCCTTCCTCCTGAGCGTGATATAGAGTTCATTATTGACCTTGAGCCGGGCACCCGACCTATTTCTATAGCTCCTTATCGTATGGCTCCTGCTGAATTGAAAGAGTTGAGTACTCAGCTCTAGGACCTTCTGGGGAAGGGTTTTATCAGGCTGAGTGCGTCTCCGTGGGGTGCTCCAGTTCTGTTTGTAAAGAAGAAGGATGGATCTATGCGCATGTGTATTGATTACAGGCAGTTGAATAAGGTAACTATGAAGAATAAGTATCCTATGCCTAGTATCGATGATTTGTTTGATCAACTTCAGGGTGCAGCGGTATTCTCAGAAATAGATTTGAGATCTGGATACCATCAGTTGAGAGTTAGGGCTGAGGACATCCCAAGGACAGCCTTCAGGACTCGGTACGGCCATTATGAGTTCCTGGTGATGTCTTTTGGATTGACTAATGCCCCAGCAGCTTTCATGGATCTGATGAATCGTGTATTCAGGCCATACTTGGACTCCTTTGTGATTGTGTTTATTGACGACATCTTGGTTTATTCGAGGAGTAACGAGGAGAACGAGCAGCAATTAAGGATTGTGCTCCACACTTTGAGAGATCATCGGCTGTATGCCAAGTTCTCAAAGTGTGAGTTCTGGCTTGAGTCTGTAGCTTTCTTGGGCCATGTTGTTTCCAGACACGGTATCATGGTAGACCCAGCGAAGATTGAGGCTATTCGAGGTTGGGCTAGGCCCACATCACCTATCGAGGTTCGCAGCTTTGTTGGGTTTGCAGGATACTACAGGCGATTTGTTGAGGGCTTCTCGTCTATTGCATCTCCTATGACCAAACTAACCAGGAAGGATACTCCATTTCTATGGTCTGAGGGTTGCGAGGCGAGCTTTCTGAAACTCAAGGATCGACTTACTTCTGCCCCTGTGTTGACTCTTCCAGTTGAGGGTGAGGGTTTTACCGTGTATTGTGATGCGTCTGGTATTGGTTTGGGATGTGTTCTAATGCAGAAGGGTCGTGTTATTGCTTATGCATCGAGGCAGCTAAAGGTGCACGAGCGTAACTATCCCACTCATGATTTAGAGTTAGCAGCGGTTGTGTTTGCACTGCGAATTTGGGGACATTATCTCAGACAGAGGGTTTCAGTTTACCTCCAGTTTCTGGCAGACTTTCCAAGAAGAGTTGGGTACTCAAGTGGACCTTAGTACTGTATTTCACCCTCAAACCGATGGACAGTCATAGCGGACTATTTAGGTATTGGAAGATATGCTCCGAGCTTGTGTGTTAGACTTTGGGGGTCAATGGGATCAGTTCTTGCCTTTAACCGAGTTCGCTTATAATAATAGCTTCCACTCTAACATTCAAATGGCTCCGTTTAAGGCTTTATATGGCAGACGGTCTCGATCTCCAGTTGATTGGTTCAAAACTTCAGAAGTCAGTCATTGTGGCACAGATTTGCTTCGAGAATCTTTGGACCGAGTTCGAGCGATTCAAGATAGGTTGCGGACAGCTCAGAGTAGATAGAGGAGTTATGCTGACCGTAGACGTCGTCCGTTGAAATTCAGGGTGGGTGATAGGGTCTTCTTACGAGTATCGCCCATGAAGGGCGTGATGCGGTTTGGAAGGAAGGGTAAGCTTAGCCCCAGATATATTGGACCCTTTGAGATTTTACGGACAGTTGGAGAGGTGGCTTATGTGTTAGCTTTACCTCCGGCATTTTCAGCTATCCACCCAGTATTTCATGTTTCTATGCTACGACAATACATTCCAGATGAGTCGCATGTACTTCAGTGGGACTCGGTTCAGTTAGACGAGAAACTAACATTTGTGGAGGAGCCTGTGTCCATTTTAGCCAGAGATATCAGACGGTTATGCTCCCGGGATATTCCAGTGGTTAAGGTACAGTGGCGTCACCGTCCGGTTGAGGAGGCTACTTGGGATCTTGAACATGATATGTGATCCCAGTATCCCTACCTGTTCACGTCTTCAGGTATATGCTTATTTTTGACTTTCGCGGACGAAAGTCCTTTTTAGTAGTGGATATTGTAATGACCTTCCCGGTCATTTCCTTCGTTTTCATGTGTTTAAGCATTTAGAGCTTTTTTATAACTGCCCCAAGTTATTTATGACTTGCTGGGACTGACAGTTCGGTTCCCGGACGGTTCGTTTGAGAATATTATTTAGACCGAGCACGTTATAAAATATTAAATTAAATTTGAATTTGGTAAAATGACATAGGTAATTACCTTTTGAAAATATTTTTGAACTTTATAAAATTCTTTAGTTATGATATATCTATACTATTTGATAATAGTTTTATAACCTATTGATAATTAAAGCGGAGATAGTGAATTTAAATATGTTAAAATAATATTTTAATTTTATAAAGGTTTTGTTAGAAATAATTTTCTATTAATTATGGTATATTTAAAATATTGTATTTATTTTACCACGGACCTACGCAATACCCAAATATATATAATAGGGATGAAACCATACCTTTGCAATTCCACCTCCACTCCACGTGGAGGTGAGGCAAGTGAACAACAAATTATAATGACATAAGTCATTATGTGACACATGTATTACAGAATATAATCTTTCTATGTTAGTTATATTTGCTACAATTTGCTACAATATACACACACTTATATATATAGCTACTGTACGGGTGGGTGACATGTATTGTCAAAAGTTTTCTCTCCCTTTTTATTTTTCCATCCGTGGTTGGTCCAAAGTATGCTATGTTACACGCTGACCATTTATTCACATGCAATTAGTTACCTACCTCAAGTTATTCAAGCTCAGGTTCTAGTGGGAAAGTGTTTGCGGACGTGTAATCGTCGTAATTTCGGTGAGTTTTATCGTATTTATGACAGCTTTCCTATACGTTGGTATTGTTGTTGCTATTTGAGACATATATTGAGCTCGGATTTAATGGTGCTAGTTATGACTATTGGTCACTGAGTTGTTTGGGACGCTGTGACGGTTTCAGTTTCGTGATTCCGCAAGTGGGTCCCACGTGGACTGTTCGGACATTTTCCGAACTAATGCAATATGGGTATCAATGGTCATAATTTGACATGTAGTTTATTATTTTGGTAGCTTGGAAGCAGTCAGAGGCCTCTCGGAAGGGAAAGGCTCCTATTTAACTGGCTTTAGCAGGCGTTCGACGGCGTCCAGGTAGGCTAGGTTTACCTCCCTTTGCACTTAGATTGGGCTTATGTGTGATATATGTATGCTATTGTGCTGGTATTGTGGGCTGGTATTATAGACTTGGTGGTGGTGGTTTGCTGTGATTTAGGCCGGATAGGGCTATTCGAATATATTCCAGGCCCGTTATCCTCGTGGTACCCCACAGATGACCTATTTGGGGTCGGATAGTATTGTTGTTGTTGTTGCTAGTCTGGGAATGTTATTGTTGGACCTTAGTCCAGGCTTAGACAGACTTAGCCCAGACTTAGACAAGTATAACCAGACCTGGTTTTCGGGACTCGGTAGCGGGCCCCGTTACCCTTTTTGTCGACTTGTCGAAACTTTGACATCTTTGGGCTTAGATAAGCCCTATATGACTATTAGGGTTATGATGGGATTGAGTCACCCCGATTATACCCGGTTGGCCTGTCTAACTTTGTTCGTCCCTGATAGCACCGTATTTGATTGGGGTCGGCTAGTTTGACTTAGAACGCTGAACCGCCTTTCCATGACTTGTAATGTATACCCAGACTTTTATATACATATTTTTATAGTAGGTAGTTGACCTAGAAGGACCCCGAGATTGACTTGTAGCATGTTGTAGAGTTAGCTTCTGTACCTATATAATAGTATTGACTGGCACTAGGGCGTTCCCCGTTTATTTCATATGATATGAGCTTTGATTCTATTCTGGTTACTGGCTATGATGAGTTCCGGTTTGAGTCCGGCTACTGATTCAGGTATGATGATTTTGGTTATTGACTATTGGGTGTTTCGGTTTGAGTCCGGCCCCGGATTGTAATACACTATGAGTTCCGGTTCGAGTCCGGCCACTGATTATTATGAGTTCCGGTTCGAGTCCGGCATCTGGTTATGACATGATTGGAGAGTTTTGGTACTGGGTACCGTGATTATGATACTGTTGTTCTATGAGTTCCGGTTCGAGTCCGGCAGATATGATATATATGTGGCCTCTTGTTATTACCCACTGCTTCCGGTTCGACTCCGGCCTTTGGCCTCTTGTTATTACCCATTGGTGCCGGTTCAAGTCCGGTGCACTCCTGTTGGTTATTGTGGTTACTGGATATTGATACAGCTTCGAGACACTGGTGACTATGCATTTACTTTTCTTGTGTGTCCCGCTGGTTTATGGGGGCCAGACTGGGTTATTGTCTTCTTTCGTGTGCCTATCGGGCTTATGGGGGCCCAGATAGGTTATGTTTGACTTGTGTGTTTACTTGAGCATTTATTTACTCGTTATTCTGTATCGCACTTATATTCTCCTGAGCATATCTATACGCCTTGGCCGTTACTTATGTACTTATTATTTATACCCCGGACCTAGCATGTACCCTTTTACTTACTTATTATTCAGTATCGCATTTTCTTATCAATTATACCCGGACCTAGCATGTACCCCCGTACTTTAGCCTGTTTATATTACATTAAGCTCAGTCGGCCGATGATGCCTACTGAGTACCCGTTGCCCCGGTACTCATACTACACTTCTGCATCTTTTCCCCGATGCAGATTCAGGCACCAGTCGACGGTTTTGACGTGACTCCTTTCTTAGCGCTGGTTCCGGAGCAGGGTGAGCTTACTGACGTCCGAGGCAGATCCTAGTCCATCTTCTACTGTATAGTCTTTTGCTCTCAAGACTATTGTACTTGTTACACATATTTGGTTTCCGTGTTGTATTTTGGGTATGTTAGTAGTGGCTCATGTACTGACCTCACCAGGTCTTGGGGAGGGTTCTTAACTTTATATACCGTCCTCTTCCTTCTCAGTCTTGGCATATATACATATTCTGATTCTGTCTTTAGTGTTATAGCATGTTTATAAGTATAGTTACTTCCACTTCATCTCTGTTTTATGAGATTCCGCCCGTTAGCCCGTCGTTTGTCGCTCCAGGCTAGGGTTTGGCTTGCCTATTGGTGGGTTACGGTAGGCGCCATCATGACCCAAATATTGGGTCGTGACAATTAACTGAATATGAAAAAAAAAGAGGTTAAAATGATAATTATAGAAATTAAATATAAAACAAATGAAAAAGAATAAAGGGAGAGAAGAGTAAAAAAAGAGGAATTTTTTTATCATACGCATATCATTATGTGGTAAACTGAACATCAATGCGGCCACTTCTATTTTTAATGATACATAATATTAAATAAATAATAACCTTTTTCTTATATCATAGATCCTTGTGTCCGGCCCTTCTTCGGATCCTGCACATAGCTAGCTGCCCTTTTTAAGATCGTAAAAAGAAACACTATTTAGAAAATAATATGTTTTGACAATATCAAAACGATAGTGATCCACTATCCACAGTTTGTTATTATTTCAGAATATAACATAATTGATACCGCTCTTCAAAGCATAGTCATTTCCATCTCTTCTTTCAGAGGAAAAAAAGTTAGAAATAACATTATCAAGTAAAAAATAAGCATGCCCAGTGTTTAGCCTCAAGAATTTGTAAAAATTTTGTTCTTATAATAACTCATATACAATAAGTTGAAATAATAAAAGCTACCATTATTGAACTTGTAGACTTTCTTTTTAGAAAGCCTCCTGATAGGAATGTCAGAGGCCGTGAAAATTATAAACTTAAGATGGCGAATGAAAAGAATGCTATACTTTCAACTCATTAACCAAGTGTTGAAATGTAGTCCTTCTTTCAGTTTGCATCGAGAAAAATATTTTGATTAATCTTCATCTTTCTACTCTCATATGATGCAATTTATGCATGAAAAGAGCAAATAAACAATCAATATGAAGTAAATCGAGTCGTCTAAATTTCCGATCATAAGAAAAGTAAATACTTTTACATGTAAAAAACTTTGTTAAATATACTTTTCATTTTCAAAGATACAATATTCCAAGAATAACATAAAACAACTAATTACGATCAAAATACTAATTGATGAGAAATTTTACCAATTCTTTTTCTAGCACCGATATTTTTTCTCCCGTAATTTCTTGTCATCCTTCTCAAAAGTGAGCATTTTTTTGAGGGCCTGTACGTTCCTAAAAATTTACTATATATAGTAAAATGTTATTCAAAGGTAATGAAATCACAATTTTAAGAAACTTATGTGAAGGCAACGTTATATTTGAGTAGTGATGGAGTGAGTAATGAAAATTTAATAGGCAAGGAAATGATAAAAGTGGGCAAGTGACGTTACACAAATGAAGAAAACGCTAGCTCTATCAACTTCTTTCAGATACATGAATGTATATTAATATATCCAATTAAGAAGATAATTATAATGAGATTATAAAATGAAAATTAATTAATTGAATCTAATTAAAAATGGAATAAAAGGCTCAAAAAATCCATTAAAAAAATAAAAGTGAATGGTGGCCTTAGAAGCATGCCACATCAACAGGGACATAACCTTCCTTTATATAGAGAGAGATTCTTTAACATGGATCCTAATGTGAGTTTATTTTCTTCATATAAAAAATTAATCAGTTCGTTGATTTTTGCTTAGGAAATAAAAAGGTCGTCAGACGATTCAAGTATTGCTCTTCATGTTTTGAAGTAAATTTACTATATATTTAGTTTATTCTTGAAGTTATGTAATAAATTTATTATCAGTTGTCTCATTATAGGGACTTGATTTTTTTTAATCATTAATTGATTGACTTACAGTAAAGCTTTTTATCTTTGGTCACGAGTGTTTGCTTATGAAATAAAGAGGCCAGTAGTAATTTCAATAATTATTTTTTATGATTTGAGGTTAGCTTACTATATCTTTACAGCTTGTTTAGATGGTCGCTACCTATTGTGTTGTATATGTTTTTAGTTTAATACAATACAATACATTATGAAATAATACGTAATAACCATCGAAACAAAGTGTTAGTTTGTTCTTGAAGTTCCGTAATATATAATTAATTATGAGTTTATACAATAGGTAGCAATCATCCAAACAGAATATTAGTTTGTTCTTGAAGTTATGCAATATATAATTAATTATGAGTTTGTTGTTTCTTTAATATCATAAATTTATCAGTTGTTTCATACTAGGAATTTGATTTTTAATCAATAGTAATTACAAGTTTATACAATAGGTAGCAATCATCCAAACAGAGTGTTAGTTTGTTCTTGAAGTTATGTAATATATAATTAGTTATGAATTTTTTTCTTTGATATCGTAAATTATCAGTTATCTCATAACAGGGACTTGATTTTTAATCAATAGTTGTTTGGCTTACACTTAAGCTTTCCATCTGGTAGCTCGTGCTTGTTTAGGGAATAAAGAGGCCATCCAGAGATTTTGGAAATTGCTTCTTATGATTTAAGGTAAATTTACTATAGCTTTAGTTTCTTTTTGAAGTTATGCAACAATTTATTATTTTGTATTTTTAATAAACAATTGCAAATTAAAAGGTTGTCAATTGTGAAATCAAATCCTACTATAAGATAGCTGATGAATTTGTAATATGTAGAAAAAAAAGTGACATTAGGATTTCATATTAAAGAATGTGGAATACCGACTTATTTTATAGTACTGCTCATCTCCTTTTTATTCTTAATAACTTTGATTGGCTTAGAGTTAAACTTTCCATTCCGATAATCGCTCCTTGTGATTTGAGGTGAACCTACTATTACTTTAGTTTGTTCTTTGAGTTATATAATAATTTATTAGTGTGTATTCTTGATAAATAATTACAAAATAAAAGAAAACTTAAAAGTGTCTAATAGGAAAACTTTAGGATAAATTCTTTCCATAGCATATTATTTTACCTTAAAATAGTAAAAATATTTAATTTGTTGTTCTTAATACTTTCTAACGACATATGATTTGCTCCATATGTCATATGGGGAAATTTTTTTAAGCTTTTCTTTTTGTCTTTCTATAGCCTTGGTAGTTTTTCTTAATTTAGATTAAAGTGGTTTTAATGCTTTTATATGATTTTGTATGAATATATTAATTTGCTATTTAAGTGTTTTTTGTATAACAAAATTATCAATTTATTTATTAATCACGACATATTTTCTTTTATAATATCGAAGTGATTTTATAAAATTGAACTCATTGAAGCGAGGTACACGCGCGGGACGTAAACCTTAAACTAGTAAATCTAAAAGTGGTTTCACCTAAGTATCTGCGCTTAAACAACTTTTTTGAATAAACTCAATTTTCATTTTCTCTTTTCATCAGTCACACTTAACACACTATCCCGATCCTACAACCAAAAAAGATAATCCCTAGGTAAATAAATCTAAAAATAATTCCGCATAAGTATGTGCACTTATAACTTTTTCAAATACATTCAATTTTTTTTTTAATTATACATTTTCCTAAAGAGAAAATAAATTATACATTTTCCTAAAAAAGACACTTTTTCCCCCAAAATCCAAAAATTGAAAAAATCCAAATATTTTCTCAATGGATTAAACCCTACTTTCATCCATATTTGTTTTTTATCTTTTATTTCAACCTTTATATATTACATGTATCTCTCTCTTACTCTTTTTCGGAAAAATAGCTAAAAGGGACACATGAAAATTGAATGATTAAAAGAGAAACATACCTAGTCAAAGTCAATTAAGTGAATTTGAGACCTAATTATAATTTATAAAACATTGAGAACAAATATTATAATATTAAAAATTATTTTCTCTTTTTCATATTTCAAATTTTAAACTTTCTATTCCCTTCTTTTTGTTTTTTCTTCAGTTACTTTTTTTTTTTTGCCTTTTTTCCTTCTCCCCTTCTTCATCTTCTTCCTCCTTACCATATTTGTCATTTTTCTTTTGCATTTTTTTTCTGTGCTTTATCTTCTTGTCATTTTTTCTTCTGAGTTTTTTTCTCTTTATTTTCATCTAGAATTTTTATCTTTTTATTTGTGGGTTTTCATCTTCTTCTACTTCTTCATTCAGATCTGGTTGTGAAAATTGAGTGAAAAACATTGAAGTCACCGAAAAACAACTGAGAATTGTTTAAGCAACCGAAAGATGTTGTTTAAACAATCAAGAGTTGTTTAAGCAAATGAAAGATATTGTTTAAACAATCAAGGGTTGTTTAAATATTTGCTAGTTGTTTGAAAGTGGTGATGATGTGGAGTAGGGGAGGTGGTTTGGGACCGGGGGGAAGGGGTGGATATTGTTTAAGCAATCAAGAGTTGTTTAAACAAACAAAAGATGTTGTTTAAACATCTGCCAGTTGTTTGGAAGTGGTGATGACGTGGAGGATTGGAGGTGGTTGGAGGAGGGGGGGTTGGATGGGGCTGAGGGGGTGGAGGAGGGAGAAGGGGAAAAGTAGTGGGAGATTTGTGTAAATAAAATTTTTTGTGGGTGTTTGAACATATGTGTCATTATCACTAATTAAAAAAGTACCCCTTCTACCACATTCTTAAGAATTGTGTGTCCTATATTCTTTATTTTTACTCTTAAAAGTCCCTTTTAATATCCCCTCCCCTTTTTTTCTATCTGTCATGTGTCTTTGAAAGTGTTTGAATTAACTTATTTTTAGGTGATTTTGGCTTTTAAATATTTTTTTTATTTTTTGAAATGTTTGACAACGATAAAAAATACTTTTAAGCATTTCACTTTAGCCTTAAAAGTACAAATAAAAGTCAAAAAGAAAAAATAAGTTGCTACATGCTTTGACTTCTGACTTTTAGCATCACTTAAAAAAAAAAAAAGAGACATCCAAATACCCCTTTATATATATATATTTATATTATTATATATAAAAAAAAGATTTTCCTCTCGTTCTATCTCTCTCTCTTGCACCGCATTTTTTTCTGCAAAAATTTCTTCATCTTCCTCACCCCTCACCCCACCCCACGCCCCCTTTTTACAACCCCGCTGTTTCATCGATCGATCCATCTCTCATTTCTCTTTGGTGTTATAGGTATGTTTGCTTATCATTTCTTGTTTTATTTTATTTTTTAATTAATGATGGGTGTTTAATGGAGTTTTTTATTGTGATTTTTTGGATGCCCATTTGGTGAATTATATGAATTTTGTTTATCCTTCATTTTTTATTGTGGTTTTTAAAGGAGATTTGATTTTGATGCTTTTCCTGAATTCTTTGTTTTTTTGGTTTTGTAAATGATCAGTCTTTAATGGAGTTCTTGATTGTGATGTTCTTCTGAAAAGTTTTTTTTTTTGGGTGTTTTTAGAATGCCCATTTGGTGAATTGTACAAGTTTTTTTGCCCTTTGTTTTTTTTTTTGGATGTCTTGAATTTTGTGTTTAGGGTTTAGGATTTGTTGTGGTAATGGAGGAATGGATAGATTTGTCGAATCACGAATGAAGAGTGAAATTTGTGTTTTGATTTTCTGGGGTTGAGGCTATATACATTTGTAGCCAAAGAAGCCAACTTTTTCTTGTGTGTGGGGTGGGTGGGGGTGGACAGCGCGTCTGTGTGATTGTTATAGATTGATTGATGAGAACTGTTGTGTCAAATGGGAAATTTGACATGTGAAATGGATTGAGAATTCTGGAAGTCATTTGAAAATGACTGATTCTCATTGGTCTTTTATGCGTCATCTATCTTTATGATAGTAAAATGATAAAGGGAAAAGTTATAGGAGTCCTTTTAGGATGAGATTGATGCTTTTATAAGCCTTGATCGGAGCCTGGGAATGTTGGTTTCCATGGTTAGTGTCACGACCCAAAATAGGCACGTGATGACACTTGTTACGCCCTCCGGTACAGGTAAGCCTAACCCAACTCGAATTCACAAATATGGTAATATAGAAGCGGAAGAAGAGAGAATAAACCCAAAACATATATATATATATAAGAAGTAAAGGTCAAGATACATCTCAGGTCTGGTTGTCACTAGTACAAGCCTCTAAATACAGAAAGACATTAATAACTAAAGTATCTTAAATGCGGATAAGCATAAGATAAATAAAGAGAGAACCAGGTAAGCTTGAAGTCCATCAGCCACTACCTCGATCTCCGCAACGCCAATACTAGAAGAAGGCGATCTACAAGCTGCTACTCGGTCCAATACCTGCACAGGGTGCAGAAAACAAGAAAAAGGAAAGAAAAGCAAGGGTGAGTACGAAACCACATGTACTCAACAAGCATCGTCGATAACCGACCCTAATCCAAAGCGATGGCGAAAACTACCGCCCCAACTATCCAAGGTTTCCCAAAAGTCTAAAACCTGCAATAACAATACTTCATCCTATTAGGGTAACCCAACACAACGGTCCACAGATTCACCAAAAGCAGGGTAGGCACATTAATATAGGTGAGTCAACACTGTCCATATAATATCAACGATAAGGGAGGTCATTTATGAAGAAGACTCACTAACACGATAAATCAGTGTTAATCAATGATAATCAACCAATAATATGGGATAAAACAGAGAGAGTGTATATAAAAATGTATAACATGCTACCGAAAGGTGCGATGCAACAGTCTCTCAGAATAAGTCATAGCCATACCCCAAGTCTCAAATATGTCAACCTCTCCATCAATATAAGATGATATAAGATAATGTAATGAAATGGAATGAATGCTCAAACACAATATCACAAACAAGGTCCTAACACAGAAATACGGTACAAGAGTAAATACTAACACAGTATCAAAACATACCAAGGATGATAATGCAATGCAATGCAATGTAGTGATGATGATGAATCTTTGAAAGTTATCGCATAACTTTTTGTATATACCTACCGAGCAACGCTGCTTCCCGAGTAGGACCCATGGGGGGTTCGCAACCCATATACTTTCTATAATCTCAATCTCATGTCTCAAATCAACCTTACCGGCATATCCCTCGATATAGGTGTTTTATAAAATGTTTTATTTTCTGACAAAAATCAGAATGTCTCAGTGGTACCAATGCCTCATGATATGCATGCGTGATATAGGGATATAATGCTCACAACCAATCAGTATGAAGATCAAAATCCATTCAATACGTGTATAAGTGAGCTCAAAATCAACTCAATGTATCAATAATTCATGATAACCATTTCCACTAGGCACCACCGGAATAAATAGTCATGTAGTCATCAATATTATCATTTTCAAGCTCTCTCTCGGGCATCACTATGATGAATATGCAATTAAATACTCAAATAAGGCCTAAAATGTTAAGTCAAGCCTCCACTCGGGCGACACAATAATAGATACAACATTCTAATTCACAGATAAGGCCTATGATGACAAGTCAAGCCCCCACTCGGACGACCCAATAACAGATAAAGCATTTAATGCGCAAACATGACTAATAACATCAAGTCAAGCCCCCACTCGGGCGTCACAATAATATATCCCTCAATTCAAAAACAATATGCATATAAGCCCCCCCACTCGGGCACACGATTATAAATAATTACTCAAGTTCATAGTGAAGTTCAAATAAGCCCCACACAGGCAACACGAATCAACAAATCACAAATACAATATATCGCGAAACTACCCGAACCCAGCTTTTTTCCTACGATAAGCCTCACCCACTATTACTAGTCCATCTATGCTCTAAGTATTCTCTAAAGGTCATTAATCCTCGATCATCAAAATAAACCCGTTAGACAAGATTCAAACTCTAAAATAGGCATCCAACATTAACAATTCAAGATCACTAAGTTATATATCTACATTCTATTCTAAGAATAAATACAAGCAACAATACTAACTAAGGAAAAGCAATAATCTAACAACAATCCATCAAAAGACTCTGGTACCCGCGGAGATGCTCGCCATTTCACCTAAGCGGGACCCCCAATCCTAAACGAATCACAAAAATACACACAAACAAGCATACAACACATAAATACTTTTGAAAAAGTCAAAGTACATCTCAACTTGTCTTTAAAGAAGAACCGCAAGTCCAAACACTGTCCAAAGCCTCAACCGAAAGTTCGACTCCCCCGAATCAACACTAAACGCGATCAATCTAGTCAAAAACGACATTACAAGTCAAAAGGAAGCTATTGATACCCATATCGACCATATTTGATACAGGTCCAAAACGGACTTCAAAAATGGGTTTTAAAAACAAAGGGGTAGAATCAGAATTTTATTTTAGAAATACATTCCCCATGGTTAGAGGAACCTACTGTAGAAACCTCAAGCGAAAACGAGCTTAAACGAGGTTTAAATCGAAGAAAAATCATTTTTAAGCTTTACCGGCAAAAATCCCAAAAAATCCATTTCAAAATCGCGATTAAAAGGTGTTTTCGAAGTTATGATCCATGGAAAATAATGAGGATATGAGTTTGGAGGTTACCCACACGAAACACGATGAAGAAACCCTCGAAAATCGCCTTTCCCGAACCTTGGGGGTCCAAAAATGGAGTAAAATCACGAAAATGGAGATTTATACTGTTCAGGTTCATACCTATGCGCACGCACAGGTCAAAAGTGACCGACCTAAAAAATTGGTCTGTGCGCACACAACCCGTTGTTGCGCACGCACATAAGAAATCGACCCGACTCAGATTTTACTCTGTGCGCACGCACTGAAGGATTTGACCCGACCCCGATTTTACCCCGTGCGCACGCACTGAAGGGTTTGGTCTGCATCAGATATCAGCAAACCAGCTGATTTGCACAACTTCGAAGCCTCCGAACAGACCCTCGGGATTCGTTCGGGATCTCACAGAAATAAATCAATAATGTTACTAGGCTAATTTCGATGTTCTAGACTCAATGATGACGGCGAATTTTCGAAAAAGGATTGTTTTCAACAAATTGGCCCCTGGGACCGCTTTAGGCTATTTTCACTAGTTTTCAAACAGAAGGTCGAAATGCAAAACGAAGGCTCGGTACCCGAACTAACCACGCTACTAACCCAAAATCGACGTTCCGGATCTAATGGAACCTTCGAAATCATCATCCGAGGCTCGGATCACGAAATGTTAACCACGGTCAAACTAACTCTTTTAAGGATGATCAAAACCACAAATTCATTTAAAACACTTCCGAACGCATCGGAAACCGTGCCAACCATCCCCACAACTCGTAAATGAGATAAAGCAACCACGGGGATGGGCAAAATGGTCAAAATGTAGAAAATTCTAAAAATCAAAACGAGGGTCTTTACAGTTAGAGTGCTTTTATTTTGGGGGAGGAGAAGGGGGGGGGGGGGGGGTCTCAGACAACTTTCTGAATTAAATAAGAATTTACCTATCAAAAGTCTGGGAATGTTTAATGTCTGTAAGCACCTGAGTTTTGAGGACTAGTGACATGCTACGTTTTCAGATTTTTTTATTGACAAGTCAAAATTTCTAATTATAGAAGTTGCAAGGGCTTGCTTCAGTTTGATTTTGGCGCCACGCCGCCACCATTATATCTGTTATTTCAAAGTACATTTTCAAAAGATAATAGTGACTCGTTATCAATCCCTCGTATATGCTTGTTTAATGAGTGTTAAATAATGACATGTACTTGACTTAAAAAATAAATGAGTACTCTCTCCCATCCAGAATAGTTGATGTTTTAGGTTTGGCCACATGGATTAAGTAGTTCACTTATTCCAAAAAATTAAAGATGGTTTTTGTTTAAAATACCCTTAATTATGATTTTCTTTTCTTTTTAGGCTGACACAATTATCATTAAATTTGGAATGCCTTAGAGGCAAATTTGGGAAAAACATTAATTACCTTGGTTTTGTGAAACTAAAGGTATTCAGTAGTATAGGTTAGTATTTGCGTAGTATCTTATTCCCCTACTTTTACTACTAGTCGATTTATTTGCATTGTTTATCTTGCTATTGTGCTGTAGTTTTTTCCTTTTCAATCCTGCTTTGGATCATGCATGAGATTTCACGTTGGTCATCCTCTCACCTGTATCCTTTTGGTATGCTATTTATAATTGAAGTTCAAATGAGCCCTTAAAGACAGCGGAACAGCTTAATTACCCCTCTCTCTCCCTCTGTTTGGCTCGGTGGTGTGGGGGTGGATAGATAATTTTGGAAATAACATTAAAATACGTACAACTGCTGAAGGGCACAAAACCAATGGGTGGTAGAAACAAAACCACATTTTTTTTTGATGAAGTAGAAACAAAACCGAAGGTACAACACTACAACCTGCTTTGTATGTTTGATTACCTGGATGGATGTTCCTTCGCTAATTACCTATGTTGGGTCTTGGTTTTCTTGTTGGCGTAGCTCGTTCATCTGTTAATCAATATTTGATTTACTTTAGCACTCTGATTTTGGTGGGACTAGAATATCTTTTCTTGTTTTATGGCCATGCTGTTACAGTATGCTCCCATCAATTATGACCATGCTGTCACTAGCACCACATTTAGCAGGGTTCTTTTTGGCAGATAATCATCCTGTACTCATGTTTAAATAATTGATGAAAGCATACTGTAATAACATATGTTCATGTTCCTTTGCTCATGTGACTTTGGACAATGTGTTAGCCTATACCCCCTTGAATAATCAACTATTTGAAACTTTGAACTTGTTTTTCTGATTACGATGAAACTTATATGGCTTGTTGGGATGCCGATATAGACATTTGCTAGCTAAGTTACTCGAACGCTTCCCTTTTGGTGTTGTACCCATGTTGACACGACATGGGCGTGGGTGTGGGATCCGTACCCAATATGGTCAACCAATTTGGGTACTTTGACCAAAATCGTTAGGGAAAGTCCAGACAAATTTAATGATTTCTATAATCAAAACAAAAACTAAGGTGAAATTGAAGAAAATAGAATATCTTGGTCCTTGTATATAGAAATTTCTATGTTACTACTTTTTCTTTTATCTCCTTTCAGGATTCTCCTCTTGATTAATATGTTCTCCTCAAGTTTTCCACATAGTATCTCATAATTTAGGTTTTATCTCTCTTTTTAGATATGTGCGAAATATAGAAGAATAATATTATTGAATTGTTGTATCTAAATTATTACATTGAGACCTTATTTATAGACACAACATTAGACTCCTTTTCCAACTAGGATTCTATGTACTATTCCTATTCCTATTCCTACTTATATTCTAACGCTCCCCCTCAAGCTGGTGCATACAGGTCATATGTACCGAGCTTGTTACTAATGTAATTAATACGAGGACCAGTGAGGGACTTGGTGAAAATATCTGCAAGCTGATCACTCGATTTCATAAATTTTGTAACAATATCTCTAGAAAGGATCTTCTTTCTCACGAAATGACAATCAATCTCAATGTGCTTAGTTCTCTCATGAAATATGCGATACAAAGAGCCACTTGGTTATCACATACAAGTTCCATTTGACTGATTTCTTCAAATTTTAGCTCTATCAACAACTATTTAATCCAAACTAGCTCACAAGTGGCTACTGCCATTGCTCGATATTCTGTTTCTGCACTAGATCGAGCAACCACTCTGTTTCTTACTCTTCCAGGACACCAAATTACCTCCTACTAAAACACAATATCCGGATGTAGAACGTCTATCACAAGGTGATCCTGCCCAATCAGCGTCTGTATATCCAACAATCTGCTCATGTCCTCGATCCTCGAAGAGTAGTCCTTTACCTAGAGTTGACTTAATATATTGCACAATGCGAACAACTGCATCCCAATGACATCAACTGACATAAGGTACCGACAAAGATCAAGTGAGTAACAACGATATCCCTTTTGTACTCGAGAATACCCAAGAAAGACACATTTGAGAGCACGAGGGATTAATTTATCTTTCCCTGGGTGAAGTTATGAACAAAACATGTACTTCAAAGGACACGAGGGGGAAGAGAACAGAGAGATGACTGAAGAAACAGCATTGAATAAGGAATTTGATTTTGAATGGAAGATGAGGGCATCCAATTAATTAAATAGCAAGATGCGATAATTGCATCGCCCAAAAAACACAGCATAAGGGCTCAGACTTAATCATAGGACTAAACCGAGCAAAAAATTTGAAAATATGTTGCCAGAATTTGGGAAAAAGCGCTCAGTTTTTGGAATCTGAAGATAAAGTTCTCCGTCACCGGAAAATTAGATCTGACTGTCGAAATTTGATCGGAATCAAGAAATAACTATATGGACAGCCTCGGATTGAAGAGGCGACCCTACTGGAAAGAGAACCTGCCGGAAAAACGTGGTCGAAAACTGGTCACGCGCCGGCGTGGATCTGACACGCTCGCCGGAGATCTGCTTCTGGCGGCGCGTGAGGGTGCGTGCAGTACTTGTTTTCGGCCAATCTTACTGCGGTTTATCGTCAGAAAAGTTCCTAATCTGGGTCCTGGTGGTGGGCTAGTTTTCGAAAAAGAAAAAAACTGACTAACAAAGTCACCGGAAAAGTTGCACAGTGACGGCTGATTTTTGATTTCGCTGGAATGATGCACAACGATACTTTTCTCACCAACGCTCTGATACCATGTGAGAAATATAGGAGAATAATATTATTGAATTGTTGTATCTAAATTATTACATTGAGACCCTATTTATAGACACTACATTAGACTCCTTTTCCAACTAGGATTCTATGTACTATTCCTATTCCTACTCATATTTCTAACAAGATATTGGATTTATTTTTAGCTGAGTCCCCGCACCCGTATCCATACTTGGATCCATATCCCCGAATCTTAAAATTGAGACCACGAAGGATCCGACCACTAGATCCGCACCCGTATCAGACACCCGCACCCGAGTCCGAGCAACTTCGTTTGCTAGCACATGGTCGGCTAGCTAAAGCCTAACTTTTGTTCCAGGCAAAGATCTTAAAATTGTTTAGTGACTAGTTATTGTCCTTTCTCATTTGTAGTCATATCTTGTCTACAATTGATATTGAGATGTCAATCACCTAGGAAATCAAAGAACTTCTTGCAATATAATTGTCTTTGACGTTACTATATATTTGGGATGGGTGGAGGCCTCTACTTATCGATCTTTTCCTTTGATCCTGCATGTCAGAGAGATACTTTTCTCACCGAACTAGTTTAAAAATAGGGCTACTCGATACGTTTATTTTGCTGATGTGGGCAGGTTCAAAAAGTTAAATAGCTTGGTTCTTTGCTCCTTCTGATGCTGTAGAATTTTGACTTGTCAAAAAATATTTGCTTTAGAATTACTTTGTCTGCTTGAAGTTGCATTAGTTGTTTTCTGATCTAACCTGCTCCTAACTGTTACAGGTCTTGGACATTGAAACTGCAGTGATGTCTCTAACAGCTAGGTTCAAGTCAAAGGATAAAAAGGTGAGTATTTCAAAGCCTGCTAGTGCAAATGCAGGCGCTGGGGTTCCCACCAGTGGATACAATCCTCTTTTGGGAACATTCCATTCACTTGACACAGCTCCTGTGACTTCAAATGCTTCTGTCACCGTCAATGGTCGTTTTAAAAACATTGATGAGACAGATGACCTTAGTGGGCACTCTTTTGGAGCTGATGGAGAGTATGAAACTGTTTCCAATAATGGTAGCTTGTCTAGTGAGTCGGATGACCATAAAAAGAAAACTTCTAATCTTCCTCTCCGACAAGAGTCCTTACCTGGGGCTAATAATGACAAGCGGGAAAAAATCCGTCAGAAAAATGAGAAGAAGCATCAACGTCAGAAGGAGAGGCGAGCTCAAGAGCTGCATGAGAAGTGTAATGGCTATCTCATGTCGAGAAAGCTTGAAGCACTTGCTGAGCAGCTTGTATCTATGGGGTTCTCCTCGGAAAAGGCAACTATGGCTCTTATTCTGAATGAAGGCAAAGTAGAAGAATCGGTAGCATGGTTATTTGAAGGAGGCGAAGAAGCAAACAAATACGAGAAACAAAGTCTTGATTCTGGGGATAATTTGAAAATTGACATATCAGAACAGTTTGCTCGCATTGCTGACATGGAAATTAGATTCAACTGCTCCAAGCAGGATGTAGAAAGAGCAGTAGTAGCCTGCGAGGGAGATCTTGAGAAGGCTGAAGATATGTTGAGATCACAGAAGCAGGAGCTCCCCTCTGTGCTGCTCAAGCCAGAAGAAACTAGCGATCCTCCTACTATGGGCAATGACAAGCTACATCCTACTATGGCCAATGACAAGCTACCAATTGGCACCGCCCAGAACTTAGCAAGAGTACCGGTAAAACCTTCATCATCTAGTACAATACCAGCAAAGAGAGATGATAAAGTCTTCTGTTATACTAAAGTTGTTGCCCCAGCAGGGCCTTCTATGGATCCTGGGAGCAAAAACATACCCTTGCTGAAAAGGGATCAGCCAAAATTGGACTGGGGCAAGTCACCTCAAGTGTCGGTACCTGTTGACAAAAAGTGGCCGACTCCCGGAGCAAATCCTTCTATTTCCTATTCTTTGTCATCTTCTGTGCAGGTGTCAGCTCCACCCCCCAAGACAGAAGCTCGTTATGTGGCTGTTGGAAATGAATTGAAGAATCTACAGATAGGAACTGTGCGAGAACCAGTTACAGTCATGCAACGAACCCAGTCTGTCAATGCCAGGCACACTCCCACCTCAAATGTAAGCTCATCTCTTCCAGGAACAGCAGCGCCATTTTTTCCTAATAATGTTGTTGGAACAGTGGCACCCAATGGTATGATTCCACATATACCTGTCACAAGTAGCTTGAGCATGAATAGTGTCAGCACCAACCAATTGTTCAACCAACTCCATTATCAACAGCACCAACAGCCAGAACAATTTGTTTCCAGCTACGGGACACTTGAATCTCCAGGAACTAGCCAGGGAAATAGTTTGTGGAGTAGGACAGTTGGTGCATTACAGAAACAACCAACTGCTGCAGCTCCCTCGCCCGGACTCTTCTCCAAGTTGGGCACCAATGGTACTCCTGGGTTGTCGTCTTCTGTTGACTGGAGTACCAGTAGTCGCTCAGTTATGCAGGTAGATTACCAAAAGATAGACTGGAGTTTACATGGCGGTTCGTCATCATCAGGCATAGACTGGAGTTTACATGGCGGTTCGTCGTCATCAGGCATAGACTGGAGTTTAGATGGCGGTTCGTCATCATCAGGAACAGGTAGTACGTGGCCAACAAACCAGCCAACAACGGACTCTCTTATGCGACACTATGATCCTAGATATGATTCATTTTACCGTGGACCTGTAAAGTCTACTGCAGGACCTGTTCTGCCCAATGAGATTGATGTTCGGATCCCCGGGTTGCAGAATGGAGCGAGTACAGCAGAGACGGCAGCAGCAGGTGCTTCTCGTGAGTGGACTTCTCCCTTTGAAGAGAAAGATCTTTTTAGCTTGCCTAGGCAGTTTATTTCTTCTCCCTCTCTGTAAAAGGTAGGGGTAGAGGATTTGAGACAATAAAATACCTAGTGATGAGAAAAAGAGAATAGCAAAATGAGCTTGGATTTGGTGTTTATGTTTGGCTCATATGTGCATTTACCCACTTGATATTGTGAAAAAAAGCAATCCCTTGTTTGGTGTTTAGTGCCTCTTTCATTCTCCGTTTCTTCCCCCTCTTTAATAGTTTGTTTTGGTCAAGCTTCTGAAATGAGTTTATTTCAGCAAGTACCTTTTTCTAAATTGTTCTTCCAAAAATTACTTCTGCTGAGAAGTTTATCCAATCAATTTGGAACACACTTTTGTTAGTATTTGGTCAAACTTCTTAGTTCTTAGAAGTGCTTTTAAGTATACTTTATTTTTTCGAAAATGTTTTCAAAACAGTGTTTTTGGAGGTAAAAAAAACGAACTTTTTTTAGCTTTTAAAAAATAGTTTCTAATACTGTCTAAAAACATTTCTCTTAAGAGCTTGGCCAAATAAGCTATAAATCAAATAAGTTCCTGGTAGATCTTAAGTGGCCATTTGGCCATGAATATTTTTTACTTTTTTTTTCCGGAGTTGAATCTTGAAAATCATGTTTGGCCATAAAAAATTGAAAAATTTCAGAATTCAACTTTAAGTTGAATTTTGGAATTTGGAAAACATCAAAAAATGTTTCATTTTATTCTCTATATCAGTCACATAAATTTAGAAATAACTTCAATTTGTTTGTATTCATAGCCAAACACAATTTCAATTTTAAAAGTATAGTTTTCTCACTTTGAAAACAAAAACTATTTTTTAAAAAAAAATTCACAATTTTCATGACAACTAATCGAAAAGTCAATTTTATAGAAAAAGCCTACTTTAATCAAACCCCGTATGAAAAATACTTATTCGTTAATATTGGTGCATGTTGGTTACTCATTAGTTAAATTTTCACGTTAAATGATATCTTAGTCTTAGATAAAATTTCAAATAAATTTGCTTTGCATAAATGGCAAGCATTATATAAATAACACATGACATCCACTTATTTCTTTGTTAATCTTTATGTGAATGGTTCCTGCCATTTACTTATTCATTTGACGCATGCATTAAATTATGGTAATTTATTGTCATGTTAATCAAGTCAACGTCTCTAAAAGTTGAGATGCACTAAATTATGATAATTTGTTGTCATGTTAATCGAGTCAACGTATCTAAACGTTGAGCTCATTTGATTTGCGCTAAATATATAATCTAAGTTAGCGTTTAAATTTACTTATTCCTTTGATCAGATACTAAATAATATGATAATTTGTCCTTAAGTCAGCATATCTAAAAGTAGGACTTATTCCTTTAAAAACTCTTATTTTGGTATCTATGTATATATTTATAGTACCTTTAAAGCATAGATATTGAAATTTTAAAAATACCCTCAGACATGACGATAAGAAGTTCTTGCTTCTAGTCTCTTAAATCTTAATAGTATTGAGACATTTCAAATATAATGGACTCATGATTTTGCATAAAATATCATGAAATAATTTTTTTTTTGATCTTCTTATTCTAGAGATGAGCTAGTGTTTAAAAAACAATATGGCTTATGGAGTAGACAACACTGGTTTGATGGATTTGATATCTCAAGCTGTTAACAATGGGTACGATTGCCATGTCTTGGATTGATTTCCAAGATGTTAAAGTTGAAGGAGAGGAATATACTATGAAAGTCGATAATGCGGAGGATAATTTAATCTTTGCATTCATGATAATAAGGTATGTGGCGATTCTTTATGTCTAAATTTTTATAGAGTTGCGTATGGCAAGTTAAGCCATTATATGCCTCAATGTAGAAGAAGATTCAAGAAATGATAATCCCGCTTAGTAATATTAAAATTGACTAAGCGAATGATATAATTTTTGTGATCATTTCTCAAGTGAATATAGTGGCCAAATATGAGATTGTGAAAGTTTGGGTGTTACATTGTTGTGTTTAAAAAAATTGAGAATAAAAGCAAACTTGAATGAATTTCATTCAATCATAGCATCTACTTAAATACAAGTAAATGTAACTAATTCGACTAACTTTAATGAAACTAACTTGACTAACTTTAAGGAACTAATCTAACAACTTAATCTAATCTTGTAGATAAGATTAAATATCTTATTCAAACTAATTCAAATAAACTAAATCTATTCCTAACAAACTGATAACCATAAGTTTATCTCAATACACCCCCTCAAGTTAGGTGTGGTGCAACAATAGCTAACTTGGCTAAACATCAAAGAAAGGCAGGTTTAGGCAGCGGTTTGGTGAGAGTGTCTGCAATTTGATCTATGGAAGGAAGATATTTGAAAACCACTCGACCGGAATTCACGTTATTGCGGAGATAATGGAAGTCCACTGCAATGTGCTTCATCTTAGTGTGGAAAACTGGATTCTTCCTAAGATATGAAACTCTAATATTATCACAGAAAATAGTAGGCGTTTGTGAGATATGGTAGAGTAGTTCATCAACAGGTTTTGGACCCACGTAATCTCAGAGAGTGCATTGGCCACCGATTTATATTCTGCTTCAGTAGAAGACAGAACAACTGATTGTTGCTTCCTAGAGGACTAATGTCACGACCCGAATCCCATTTGGGCCGGACTGGCACCCGGAGCCGACAAGGCCCGAGAGAACCAATCTGTGCTCACGAGCATTCATATGCATGCCTCTGTAACAACATCGCTATATCTCATACAACTATGCGAAAATCATGGAAACATGTATTATATATATGAAACTTGGCCGATGGGGCCATCAAGTCAAACTGGACATGCATCTCTTACATTCCCCTTCCCACATATGTCTACAAAGCCTCTACATATACATATACATAGCCAAGCTAGAGTCGGGACAAGTCCCCGCTTTATACAGCATGTACAATACCAAAATCAATGTACACTATGACTCGGAAAGCCCCGAACCAACTGGAGCTCACCAAAAATCTGCAAATGACCCGCACTCTACTGTGGAGGTCCACTAACACCTGTGTCTGTAGCAAGTAAGGTAAATTCTCCCTCAAGGGGGTCAATACGAAGAATGTACTGAGTATGCAAGGCTATATGAAACTGTATGATACAATAAGACTTCAATGTAATCTAATATAAGCGAGTAATCAATATGGATAAAATTAGTGATCTGTATATGTGGAACCATGTACCTTACATTCATTACGAATAACCTATCGTTCTGTATGTTTGGAACTGTGTACTTTACGTTCATTAATTTCTTTGCTTCTGTGTTCATTCATCAACACCTGTGCTATATCGTACCCGGGCCCCAACTGATCAGTGGGAAATTAATAATATCGTCATGCAGGTGTTCATGTCACCCCATGGATACACCCATAATGTTGGGATAGTCATCATGTAGGTGTTTCTTTCACCCCATGGATATCATCATGCAGGTGTTTATGTCACCCCATGGATACAACTACTTATACATTACTTCATTCTTTCACTTTTACGAGATTGGTATCTTTACTTGTGAGAGATTGATATATTCGCTTGTGAAAGATTGATATATTGAGGATCATGACATTATTGGAAACACACATATATGCATTACTTCACTCCTTCACTTCATGAGATTGATACTTAGTGGTTAAAACATTATTAAAACGTGGAACATAACATTATTGAGACTTTGGAACGATGTCCATAATTATGTAACTCATGAACAACAATGACTAATGAATGAGGGATATGTGACTTAAGAATGAATAGATTCTCCTTACGTCGTCATTTTCCTTGAAACAGTTTCTTTTAGTAGTTACAACATTATGAGAGCTTAGGAACTTCAGTCCATGAATAAGAGACATATGAATGCCAATCGGTCAATGAATAGGAAAAATGTGGATAACAACATATATCAAACTTGAATAAGATACCTTAGAATATTTCGGAATGGAACAACTACTATGACAATGTGAACAATATCTGCTGCAGAAGGATATGAAAAAAGTAACATTACATACCTTCACTTCCAAGTATGAATACACAAGCCTATATATGAACACAATAGTCCAGCTCCTTCCTTACGTTTCACTCTACAATACAAGTACATAACGGGCGTACGTTAACAATCAACTACCTTACAAGTGTATAAGTGTCACAATGAGTTACGTGACTGCTATATAGTATCATTTCGTTCTTCACAATACAATCCATTGCATTAACATACCAACAATACCGTAACATACCATACATTGACCAATACATCATAAACCAATAACACTTCACACCAAGTTTATCCTCTACACTTCCTCATTAACACTACGTTACCTTTTCTCCGTCAAGTCACTCGATAGCTTTCACAATAACACTTTAACAACAATCCATATAGTCATTTAAAAGGTTCCATAAGTTGATAATTGCATCCATGAAGGGTATAGGGGCTTCAAGGGGGTCAAAGGAATGCAAAAACAAGCAATTCGGGGTTCTGGTCTAACTTACGAAGCCACCTGCGCCCGCAGGTGGATAACCTACGTCTTTAGGTGCCCTTTGTCAGTAGCCAGAGGCACCTGCGAAGTCACCTGCACCCGCAGGTGCTTCGTCTGCGAGGGCGGGTTCCCGTTTTGGCCAAAAAGGGTCTCTTTTGGGTCTTTTTATGCAATGAATGGTCCATGATCATAACTAAACTTCTATTGAAATATTTTAGATCATATTGGATGCCAACAATCATCCATGGTTTCACAACATACATGAACATCACCAAAACCACACTATTCCTTCAATACACCACCAAATCCATGCACAATTTTGCAATAACAATTCCAAACATTATGTACAAGAATAAAACAAGTTAAGGATATAATCACATCTCACATGTCAATATTGAACCCATCAAGCTCACTTCCTTCAAGGCCACAAGTCCATTTTCAAGTTTACAAGGCAAAAACCTTCACCGATTAAGCAAACATAAATTGTTTCACACATAGTGAACTTCTCACACTTCACCAACATAACCAACATGATATACACCATATTCCATGCATATAATATATTAAACCATGATATTAAACACTTACCAAAGCTTTCCATGGAGTGATCTTGTCCCAAGAGGAAGATAACTTAGGGTTTGAGTGTTGAGAGAAAAGTTTGGATAATTCTAGAAAATGGCATGTGTAATGTGTTGAATAAAAATCTGATTTTTATCTTGATTTATATGGTCCCCTTAAGTCATCCTTGGCCACATATAACTCATTAAATGAGGGCCTCACTTGGTCAATTGAAAGAATGGGTCAAATACCCCTTTGGGCCATGTCTTTTGCTCCACCTTTGGGCTTCAATATGGGCCCAATGGCACAAGAATTATTTAAACCCAACATATTAATGTATAATTCATCAATTCTCTCATGTTTCAATATTTCCATGAATGTTACGGTAATCAACTAAACTCAGAAACATACGGGGTGTTACAACTAACATATAGGGTTGGTCACAAGAACAACATATAGCCAGATGTAGAGATTCTATCACTTGGATCACCTGCCCAATCAACATCAACATACATATACAAAATTTCCACTTCCACTTCCATACTGTTAATCAGTGATCGCTTGGACATTGAGCTACAAGTTCTACAATGTGCTTCTCATGTAATATTACCAAGACATCTCTGCTAAACCATGGTACACACAATCTACATTGGTGTTAAAGTACTCCCCCTTGTGTTTATTTAAATACCTTTGTCGAACTTTGCTGTACATTTTTTTTCAATTGAACTAAAAATAGGATTTACATATTGCTTTTCCTTTATCTCAGATACCAATGAAAATTCTTCCACATTTGACACTATAATTCTTTCACCTGGAGTTTTATACAAGTAGTGGTGCCATCTGTTACAAGCAATTGCCACAACTGTTAACTTAAAATCATATGTGGGATAATTTCTCCTATGTGGACGCAATTGTCTTAAGGCATACGCTATCACATTGTCGTGTTGCATGTATACACATCCCACACCAACTTTTAAAACATCACAATACACAGCATACTCTTATGTGCCTTTGGGAGGTACTAGTACAGGTGTAGGAGTCAATTTATATTTCAACTCTTGCAAACTTTCTCACATACATCATTCCGCTGAAACTTAGTTACTTTGTGTGTTAGCTTTGCTAAGGGTAATGGCAGAAAGCCTTTTTAACAATTCTTCTGTAACAACTGGACAACTCAAGGAAGCTACGAATTTCTGTAGGCGTCGTAAGCCTTGGCCACTTCTTTTTGTGTATACGAATCCTTATTGCTTCATTCTATACAATGTGTCCTAAGGACGATACGGATTATGACCAAACTTGTATTTAAAGAACTTGCATATATTTTACGGTCACGAAGAATCCGTAACACCTGTCACAAGTGATTAACATGGTCCTTTTGTGATCTTGAGTAATCTAGTATAACATCTAAAACATTATCACGAATACACTTAGCGATGGCTTAAACACCCTAATTATCAAACCCACCAACACAGCTGGTGCATTTGTTAGCCCAAATGGCCTACCTACGAATTCATAACAACCATACCTCTATTTTGGGTATCTTTATTTTCTCTGACCCTTACTTGATGATCTCCTGACCTTAAGTCAATCTTTAGGAAGAATTTGGCACCCTATAACCGATCAAATAAGTCATCAACTCCGGGGAGAAGACATGTATTCTTCATTGTCACCTTATTCGGTTGCCGATAGTAAACACACATTCTCAATGTGCCATTTTTTTCGTACTGTGAACACTGATGCACCCTAAGGGGTCGTACTAGGTTTTATGAATCCCTTGTTCATCACGTCTTTTAATTTCTCGTTTCATTTCGGTAACTCTACCGGGGCCAGGCTATATGAAGAAATAAAAATAGGCCGAGTATCTGACTTCACATGAATACCAGCTCATACATCGAGGAATTCATTTACCACCTGAACTAATTGAAGAGTTGGTGGCGTCACATCAGTATCTTTCACTCTTACGAAGTGACATATGTATCCCTTAGTGTATCCTTTTCTTTGCTTTAAGATTGGGGATAAATTTTCCTCTTGGTGCCCCCCACATTTCCCTGGCCATTCAAAAACATTCTTTTGGGGAAAACGATAATATAACTTCTTAGTTCGGCAATCCACTATGGCACAATCCCTTTATAACATCAAAATTCCACTATTTCCAGCTCAATAAGATCAACCAGTGTCTCACGACCACAAACAATTACGATGCACGTATGATATACTCTTTTAACTACAATAAATTCACTAACTGATGTATAGACTTCATGTGACATAACTAGTAATTCTGGTGTTCTTTTGAATTTTCAGCAATTAATGAAATAACATATGCTAGTGTCGAATATGGGTCAATCAATAAATATACGGTACATGTAGCTACATCAGGAGAAGCCTCATTTTGTAGCCCGACATACCACACCAATAACAAACATTCGGCCCCAACCGACATTCACCTAGATGATAACTTCCGCAGCACTAACACGGCTGACGAGGAGACTTCAGTTGGTTCCTACTTTCTACGTTCTTGTGCTTGATACCCCATTGCCCATGAATCCTGAATCTCACTTCTTTGCCCAAACCGATTGTCTCTAAACCCTTGGGATCGAGGTAGAACATTTACTATAGACTAAGGAAATAATGGTCTAGGCGGTCTGTTAAACACCCGAGACCTAAATTCTTCTTGGGACGCCATGAACTGTCCCATAGGTCTAGCCCTCTTTGACGACCCTTCTTCAAATATTTGTGTCCTTTTCTGTTACCTCTGATCCCCCATTATCTATGCAAAAAGTCTGTATTCTGGTTATATCCATATCTCTTTTCAAGGCCGCAATAGTACAATCCATCTGTCCACATACCGATGCACTCTATCGGTCATAATAGCTACCACATTTGGAGCATACCTAGCCAAAGAATTAAACCGAAGACTGTACTTTCTGACACTCATAGTCCTTTGGCAAAGATTTACCAATTGGTCCGCATGAGCTTTTCGGACCTCATATGGGAGGTATTGGTTAAGGAATGCCGTTTAAAATTCCTCCCAACTAGCTGGAAGTACATCAATACACAGTCACATGCATAACATCTAGAGCCCTTTTGATTTGATCTATAGAGTCCTGTGGGTCTTCATTCAGATCTGACCCGTGAATGTAGGAGGGTTTAATTTCAAAAAAATCCCATGTTCGACGACTAGCTGCCCTAGCCGCACCATCAACACTCGTCATTGGTCTAGCTCGCCCGTGACATTATACAGCAACTATCTGAGTCAACATATGCACTACATTTCTTAAATCTTGTTCAGTGGCATTTATAGGTGGTTCTGCGAGTACTTCTCTACCTTTTGGCTAAGAGAAACCCGTATTGCAAATTCCATGTCAGCCCCATCTTGACTAGGTTGGTCAGGTGGTAATTTACTCATTTCTTCTTCGGCAGGCATATCAACCTACCTACCTTTGGCCTTACCTTGTCTGATAATCAGAATTTGACTATGCAAAAGAAAATCAATGTCAATGCGTACATATGCAGCCACCTACAACTTTGGCTCTATTGCACGATCTAGAAGTGAAGAAAAGAAACAACTCCTAAATGTACCGTAGCCTCCTACTTATAAATGTGGCGAGCAAAACATCCATAAGCAAGACTCTATATGATACACGGCTTTGTAGACACCCTTAGGACAACCTGCTCTGATACCACTTTTGTCACGACCCGAATCCCATTCGGGACGGACTGGAACCCAGAGCCGACAAGGCCCGAGAGAACCAATCTGTGCTCACGAGCATTCATATGCATGCCTCTGTAACAACATCGCTATATCTCATACAACTACGTGGAAATCATGGAAACATGTATTATATATATGAAACTTGGCCGATGGGGCCATCAAGTCAAACTGGACATGCATCTCTTACATTCCCCTTCCCACATATGTCTACAAAGCCTCTACAGATATATATACATAGCCAAGCTAGAGTCGGGACAAGCCCCGCTTTATACAGCATGTACAATACCAAAATCAATGTACACTATGACTCAGAAAGCCCCGAACCAACTGGAGCTCACCAAAAATCTGCAAATGACCCGCACTCTATTGTGGAGGTCCACTAACACCTGTGCCTGCAGCAAGTAAGGTAAATTCTCCCTCAAGGGGGTCAGTACGAAGAATGTACTGAGTATGCAAGGCTATATGAAACTATATGATACAAGAAGACTTCAATGTAATCCAATATAAACGAGTAATCAATATGGATAAAATCAGTGATCTGCATATGTGGAACCATGTACCTTATATTCATTACGAATAACCCATCGTTCTGTATGTTTGGAACTGTGTATTTTGCGTTCATTACTTTCTTTGCTTCTGTGTTCATTCATCAACACCTGTGCTATATCGTACCCGGGCCCTAACTGATCAGTGGGAAATTAATAGTATCGTCATGCAGGTGTTCATGTCACCCCATGGATACACCCATAATGTTGGGATAGTCATCATGTAGGTGTTTCTTTCACCCCATGGCTATCATCATGCAGGTGTTTATGTCACCCCATGGATACAACTACTTATACATTACTTCATTCTTTCACTTTTACGAGATTGGTATCTTTACTTGTGAGAGATTGATATATTCGCTTGTGAAAGATTGATACATTGAGGATCATGACATTATTGGGAACACACATATATGCATTACTTCACTCCTTCACTTCATGAGATTGATACTTAGTGGTTAAAACATTATTAGAAAGTGGAACATAACATTATTGAGACTTTGGAACCATGTCCATAATTATGTAACTCATGAACAACAACGACTAATGAATGAGGGATATGTGACTTAAGAATGAATAGATTCTCCTTACGTCGTCACTTTCCTTGAAACGGTTTCTTTTAGTAGTTACAACATTATGAGAGCTTAGGAACTTCAGTGCATGGATAAGAGGCATATGAATGCCAATCGGTCAATGAATAGGAAATATGTGGATAACAACATATATCAAACCTGAATGAGATACCTTAGAATATTTCGGAATGGAACAACTACTATGACAATGTGAACAATAGCTGCTGCAGAAGGATACGGAAAAAGTAACCTTACATACCTTCACTTCCAAGTATGAATACACAAGCCTATATATGAACACAATAGTCCAGCTCCTTCCTTACGTTTCACTCTACAATACAAGTACATAATGGGCGTACGTTAACAATCAACTACCTTACATCTCTTACGTTCATATACCCACATATGTCTACAAAAGCCTCTAACAGAAGTACATACATGACCAATCCTAAATTCGGTACAAGTCCCCGCTTTACATAATATTTACAATACCAAAACCAATGTACAACCGTGACACGGAAAGCCCCGATCCAACTGGAGCTCACCAAAGATCAGTAGATGACGTGCGGCTTACTGTGGAGGTCTACTAGTACCTGTGCCTGCAGCAAGTAAGGTAAGTCCCCCAAGAGGGGTCAGTACGATGAATGTATTGAGTATGTAAGGCTATATGAAACTGTATCAGTACATAAGAACTTTAATGGAAAAATAATTATAAGAGAATGTCCAATATGGATAAGCCATCAATCTATATATTTGGAACTGCGCATACTACTTTCGTTACTTTCTTCGCTTCTTTACATTACCTTACCTTACTTTATCAATCATTAATCATATACTGCCCAGGACCAACTGATCAGTGGGAAAACAATATCGTCATGCAGGTGTTCATTTTACCCCATGGATACACCCATAATGTTGGGATGGTCATCACCCTATTAGTGAAGCAAATTCAATGAAGCAACAACTGGTACCATAGAGAAGCGGTCATAAGCTAGAGAGTCTTGACCAATTTGAAAGATCATTTAATGTAGTTGAAATAACTGAATTTGGGGCTGTTCGATCAAGTAAAGGAAACTGAATGGAATTCATAACTGTCTCAATCTTATTTTCATACAGGTGTTTATATCACCCCATGGATACAATTAATTATACATTACTTCATTCTTTTAGCTTTAAGAGTGATACATCGGTAACAGTACTTTATTGGAACCTTAGAACTTTAGAACGTTACATTATAGGAAGTTTGGAACATAAGCCAAAGAACATGAGTCATGTAAATCACTATTGATCAATGAGTAAGGAGTATGTAATTAATCATAATTGATATCCGGAATTGGAATACCTTAGGACATTTCGGAATGTACTAGTACAACATCAATGTGAATACTATGAGCTGCAGAAGGATACGAAAAGAGTAACCTTACATACCTTCATGTACAAGTATGAACACTCAATCCTATATGTGAATACAATAGTCCATCTCCTTCCTTACGTCTTACTCTACAACACAAATACATACCGGAGCTTACATTAACAACTAGTTACCGTACAAATGTACAAGACGACAATAAGCTATATAACTGCCATATAACTTCATTTCACCCCTTTACAACACAGTCCACTGCATTATCATACCAACAATACCATAACATTCCACACACTGACCAAAACATCATACATCAATATCATTTCACACCAAGTTTACCCTTTATATGCCCACATTAACACTACGTCACAATTACCCTATCAAGTCATCTCAGTACCTTTCGTAAAAACACATGAACAACAATACATACTTGATACAATTAAAAATACCTCCGGGATACTCCTTTAAATTCATTCAAAAGGTACAATAAGTTGATAATTGCATCCATGAAGGGTATAGGGGCTTCGGGGGGTCAAAGGGATGCAAAAACAAGCAATTCGGGGTTCTGGGCTGACCTGCGAAGCCATCTGCGCCATCAGGTGGCTGAGGTTCGCCCTCAGGTGACCTTTGGAAGTATCCAGAGGCACCTGCGAAGTCACCTGCGCCCGCAGGTGCTTCGTCTGCCAAGAAGGGTGCCCGTTTCGGTCAAAAAGGGTCTCTTTTGGGTCTTTTTATGCAATGAATGGTCCATGATCATAACTAAACTTCTCTTAACATATTTTAGATCATATTGGATGACAAAAATCAGCCATGGTTTCACAACACACATGAACAACACCAAAACTACACTTCCCTTCAATACGTCACCAAATCCATAACCAATTTTACAATAACAATTTCCAAACATTGTACACAAGGATAAAACAAGTTAAGACTATAATCACATATCACATGTCAATATTGAATCCATCAAGTTCATTTCCTTCAAGACCACAAGTCCATTTTCAAGTTTATAAGGCAAAACCCTTCTCTGATTGCAAAAATAGCCAGTTTTACACATAGCACACTGTCCAACACTTTGCCAACACCACCAACATGATTTATACACCATATTAAACATATAATATACTAAACCATGAGAATAAATACTTACCAAAGCGTAATATTGTCCAAAGGGATGAAGGCTTAGGGTTTGAAAGGATGAGGATATTTCTTTGGAAAACTCTAGAATATGGCAAGTGTAATATGGTGAATAAAATATGATTTTTGGCCTTATATTATGGTCATACTTAGCCACTTAAGTCAAAGATGAGGTGTTACTTGGGTAAAACACAAGAATGGATCTTTTCCATTATTTGGGCCATGTCTTCCATGTGAATTTTGGGCCTCAATTGGGCCCAATGGCACAAGACTCATTTAAGTCCAACAAATTAATACATAGATCACCAATTCTCTCATGTTTAAAGGATTCCATAAATGTTACGGTAATTAACTAAGTTCGAAAACATACGGGGTATTACAAAAAGTTTTCCACCAGAGGATGAAATTTTTCAAAAAGTGAGGCGACTTCACTTTTAGTTTTAATTGTATACAACCAAATATATTTGGTGTAATGATAAAAAAAATGCAGTAATACAACTTTTTATCAATGGATAACATGGGTGATGGACCCCATAAATCACTAAATAAAGTTTGAAGCGGAGCATTACTATTTAAAGTGAGTCATTGAAATGGCAAACGATGAGCTTTATTAGATGAACAAGAATTACAAAACTCAAACTTCTCTTTGGTGGAGATAGGAAATGAAAATTTATTCAACACTAAATCTAAAACTTTCAAATGAAAATGACCCAGATGACGATGCCACAGTTGACGAGAGACTTTGATGGAGGTGAAATTGGCGGAAGGTGGATTATGACCCATGTAGGGCCACTCATAAAGTCCATTTTTGTTCCGGCCTTGTACCAACAGTCTCCATGTTTTGAGATCCTTCACAAGAAAAGAATATGGAAAAAATTTGATAGAGGTTAGATTGTCAGAGTAAAACTTGGCAACAAAAATAAGGTTTTTTTTTTATATATAAATGGAGCACAAAGAGTGTCAGAAAGCATGAAATTAGTATTAGAAGCCTTTATTTGAGTTAATTCAGTATGAGTAATGGGAATAGTTTTACCGTCACCCATGGACACTTCCACGTTGCCAGTATATACTTCAAGATTGTTCGACTCCATCGTGAGATGATGTGTTGCTCCAGAATCAAGGATCCAAGGATTTGCATCGGAGTGTCGATTTGACACAAAATTAACTTTTGCTTCAAAGTGATTATGTGACTTTGAGTGACACACATCAGCAGTGTGATCGATCTTCTGGCACAGTTGACATTTCACAGCTTGTCTGGGTTGTCGCCCATTTTGTTGGTTGCCTGAATATGCCTGTTGTTGAGTTGGTGACTTCCAAGATTGATTGGAGAAGCGATGGTTATTCTTATAGTGTTGAGGCTGAAAGTTGGTTCTTTGTGCAACTGCAACAGTGATGATTGATGAATGAGGATGGCTTTTCAAGATCTTGGTGTTTGAGAAAGAGTTCATGGTCCGTGAGTTTGTGGAATAGTTCCTCTAAACTTAAAGTTGAGTCTCGCGCTCTTATAGCGGCAGAAATATCACGATACTCAGGACCCAGGCCACTCAAGATCTTGACTATTAATTCATCATCAGCCACTGGCGATCCTGCTACTTTGAGAGCATCAACAATTGATTGAATCTCTTGCAAGTAATCAGCAACAGACTTAGTAGCCTTTTTCAAGTTTTGGAACCGATCTCGCAAGTTAAAGATACGAGTACGACTCTTGTTGGCATAGGATGTATGAAGGAGTTCCCAGGCCATTTTGGCCGATGAAGCAGTTGCAACAGTGGGAGCAATGATAGGATCAACCGATGCCATCATTTCCTGTTGAATCAGTTGATTCTGGCAAAACCACGTTTCAAATTCAGGATTTGCGATAGTACTATTATTTTGGATGATAGTCGTTGGTGGAGCAGGTTTGGTTCCTATGAGGTGCCCAATGAGTTTGTGTCCATTGAACATCATTACTAGTTGTGTTTTTCATGTTGCAAAGTTGAGGTTACCTTGTAGTTTGATAGGTAACTGGGCAGCTGGATTAAACTGTACCACATGAGTGGTAGGCAAAACTGCAACTCCATTATTGTTAGTGGTAGTAATTATAGACATGTTAGTGAAGAAAAAAATTGGATCAGACTCGTGAGAGTTTAGAGATGCTCTGATACCATAAAGAGATTGAGAATAAAAATCAAACTTGAATGAATTTTATTCAATCGTAGCATCTACTTAAATACAAGTAAATGTAACTAACTCGACTAACTTCAAGGAAACTAACTTGACTAACTTTAAGGAACTAATCTAACAACTTAATCTAATCTTGTAGATAAGATTAGATATCTTATTCAAACTAATTCAAATAAACTAAATCTATTCCTAACAAACTGATAACCACAAATTTATCTCAATAGTGTTTAGTAAGCATATATGTGCTGCCAAAATTAATTTTGTGTTCTACACCTAAGTTGAAGAAGAAGAAGAATTTATAATTTTTTTTAAAATTTGAAGACATTAGTTTTGTCTTATATTAAGAAATGCAGGTTTAACATTATTGGTATGTTGAAAAACAAGAGGGGTTTTGATATCTCAAACCAAAATGTTCAAGTTTTTGTCTAAGTTTTGTTTAAAAAAATCATGTGAATGCCTTTAAAAGCTTAGGTAAAAGTAACTATATATACATTCTTAGATTGTTTATTGCAGGTTGTAACAATATTTGTTGGATTGTAAGTTATAGCAATGTTTTTAAAAAAAGAAAAGAAAAGAAAATACAATTTGCTTTTTAGTTTTAAAAAAATCATATTAAAAAGGAAAAAATCCTTTTCATGCCCTTAAAAATAGATAACAGTTAATATCAGGATATCAATCATCCACATTTTTTCTCTTTGAAACGGTTTCCTCTATCCTTTATCATACCCAAAACACGTCTTCTTCTCCAATAATTGCTTTCTTCATCTTATTTCTTCAAAAAATTCAAATATCTTCTTATATCTTCAAAAAATTGTCAATCAATTTACATATTTGAGTTAAAAAGATCTATTAAAATACTGATTTAAGTATTTTACTTGAATACGACGTTATTCTTAAGGCTATAAAATATCTTCTTATAGCTGTGTGAGATACCCAATGTAACACCACGTAAATTTTCAAACGTACGCGACTAGGTGACGGAAGTAATTGAACATGAAATAAAGGGTATATTATGTATTCAAAGTGTTGGACTTAATTCATCTTGGCTAATGGGCTCAAAATTGGCCCAAATTCAACAAGAAAGACATGGCCCAAAAAGGGAATTTTGACCCATTCATCTTGACCAAGTAAACATATCATTAAGGACCACGTGTATGGCTAGGATGACCATTAAAGGGATATATAAGGCCAATAAAATCAGATTTTATTCACACAATACACCTTGCAAAATTCTTGTAATTTCTAGACTTTTCCAAGAGACCAAAAGAAACCATTTGAACCCTAAGGCAACTACACTTGTTTTGCCAAGATCATCATCTTGTAAGTATTGGTAAGTGTTTATTCTTGTGGTTTAATATATTATATTCATAAGAGGTTGTGTAAATTATGTTGGATATGTTTAATAAGTGTTGAGCAGTCCACTATTTGAAAAACAGTCCACTTTTGCTTAATCGGTAAAAGATTTGTCTTCTATGTGGTTTAAACTTGAAAGGGGACTTAAGGTCTTGAAGGAATTGAATTATATGGACTAAATTTAAGTATATTTAAAGTGTGGTTCTGTACCTAATTAGTTAATTTTGTGTATGGCTTGATGGAAATGTTTTTACGCTATTGTGCATGGAACGTTTGGCGTAGTGAAAAAAGAATATTTTCTTGTTATGTTAAAGTGAATTCTAAAATTGTGTGGGCTGGTTTTGGTATATTGTTGTGAAAGGTATTTAGGTGACTTGATGGGACAAATATGTGGAGTTGTATTGTGGCGGAAATGTAAAGTAGAAACTTGGTGTAAAATCCTATCGGTTTGTGATGTCTACGGCGATATGTGGACTGTTTTGGTGGTGTGTGGACTGATTTGGTGGTGTTGTTTTGATAAAGCAGTAAGTTATAGTATAATGTGGTGGAATAATGCTATTTGGTAGTATAATGAAGGGGGGGAGTGATGCACCATCTGTTTTGGAGGTTGGACGGTTTTTGCTTTCCGTTAAGCACCTACTTACCGTCTTATGAACTTGTAATGTAGTTAGTGGTTAATATAAGCTTCGTTATATACTTGTGTGTAGAGTAGACATAAAGAGAAAGCTGGAGTGTTGTATTCACGAATAAGATTGTGTATCCATATTGGGGAATTAAGGTATGTAAGGTTACTCTATCCATATCCTTCTTCAGCACATAGTATCACATTGTCATTACACTTGTTCCATTCCGAAATGTTCAAAGGTATTCCATTTCCGGTTATTAATCATTATTACTCACATGTTCCTTATTCATTGATCAATTGTGATTCACATGACTCATGTTCATGGGTTAATGTTCCAATAATGTTCCAAAGTTCCAATAACATTGTAACCACTAATGTACCAATCTCATAACAAAAGAATTAAAGTAAAGAACACTTGTTGAGTACGGGTGGCAACTCGAAGGGGCGTAAGCCTAGCTAGAGGCGATCCCGAAAGTTCATTGGGAACGGGTGGCAACTCAAAGGGGCAAAAGCCTAGCTAGAGGCGATCAGGTGGCAACTCTAAGGGGCGTAAGCCTAGCTAGAGGCGATCCCGAAAGTTCATTGGGAACGGGTGGCAACTCAAAGGGGCAAAAGCCTAGCTAGAGGTGATCCCGATTATTATGTTATTTCCTACTGATCATGTAACACCCCGTACCTTCCCAACCCTACTTGATGATAGTGAATAAGAATTACTTAAGTGTCGAGAGTTATAAGTATGTATTTGGAAATGTTAAAGATGAGAAAAATTGAAATTTGGCCTTGTACATATGATGAGTGGTTGTAGAAAGTGTTTTGTACTTCCGTGGAGCATTTGTGTAATACCCCGTACACATTCTAACCTCATTTGGTGACTTGGAGTCATGTTTACTTGATGATTAAGGTCACGAAGTAAGTATTTTATAGTGTTTTGATAAGGTATTGGACGATACGCAAGTGTTGGAAAAATTGCCGAAAAATTCAGCAATACATGGAAACTTGCGCCACTGCCCTGTTTCAGGGGGTGTGGCGCAAGCCACCTGATTCAGAGGGGCTTCATTTCCTGCGCCACTACCCTGTTTCAGGGGGTGTGGCGCAAGGAACAAATATTAGGCCTTTCCAGACCCGTTTTGTAACGCACTTCGACGACGCTTCTTGGATGGTTTCTTTTGGTTCTTTGGAGTTATTTGAGCATTGTTAAAGATTCAAACACTTCAATATACTCCTATATACTCCTACATGATCAAATCATGAAATGTGAATAGTGATCCAAAAGGTCCAGTGAAACCAAGGGCGACTAGAATGTCTAGTTTTGCGATCGAAAGGACGAATGAGGATTGTTTAAGAGAATGTTGTCGTGACATTATGGAATTATGTAAACATGTGATATATGGTGAATTTTACATGAAATTTTATGGGCTAAGCTACATGTGCAATTGGGCCCAAAATGGAACAAAAGAGAAGGCCCAAGGACAAATTGACCCATTCTTCCACTTTGACCTCATGTAATGCCAAGAGTGGCTAAGCATGACTTCAAAAGCCTATAAAAGGAGCATTAAAAATCAGATTTTTAAGACAAAGAACACACATGCTTTTTCTCTCTTTTTCTAGACTTTTCAAGAAAGTTTCTTTGGGGGCTCTCAAACCCTAAGCCATATTTGGATCAAGATCACCATATTTCAAGTCTAGGTAAGTGATTCTTATTATGGATTAACATATTATATGCATGGAATATTATGTATATTATGCTAGATGTGTTGGCAAGGTGGTGAATAGTGTATTTTGCCTTTGGTTAAAGATGTGTCATTTTGGTAATTTGAACTTGAATTAGGCCTTGTGCCTTTGATGAAAAAGCATGGTATGGACAAAATATAAACATGTATGGTGTTATTTTTGGTATTAAACTTGTTCTTGTCTATAAGTGGAAATTGTGGGATTTTGGCCGATATGTGTTATGAGTTGTATTAAGGTCATTTGATGGGTTATTTGTGATGTGTGATGGATAAGAAAGTGTAAAGGAGAAGTGTTGTGGTAAAATGTATCAATTATCATGTATTGGTCAATGTTGGGAATATTATGGAATTTTTGGCATAATAGTATGATCAATGGTTTTGTCGAGGGGAAATGACATGTTTAAAGGCAAACATGTAACTCATGGACATTGTATGCATTTGTTAAGTAATTGGTGGTTAATGTGAATTTCGTTATGTATTTATGTTGTAGAGTGACACATAAAGGAGGAAAGGGATTATTGTCTACGCATCGAAGGTTGTATATTCGTATTGCGAATCCAAGGTACTTAAGGTTTCTTTGTCCGTATCTTTCTGCGGCAAATAGTGTCCATATTGACATGTCACTAGTTCTATCCCGAAATGTGCTAAGGTATCCGATATCCGTTTATCTCTAGTCATTGTCATATATTTTCTACTCATGGATCATTTGTGAATCTCATGTCTCATATTCATGGTTAATGTTCCGAAAGCTCAAATACGGTTATGTTTCCAATAAGGCTATGTTTCCAATAATGTTGATTCACATGTCTTTGATTTTGGTTATGGTTCCAAAGCTTCCACAAATGCTATGTCAAATGAATGTATCAATCTTTCACAAGTAATGATATCAATCTCAAAGTAATGAACAAAGTAATGCAAATGTGGTCAATGATCAAGTATGGGTGGCAAGTCTAGGGGCATAAGCCTAGCTCGACTCGATCCCGATACATCCTAGGGGCGATATAAAAGCCTGGCATGGGTTATGATGGTATATCCCAGGGGCGATATGAAAGCCTAGCATGGGTTAAAATAACATCCCAGGGGCGATAAGCCTAGCATGGGTTAATGACATCCCAGGGGCGACACGAAAGCCTAGCATGGGTTCTCATAACATCCCAGGGGTCACAGTACCTAGCATGGGTTAATCTCATCCCAGGGGCGACGGAATAGCCTAGCATGGGTAGAACAATAAAGGTGAATAAAAGATGAAGACAAGAGGAGTAAAGAACGTAATCTACATGGTTTCCCACATACGGAAAGAAAGTTTATTCACATTTGATATTTCTCTTATATTGATTCCATGGTTGCTGTTATTATGTATAAACCATTGGAGACGATAATAGTGAAAGAAAGGTACATGGTTTCACATATGGAGTTTTCTCTTATAATTATTTCCATTGAAATTCTCGGGTATTAATGCAGTTTTTTTTTATGGCCTTACATACTCAGTACATTCTTCATACTGACCCCTCTTGGGGACTTACCTTACATGTTGCAGGTGCAGGCACTAGCAGGCCTCCACAGTAGATTGTCAGTGTTGCAGATCTTTGGTGAGCTCCAGTTAGTTCGGGGCCTCTCCGAGTCACTGTTGTATATGTTGTATAAAGAGGGGACTTGTCCCGATTTTTACTTCATTTGGTCAATGCATTTTTGTTAGAGGCTTTTGTAGACAGATGCGGGTGTATAAATGTGAAAATACATGTTGTTTTGACTTAATGGCTCAAACGGCCAAGTTTTACATACATAGCTATGACTCATGTTTTCATGTCTATGATTTCCGCATAGTTGCACAAGGTGTAATAAGATTCATATGAGATTATGTACGCGAATGTTCATAAGCAAAGGTTGGTTCTCTCGGGCCATATCGGCTTCGGGTGCCAATCATGTCCCGATGGGATTCGGGGCATGACAAAAGTGGTATCAGAGCAGTTCGGTTTAAGGATGTCTACAAAGCCGTGTCTGAGTAGAGTCTTACTTATCGATGTGTTGTGCACCACATTTATAAGTAGGAGTCTACGGGACATTTAGGATGTTGTTTCTTTTCTTCATTCTAGATCGTGCAATAGAGCCAATGTTGTAAGTTGCATTGTATCTGATCTTGGTCATTGTTTTTCTTTGGTATAGTCAAAAATGCCGAACACTAGAAGAGGAAAAGGAAAAAGTAAGCTGATAGATAGAATTGTTGGTGGAGGAACCAGTATACCACCACCTGATCAAGTTCATCAAGCTGATATTGAGCCGGAACTTGTGTCACGAGCTTCCTCCACTCCCTCTGTACCAGAAGAGTCGAGTAGGAGAAGCATACCTGTAGAACCACCAGTCAATACTACGGACCAGGATTTGAAAAATGCAGTTCAGCTGTTAACACAGTTAGTGGCAGCCCAGAGTCAAGTACGAGCTGGTCCAATGACACATGATGATGATGCGGCTAGAGTGGCAAGCCGCAGAACACAGGACTTTCTAAAATTGGACCCTCCTATATTCACTGGGTCAGACGTGCAAGCAGATCCACAGGACTTCGTGGATCAAATCCAGAGAGCACTAGAGGTGATGCATGTAACAGGTGTAGAAACTGTTGAGCTGGCAGCTTATAGACTGAAGGGTGAGGCGATATTGTGGTATGAAGATTGGAAGAAGTCTCGTGGTATTGGTGCCATGCCACCAAATTGGGAAGAATTTAAAGCAGCATTCCTTGATCATTATCTTCCCTATGAGATCCGTGAAGCTCGTGCGGATCAGTTTTTAAATTTACGTTAAGGAAATTTGAGTGTTAGAGAATACAGTTTGCAGTTTAATTCCTTGGCACGATATGCTCCAAATGTGGTGGCCACGATGGAAGATAGAGTACATAGATATGTGGACAGATTGGATCCTTACTTGGTACGGGACTGTACTATCGCTGCCCTAAATCGAGATATGGATATAGCAAGAATCCAGGCCTTTGCAGAAAAGATGGAAGACCAAAGGCAAAGGAAGAGGCTACAGAAACCTGAGGAAGGGCCAACAAAAAGGGCGAGATCTATGGGGCAGTCTATAGTGTCCCCGGGAGAATCGGGATCTCGAATGTTCCCGCCTAGACCCTCATTCTCTTATTCCACAGTGGGTGCTCACTCCCAGTATCGAGGGTCTAGAGGTGGTCCATCTAGACAGAATAGTGGGGTACAGGGCTCACAGACAGTAGGATTTTCTCGTCCTCCGTGTCAGTATTGCGGAAGGTACCATTTAGGGGAATGCCGGTTGGGGACAAATGCTTGTTTTTGGTGCGGCACAGAGGGGCACATAATGAGAGAATGCCCACAAAGGGGTGCGGGTGGTATAGCACGACCTGCGGGATCAACCACTATATCATCAGCATCGGTTCCTTCCCCAGGCAGAGGCGTTCAGTCTATGGGTCGTGGTGGAGATATGAGAGGAGGAGCAGCTAGTTCCAGTGGGGCCCAAAATCGTATCTATGCCCTAGTGGACCGGAAGAATGAAGAGGCAACTCCTGATGACGGAACTGGTAGTTAGGTAGATTATCATATGCTACATGATGTATATATAACTACTTTATCGTATGTGACGGTTACTGTGAACCTAATTTCAGTACTTTTACAAGTGTTACTCATGACATGTGTAAGGGAGACAAGTGTGAAGGGTAATAAATAAAGACTACGAAAGTATCCATGAGCCTTAAGTGTGTATGTGTGTGTATGCTAGTATAGAGATGCATGTGCATTTGAGCGACATCGTTAACATTCGAGGACGAATGTTTCTAAGGGGGGAAGAATGTAACACCCCGTACCTTCCCAACCCTACTTGATGATAGTGAATAAGAATTACTTAAGTGTCGAGAGTTATAAGTATGTATTTGGAAATGTTAAAGATGAGAAAAATTGAAATTTGGCCTTGTACATATGACGAGTGGTTGTAGAAAGTGTTTTGTACTTCCGTGGAGCATTTGTGTAATACCCCGTACACATTCTAACCTCATTTGGTGACTTGGAGTCATGTTTACTTGATGATTAAGGTCACGAAGTAAGTATTTTATAGTGTTTTGATAAGGTATTGGACGATACGCAAGTGTTGGAAAAATTGCCGAAAAATTCAGCAATACATGGAAACTTGCGCCACTGCCCTGTTTCAGGGGGTGTGGCGCAAGCCACCTGATTCAGAGGGGCTTCATTTCCTGCACCACTACCCTGTTTCAGGGGGTGTGGCGCAAGGAACAAATATTAGGCCTTTCCGGACCCGTTTTGTAACGCACTTCGACGACGCTTCTTGGATGGTTTCTTTTGGTTATTTGGAGTTATTTGAGCATTGTTAAAGATTCAAACACTGCAATATACTCCTACATACTCCTACATGATCAAATCATGAAATGTGAATAGTGATCCAAAGGGTCCAGTGAAACTAAGGGCGACTAGAATGTCTAGTTTTGCGATCGAAAGGACGAATGAGGATTGTTTAAGAGAATGTTGTCGTGACATTATGGAATTATGTAAACATGTGATATATGGTGAATTTTACATGAAATTTTATGGGCTAAGCTACATGTGCAATTGGGCCCAAAATGGAACAAAAGAGAAGGCCCAAGGACAAATTGACCCATTCTTCCACTTTGACCTCATGTAATGCCAAGAGTGGCTAAGCATGACTTCAAAAGCCTATAAAAGGAGCATTAAAAATCAGATTTTTAAGACAAAGAACACACATGCTTTTTCTCTCTTTTTCTAGACTTTTCAAGAAAGTTTCTTTGGGGGCTCTCAAACCCTAAGCCATATTTGGATCAAGATCACCATATTTCAAGTCTAGGTAAGTGATTCTTATTATGGATTAACATATTATATGCATGGAATATTATGTATATTATGCTAGATGTGTTGGCAAGGTGGTGAATAGTGTATTTTGCCTTTGGTTAAAGATGTGTCATTTTGGTAATTTGAACTTGAATTAGGCCTTGTGCCTTTGATGAAAAAGCATGGTATGGACAAAATATAAACATGTATGGTGTTATTTTTGGTATTAAACTTGTTCTTGTCTATAAGTGGAAATTGTGGGATTTTGGCCGATATGTGTTATGAGTTGTATTAAGGTCATTTGATGGGTTATTTGTGATGTGTGATGGATAAGAAAGTGTAAAGGAGAAGTGTTGTGGTAAAATGTATCAATTATCATGTATTGGTCAATGTTGGGAATATTATGGAATTTTTGGCATAATAGTATGATCAATGGTTTTGTCGAGGGGAAATGACATGTTTAAAGGCAAACATGTAACTCATGGACATTGTATGCATTTGTTAAGTAATTGGTGGTTAATGTGAATTTCGTTATGTATTTATGTTGTAGAGTGACACATAAAGGAGGAAAGGGATTATTGTCTACGCATCGAAGGTTGTATATTCGTATTGCGAATCCAAGGTATTTAAGGTTACTTTGTCCGTATCTTTCTGCGGCAAATAGTGTCCATATTGACATGTCACTAGTTCTATCCCGAAATGTGCTAAGGTATCCGATATCCGTTTATCTCTAGTCATTGTCATATATTTTCTACTCATGGATCATTTGTGAATCTCATGTCTCATATTCATGGTTAATGTTCCGAAAGCTCAAATACGGTTATGTTTCCAATAAGGCTATGTTTCCAATAATGTTGATTCACATGTCTTTGATTTTGGTTATGGTTCCAAAGCTTCCACAAATGCTATGTCAAATGAATGTATCAATCTTTCACAAGTAATGATATCAATCTCAAAGTAATGAACAAAGTAATGCAAATGTGGTCAATGATCAAGTATGGGTGGCAAGTCTAGGGGCATAAGCCTAGCTCGATTCGATCCCGATACATCCTAGGGGCGATATAAAAGCCTAGCATGGGTTATGATGGTATATCCCAGGGGCGATACGAAAGCCTAGCATGGGTTAAAATAACATCCCAGGGGCGATAAGCCTAGCATGGGTTAATGACATCCCAGGGGCGACACGAAAGCCTAGCATGGGTTCTCATAACATCCCAGGGGTCACAGTACCTAGCATGGGTTAATCTCATCCCAGGGGCGACGGAATAGCCTAGCATGGGTAGAACAATAAAGGTGAATAAAAGATGAAGACAAGAGGAGTAAAGAACGTAATCTACATGGTTTTCCACATACGAAAAGAAAGTTTATTCACATTTGATATTTCTCTTATATTGATTCCATGGTTGCTGTTATTATGTATAAACCATTGGAGACGATAATAGTGAAAGAAAGGTACATGGTTTCACATATGGAGTTTTCTCTTATAATTATTTCCATTGAAATTCTCGGGTATTAATGCAGTTTTTTTTTATGGCCTTACATACTCAGTACATTCTTCGTACTGACCCCTCTTGGGGACTTACCTTACATGTTGCAGGTGCAGGCACTAGCAGGCCTCCACAGTAGATTGTCAGTGTTGCAGATCTTTGGTGAGCTCCAGTTAGTTCGGGGCCTCTCCGAGTCACTGTTGTATATGTTGTATAAAGAGGGGACTTGTCCCGATTTTTACTTCATTTGGTCAATGCATTTTTGTTAGAAGCTTTTGTAGACGGATGCGGGTGTATAAATGTGAAAATACATGTTGTTTTGACTTAATGGCTCAAACGGCCAAGTTTTACATACATAGCTATGACTCATGTTTTCATGTCTATGATTTCCGCATAGTTGCACAAGGTGTAATAAGATTCATATGAGATTATGTACGCGAATGTTCATAAGCAAAGGTTGGTTCTCTCGGGCCATATCGGCTTCGGGTGCCAATCATGTCCCGATGGGATTCGGGGCGTGACAGATCAGTTGGGCCCGGGCATTACGTGATTGATGATTATATGATTGATGATGAAGTAAAGTAAAGAAAGCAATGTACATGATCCCACATGTATACCTTATGGTAGTTTATCTACATGATGCGTTCACTTGTACTTAATTCCATTAAAATTCCTATATCTCATACAGTTACTTATAGCCTTACATACTCAGTACATTCTTCGTACTGACGTCCCTTGTGGGACTTACCTTACTTGCTGCAGGCACAGGTACTAGTAGGCCTCCACAGTAGGACTTGGATATTTCTGCGGATTGTAGGTGAGCTCCAGGTTGCTTCGGGGCTTTTCGAGTCCTATGTATATGTTGGTTTTGGTATTGTATCACAGTTGTGTAAAGCGGGGACTTGTCCCGACGTTAGGATGGTTGTGTTCATGTATTTATAGAGGCTTTGTAGACGATGTGGGACAAACGAAGGTTGTATGTTATGTCATGGTGGCCCTAACGGCCAAGTTTCATATTTGTAGGTGTTTATCATCACACATTTTTCATGACTTATGCCATTAGCATCTTGCATCTATTTGTGATATTGATAATCATAGAATGACTTGCGCATGAGTTTACAGGGATAAAAATTGGTTCTCTCGGGGCCTCAACGGCTTCGGGTGCCATGTCCACCCCAATGGGATTTGAGGAGTGACACCCAAAAGAATAAGCAAAATTCAATTTGTTTTCTCCATTCCTGATTTAGTTGCTTTCTAGTTTGTTTTCTTTTCTTAACTTTTTGTGATTTCAAAAGGTGCAGTTGTAAGAATTCGTTCGGAGTGTATTTTGTGTTCTTGAAACTTTTGAACAGATGACTGGCTCCCTAATATCTCAATTCTCAAGTTTACCTTTAATAATGATATTGCATGGAGGAAGATGGGATGTCACATGTATTTTATGATATTAAAATTACATAATTTTGTGATTTTTTAATTATTCAAAAGTTAAAAATTTATTAATTAATTACAACAAAATTTAGGAGAAAACAGACATAATGCAAAAAAAAATTTAAACATTAATTCAAGATGATGGTCTTAGTCTTGATGGATTTTTTGTTAACAGTTAACATATTCATTTTTTTTTGATTATTCATGTGTATGTTTTTGGGTTTTAAAGTGTGTTTTGATTTTAAATTACATATCTCCAACTGTTTTTGAGATTTGTATCATTATTTGAATATGTAGACCTAAAGATTTTTTCGTAGATGAGATTATGTATGATGCGAATACCAAGTATAAAAGATTGGTAAATGCGATAGCAACTCAACGCAAGATCGACAGTACTTCAATTCAAATTGAAATTAAGTACATTAAAAGTGATAGATGCCCACCAATGATCATACACAATGATACAGAAGTCATGGTGTATCTAGATCAAAAAAAGATTATTGTCGATTTCTTTGTTAAATATCAATTGTACATAACAATGAAAATATCTCAATGGATATGATAGAACATAATGAAGAATTTATAATCACACACAAAACATAATGTCGAACTCTATGATTTTTAGTGGTGCGTGAATTCGTTTATATATATATATATATATATATATATATATTCTAATTATGACGAAATGTAAAGCAATTTCTGAAAAATATTTTAAAACGTATATTTGTATATAAATTTGGTATGTTTTTTGAATTATATATATTCTTCATCTTATGTTTTTGTTTTCTGTTATGTTGCAAAGAAATGTTGAAATGTATATATTATGTATGCATTTTATGTGTTAATAGGCAAGAAATATTTTTCAACTAAAGAGAGTTATAGAGAAACATGTAACTTTTTCGAAAAAAGGAAAAAAAAAAAGTGAATAAATGAAGATAAATTATTGACCAGATTTTACTCCTACCATAATTTTCAACACATTTATTTAGGAGAGATAAAATATTAAACACTAAAAAAAAAGGAGATAATTAGATTAATAAATATGTACTAAATGATTTTTTTTTTAAAAAGAATCAAAATTAATTTTTTAAAAAATTGCTATAACTTGCAATTAATTCCATAGTTCAATAATTATATAAAAGTGTTGCCACAACTTGTAATAAACAATCTAATAAGTATATACAAGATAATTTCCTCACAAGTTTATTGCTTTAATAATTTTCTAATGTTGATTTCTGTCAAGTAGTTTGATAATGGACATTTACATATTTTAATGTTTTAACGTTATTAAGCTTTGATTTCATTTGTGAGAAATGAATTTGGTAATTTGAATGGCATTTAATTGTAACACATTATTATATTATTAGCTTGTTATTTATTAAATGAAATGTTTTATATGAAATTGGCAATACTTCTTATAAGTTATGTAAATATTATCTCTCTACTTTAAAAAATTTTAAAATATAGGGGTTATGATAGTATACTAGAATTATGAAAGTTAGTTTCGAATATCGCAACGGAAATGCAGTTGACACTTGAGGAATTGCTAGATTTGAAGGAGTACATAAGCGTCCTCGTGGGAATTATTCCTCGAAATAGCTGGTTTCATTATGAGAGATCAAATGCAGCTACTGTGATAAAAGTTTTGGAGAAAAAGGCAGGAGGCAAAGGAGGCAATTGAGAAGACAACAAAGAGACAAACTAATTTCACTTTTTAGTTTATTTTCAACCACTTTAGCTACTATGTCTGGATGTTTTATCTACTATCTCTTGCTGTCCAAGCACTATGAATTAAGGGTGTTGATGCTTAATCCTTTTGTACGTTGTTTACTTAAATTTTGGTGTAATTGCTGTTATATGTAGAAAATTTTTATCATTTATCTAGAAAGTGGAGATTGAAAATAATTTGTAGTTGCCTATATCTAAGCTGATAATGTTTGGATCTTAGTAATAGTGTTTCACTGGTTTGTGTGCTAGTTTGTAGGGTCTAATTGGTTCTGCTTTAGCTACAAATGAGCTCAAGTTGTTCGGTAAATTCCTGGCAAAGCATTTTCTGCAGATTGTGAGCAGTCAAATTTTCCATAGCTCCTCAAACATTGTCCTTTTTCCTGCCACTCTCTCATACCAGTTTCACCACATAAAGAAAAAGATATTAGCCCATTTCCCTTTCTCTGAAATGTATTTGAGGATCCACGTCCTCCGCTAGAAACACTGTTTCCTGTCGGACTTGCATGTGTTAAGTATGCCGCCTTTAGCATCATTTAGTTGGTGAGAATTTAGGACATATTTTCTTTATCTTTCTTGAAGTTAAACTCAGCTGGCTCATGCTCGTTGAACCCTAGTTAACTTTTTGCATAACGGTTACCGGCTCGGAGCAATCAAGCTCAGGTGTCATTCTGCTTTATAGTTCGCTGGTCTTACGAGCTTTGTATTGTGGTTCTCATCTCTTATGTGTGGGATGACATGATTCTTCTGTTTTAATAATTTAAATGTGATCTGGGTCTCATAGCATGTTACTGTTTTTCAATTGTTTACGTATAAGTTGCTTCTGAGCTGGCCCTAACACCATGATTATCAAAAAAAGTTGCTACTTGTTATAACACAAGTGTCGGTGTACTAAGCTTTCTTATAAATTAGTAGTTGTGCTAATTAGATGTGTTGCCCATGTATTCATAGATCAATTGCCACATTGCTTGATGCTTCATCCGTTGTTATGTAGTACTTTCTAAATCAGCCATCTGATTGGTCCTGTTGTGTATTCAGCTATGCAGCTAATTTCTATGTTAGGATGATTTGGTTGTTTACCTCTTTATATGTTCTTCCTAATTGGGTTAAAATTTAGGTTAAATGAAGATTTAGCCTCTTAGATTCCCTACAAGAATACAATGAGGTCTTCTTTTTTTTTTGGCTCTTTTGTAGATATTACAGCACATGTACTTTCTTCTTAGTGCTGCAACTTTTAAAAGCTGTGTTAGTCAGCGAATGTTTTAGCGATATGCTGTTTCAAATTGTATCGATGACTTCTTGACTGGTGTGTTTGAGTGTAAAATTCCATTATGTGTGCTTCTTCAGTTGATAAAATTAATGTGCAGCTGATTCTATACCAGCAGATTCAATTGTTCAGCTACTTCGAAAAAAATGCATGTTCCCATCTATTCAGAGAAGAAAGAACAAGCATATTTATAAATTCTGTTAGTTTTCTACATTGAAATTGTAAAGATCCATTGAGGTATGCTCTAGGACTATGTTGTTCTGACTCTTCAAAGATGCCGTTGTGTGCGTGTCCGATCCTCCAAAAGTAGTGCATTTTGTATGGATCCGACATGGGTGCGTCAACATTTTTGGAAAGTCGGAGCAACATAGCCCTACGAAACATTGTGTAGTTTGGTCGACTTTTATTGCAACATGTAGTTTTTGTGAAAAGAATGTAAAGACCGAATGAATTCAACAATGCCACTCATTTAAATGCTTATTTCTAGATCCTTGCACTCGTCTGTTCGAAACCTTTTAGACATCTGTCAAGGCTTATATGACTTGATGGTATTATAAGGTTATTTGTTATAGTGTAGTAGATAAGATTAGGCCCAAAAATGAAACGCTCAGTACCACTTTATGAGGTTTTATCATGTATGTTACAAAGTACTAGTTTTCTGCATGTTCAGGTAACCAGTTGAGTATCTTTCATGTTAAATGTGTTCCAATTGCAGTATGTTGTCCTCTTTAAAGCATTTGTTATTGCAGCTTCATTCAGAATCTCCTACTCTTAGGAGAGTGTGCCTTATATCTGTTTAAAGCTTTTCCCCATTCAATATTGATCATTTATCTTTGAGAAGCATGAGGGGAACCCTAGAGTAACGATAAAGTTGTCTCCACATTACCTATAGGCTATAGGGCAGTGGTGTTTGCGTTAGGATAGGCTGCCTACAACACACTCCCTTGGGGTGCGGCTCTTCCCTTGACCCTGCATGATGCTGTTTTTTTTGTCTGTCTTTGCACGACATGTTACATTTTATGTTTTGAAGCAACTGCTTTACTTCTACATTCTGAATGTCTCATTCCTGTGTTTTGCTTAGCAAAGTGCTATATTACTTGGATGTATTGCACATAACTACTAAAGTAACTGCTGCATGCTATGGTGTCAAATGTGTACATTAGGGAGTAGGTCTCTAAATATGTCTTAGTTTGTTGATCAAATACATATAGACAAACCTCATAAACAATTCTGATGGTTTGGGCAAATTCGGGTTTGTTATGGTTTAGTGTCTGGTTCCATGTCTTAATTGCAATATTCCTCCTGCTCCATGTATAGTTAAGGTGTATTCTAGTCTTGAATATTTTTGAAAGCATATTTTAAAGAGCTTGTTTAGGTTCCTATTGTAACACCCCGTACCTACCAAACCCTATTTGACGCCGTTGAACAATGTTTACTTAAGTGTCGAGAGCCAAAGGTATGTATTATGTAATGTTATTGATAAGTTAATTGATATTGGGCCTAGTACAAGGGATTAGACCCCTCGTGGGAGGTGTAACACTCCGTATGTTGCCAAACCTATACGACTACATGTACATTTATGGAACTATGACAACATGAGAGAATTGATAATTTTTGTATTGAAAGGTGGGCATTTAATAATTCTTGTATTATTGGGCCCAAATATGAAGCCCAAAATGAACAAGAAGACATGGCCCAATATAACAATTTGACCCATTCTCCCAATCTTCCATTTGACTAATCAATCATGCATTTAATGCCAAGAGATGGATAAGAGTGACTTGAGATATATATAAATATATATATGACGGATTATACATGAAAGATGATGGGCCAAAGTAATCTTGACCTATTGGGCAATGGAGGCCCAAAAAGATATCCAAGACATGGCCCAAAAGGGGTATATGACCCATTCTTGGCCCATTCTTGCAAGACCAAGTTGTTACAATATGATTGGACCAAGTGGGTGGTAAATCAAGGACCATTAGGGGACTATATACATGAGGAAAAATCAGATTTTGGTCATTAGATATACACATGCCTTTTTGCCATTTTTCTCAAACATTATCTCTTAAGATACAAACCCTAAGGCAACTACTTGTTGGGCCAAGATCACACTTTGGTAAGTATTTATTCTCATGGTTTAGTATATGATATGTGTAATATGATGTATAAATCATGTTGGTTGTATTGGCAAAGTGTTGGACAGTGTGTTATGTGTAAAACTGTCTATTTTTGCAATCGGAGAATGGTTTTGTCTTATGAACTTGACCATGGACTTATGGTCATGAGGGAATTGAACTTGATGGGTTAACTATTGACATATGAGGTGTTATTATAGTCTTACCATGTGTTGTCCTTGTGTATAATGTTTGGAATTTCTATTGTGAAATTGGTTATGGTTTTGGTGGCGGATTGGTCGTAAAGTATCGTTTTGGTGTTGTTATGTGTGTTGTGAGACCATGTCTGATTGTTGGCATATAATATGACCAAAAATATGTTAAAATAAGTTTGTTTATGATCATGGACCATTCATTGCATAAAAAGACCCCAAAAAGACCATTTCGGACCAAAACGGGCACCCGACCTCGCAGACGAAGCACCTGTGGGCGCAGGTGCCAACGCAGGTGCCTCTGGATACTTCCAAAGATCACCTGTGGATGCAGGTCATCCACCTTCAGGTGGCTTAGCGGATCGGCCCAGAACTCCGAATTGCTTGTTTTTGCATCCCTTTGGCTCCCCGAAACCCCTATACCCTTCATGGATGTAATTATCAATTTGGGATGTCGTTTTAATGACTTTAAAATGTCGTATGGAAGCATGTTGGACTATGTTAAGTATGGATGGTTGTTCATATGTTTTTATGAGGCCAATTGAGAAGCGTAAATATGACGAAATGATAATGAGAAGGCATAAAGGGTAAGTGTGATGCGAAATGCTATTGTTGAATGAAATCTTGGTCAATGAGTGGAATGTTATGGCAGTTCTGTCATGTTACTGAAATAAATTACATTGTAAGAAGGTGAAATGACTTTCTAAAGTAACTATGTGATTCATGGTCATCTTGTGCACTTGTTGCACTTGTAAGGTAGTTGGTTGCTAATATAATCTTCGTTATGTACTTGTGATGTAGAGTGAGACGTAAGGAAAGAGCTGGACTATTGTATTTCTATATAAGCTTGGGTATTCATAGTAAGACACAAAGGTATGTAAGGTTATTCTTCTATTTCCTTCTGCAACATATGGTGTTCACATTGTCATGGTACTCATTCGATTCCGAAATACTCTAAGGTCTTCCGTATCCGATAGTTGGCTAAAGTTACTCATATGTCCCTTACTCATTGGTCAATGGTGAATCGTATGACTCATGTTCATTGGTTGACTTATGTTCATTGATGGACTCATGTTCATTGGTTGACTTATGTTCATTGATGGACGCATGTCCATTGGTTGACTTATGTTCATTGATGGACGCATGTCCATTGGTTGACTTATGATCATTGGCTAGTATGTTAAAAGTCCTATAAAGTTCTAAGGTATCACATTTCTAGTTGGTGACAGTTGAAATCCACATGTATCGTGTTTAGTGCTTATTATCCTAAGATTTCAAACGTGTTCTATTCCAAGGGGGATCTATAGTATTCCAACGAAGGTTGATATATATCTTGTTATTCATAGGTGTATTATTCTTAGATGAATTATGATCCACTTGTCTCCTATTTATGGGTGGAAGTTCTTAAGTTGTCATATGTTATAGATCCTAAGAGAATTATCCCAACAAGAGCAATGAGGTAAAGAGAGCTTGTTTAGTTGAATAGCATTGTTCCAATCATGTTATGTTTCCAAAGTTCCAATGGAGTTATACACATGTCTCATAATCATTAGCAATGTTCCAAAAGTCCAATGAGGTATGCTCCAAGGTTTCAATAGTGGTTATACTCTGGTATCTTGTTCATTGATCATTGTCCAATGGTTCCAACCGTGTTATGTTTCCATGAAGGCTATGTTTCCAATAATGCTTATTCACATGGTTCTCACTCATTGATTATTGATCCAAAGCTTCAAAGAAAGTTGTGACTATCATTGTAAAAATCTCTCATAAGCAAAAGTACCAATCTCTCACAAGTTAGAGTATCAATCTCAAAAGTAAAGAATTGAAGTAATGAACACTTGTTGAGAACGGGTGGCAACCCAAAGGGGCATAAGCCTAGCTAGGGGCGATCTCGAATGATTATTGGATACAGGGGGCAGCTCAAAGGGGCATAAGACTAGCTAGAGACGAACCTGCTTTATTGATTTATGGGTGGCAGCTCAAAGGAGCATAAGCCTAGCTAGAGATGATCCCAATGTTATTTCCCACTGATCAGTTGGGCCCGGGCATTACATGATTGATGATCACATGAATGATGAAGAAGTAAAGTAAAGTGAAATGAAGTAAAGGAAGTAATGCACATGATCCCACACTTGTACACTATAGTAGTTTATTCATGTAACATGTTCACTTGTACTTACTTTCATCAAAGTTCCTATATCTCTTATATTTACGTATAGCCTTACATACTCAGTACATTCCTCGTACTGACCCCCTCGGGGGAACTTACCTTACATGTTGCAGGTGCAGGCACTAGTAGCCCTCCGCAGTAGGTTGACAGTATTTGCAGATATTTGGTGAGCCCCAGTTGGTTCGGGACTTTCTGAGTCATAGTTATACATTGAATCTGATGTTGTAGATGTTATGAAATGGTCGTGTATTTATTTAGAGGCTTTGTAGACATATGTGGGTACATGAATGTAAGAGGTGTATATTCATTTAGACGGAATGGTCCTAACGGCCATAGTTGTTATAATGTACATGTTTCCCATGACTTTCACCAATGGTATCTTCTATATTTCATTAGTTACATGAGAAAGTATGCTATCCGTAAAGAGACATGCATATGAATGAACGTGAGCAAAGATTGGTTCTCTCGGGCCATATCGGCTTCGGGTGCCAATCACGTCCCGAACGGGGTTTGGAGTGTGACACCTATGCTCGGACTTGAACCTATCTGCTTTTGGTGATTCATTTAGCCTATGTTGCTCAGACTCTTCAAACAAACATTGCCAGAGTGTGTATCTGATCTCTCAAAAGCTATGCATTTTTGGAGAATCCGACATAGGCACGACAATAATTAATCCTATAGTAACTAGACTATATATGGTCACTAATATATATCTGTCACGCCCCGACTTCCAACGGGACGTGATTGGCACCCGAAGCCGATATGGCCCGAGAGAACCAATCTTTGCTCATGAACACTCGTACGCATAATCTCGCATGAATAACACACTATTTCATGTAACACACTGTTTCATGTAATTGATGAAATATTAAAATGCCATGCATAAACATATATAACACTTGGCCTTTGGGACCATTACATCGCACTAAAAGTACATATCCTACATCCATGTACCCACAATATGTCTACAAAAGCCTCTAACAGATGCATTTGCCAAACCAACTAAAAGTCGGGACAAGTCCCCGCTTTATACTATATGTACATCATCACAATAAATATACGACTATGACTCAGGAAGCTCCGAACCAAGTGGAGCTCACCAAAACTCTGCAATTGATCCACAGTCTACTGAGGAGGTCTACTAATGTCTGCACCTGCAACATGTAAGGTAAATCCCCAAGAGGGGTCAGTACGAAGAATGTACTGAGTATGTAAGGCCATAAGAACTACGTCAGTACATAAGAACTTTAATGGAAAAATTATAAGAGGAACTCTATATGTGGAACCATGTACCTTTCTTTCTTTATGACTATCTCCAATGATTCGTACATAATGACAACAACTATGAAATCAATATAAGAGAAATAGCAATGTGAATATACTTTCTTTCTGTATGTGGGATACCATGTACATTACGTTCTTTCTTTTCCTTGCCTTTACTTACTTTACTTTTACATTGCTCAATGTTGTTAGGGCCCTCATCATGCAGGTGATCTTGTCACCCCATGGATAAAATCATGTCATCATGCAGGTGTTCATTGCACCCCATGGATAAAATATCATCATCATGCAGGTATTCTTTTTACCCCATGGATACCTCATGCAGGTGTGTCAGTTCACCCCATGGATAAAATCATGTCATCATGCAGGTGTCTTTGCACCCCATGGATAAATAAACATCATCATCATACATTACTTTGCTCTTACTTTATTTCTTTACTTTGAGATAAATACTTCAACTTGTGAGAGATTGGTACTTTGATATTCATAATATCGTTTTGAACTTTGGAACATAACGTTGATGGAACCATGAAATATGTAGAACATTACTCAAAGCATATGAAACATGTGAATGACAATTGATCAATGCATAAAGAACATATGATGAACCATAATTAATACCCGGAATTAGGGTACCCTTGGCTTATGAGGGATTGATACTTTTGTAGTCATAACATTGGTGGAAGCTTTGGGACAATAACAAATGAGCTAGAGACATATGTATAAACATTCTTGGAAACATAGCCTTCATGGAAACATAATACTGTTGGAACCGTTGAACAATGATCAATGAACAAGATACATGAGTATACTCACTATTGAACCCTTGGAACATAGCCTTATTAGACTTTTTGGAACATTACTAATGGATAAGACATGTGTATAAATCTATTGGAACTTTGGGTCATGACACTAATTGGAACACACCCATATGCTTTACTTTACTCTTGTACTTTATGAGATTAACACCTTAGCCAAACATGTACTTACATGCACATCTCACTTCACTCCTCTATCTCATGAGATTGACAATTTCACTTATGAAGTATAATTATACTAATTTGCACATCACCTCTCTTATTACTCTTACAATTGGCACAAGGATAATCATCATACCATAGGACTCATAACATGATTGGAACTATGATATTCAACTAAACAAGCTCTCTTTACCTCATTGCTCTTATTGGGATAATTCTCTTAGGATCTACAACATATGACAACTTAAGAACTTCCGCCCATAAATAAGAACTAAGTAATTCATGATTCGTATAGGAGTGAAACACATATGACTACCAACATATCAACCTTAGTTGGAATACTAAAGAACCCCCTTGGTATAGTACACTTTTGGGAACCTTAACATAATAATCACTAAATATGATCCATGTGGATACTAACTATTCACCACCCTGCGATGCAATACCTTAGACCAGTTGGAACTTTTGACATATTAGCCAATGATCGTGAGTCAACCAATGGACATGAGTCAATCAATAAACATGAGTCATACGATTCACCATTGACCAATGAATAAGGAACATATGAGTAACTCTAGCCAACTATCGAATATGAAATACCTTAGAGTATTTCGGAATCAAGTGAGTGCTATGACAGTGTGAACATCATATGTTGCAGAAGGATATAGAAGTAACCTTACATACCTTGTATTCTTACTTACGAATACACAATCTTAGACGTGCATACGATAGTCCCGCTCCGTCCTTATGTTTTGTTCTACAACATAAATACATGACGGAACCAACATTAACCACCAATAACCTTATAATGGCATACAACAACAATAAGTCACATGTTCAACTCGAACATGTCATTTCCCCCCTTGACAACACCATTTATAAAATCATCATACCAAGCATTCCACAATATTCCATACATTGACCAACACATGATAACCAATGGCATGTTACACCAAGCTCATATTTTATCCTTTTCCATCACCATCACATCACAATTCTTCCATCAAATTACTTCAATACACCTCATAATAACAAATCGGCCAAAATCCTATAATGTATACTTATAGAAAAAGAACATGTTTAAAACCATAATAACACCATACATGTTGTTATTTCATCCATATCATGCACTTTCATCAAAGTCATAAGTCATAATTCAAGTTACAATCCCATGGATTTCACATCTTTAACAAAAGCCAAAAGTGCCATGTCCAACATTTTCAACCATCACCAACATGATATACATATTGTCTCATGCTTATAATATGTTAAAGTACAAGAATAATCACTTACCCAAGCTTGGAAGATGATGATCTTGCTTCAAGAAGTGCCTTAGGGTTTGAGAGCCAAAGAAGTGTTCTTGGAAATTTTCTAGAAAATGAGAGAAAAGCATGTGTGTTTTTCATAACAAAAATCAGGTTTTGGTCCCTTTTTATAGGCACTCAATTCCATATTTATCCACTCTTGGCATTTAATGCTTGGTCAATTGAAGAATGGGTCATTTGACCCATTCTTGGCCCATGCTTTCTTTCTCATTTTGGGCCCCCTTTTTTAGCCCAATTCACTCAACCCAATGGAATCAACATTTTATCATGTTAACTCATTTCATATGCGTTACGACAATATTCATACTCATGTAATTCATACTCGTAACCTCAATTCCAAAAGCAAGCGATTCTAGCCACATATGGCCCATTTTGACCAAAAGGGCAAAATCGTCATTTTGACCTCAAATTCGTTTTCGAGTAATTTTATCATACCAATGTGATACTTTACTCATTTCATGTATATGATCATGATTGTAGAAGAAACGTGTCAAAAATCGGCTTGATACGTCCCCGGGCACCCTTGGGACTTAAACAAAATTTCCAACTTTTGAAAGGTGCGCAGGGGCGGCGTGGCACGCTACCTGGCGCACCCCTTTACTGCCTCTGGACTGAAAATTTCAGTCCAGAGCGGCGTGGCACGCCCCTGGGCGCGCCCCTCCTTATTTTTTTTCCAAAATTTTTGTTTTCGACTTTTCTTCGCGGGTTCGGTTAGATACTTCAAGTCCTATTCTTTAACTCACTTCTTAACCTTAATATACTTTGTTTAGAGGTCCTCTTAGCCTCGTTTTGAACCTCACAAATGTTCCACGAAAATTACAAAACACTCCTATGAAGGTTTGCTCACATATACGAGGCCAAATTTCAATTTTTTCATCATTTACTTTACCAAATGCATACTCATGGTGTCTCAACACCTAAGTAACCCTCGTTCAATGTCATCGCATAGGGTTGGGAATGTACGGGGTGTTACAATATAACCATTGTTCTCATTGGGGTCAACCAAGGAGGTGGACATGCTTTGCTTGTTTCATTTTGCCATGGAGAGAAGATATTGTTCTTTCTTTGGTTGCTAAAGTTAAAGGCATTTAGGTAGTTGGAAATGTTTGTGGTACTTCATTTGCACACACAAGTTGCTATGAATATTGTAAATACTTGTATAGTTACATATATCATTTGACGTTTTGTGATGAAATGGTTTACCTGATTAAAAAGAAAATCATTTGACGTTTTGGATTTCCCTAGATATTCAATCATATGATTTGGATTTTATCATTAAATTATTCTGTTTTATAATTTAACTGAAAAATTATTTAAATATTCCATAGATTCATTTCCTTCTTGTGTTTAACCAAAATTTTGTTATACAGTAATTCTCAAATCGTTTTCCTAGATACCATAGACTAGTGTACTTGCCCGTGCATTTTCGCAGGGTCGTAAAAAAATTCTCTTATAAATGCAAAAAATATAGACATAGTAGATGAAAAATGAAAAATATAAAAAAACTTACATAAGTAAAATAAATTAATCCTTACATTTAGTTTAAAATACTTTTTGTACCAAGGAAATGAAATTTGTGTAATATACTTGCACAAAAGCAGAACTAAGATACTAATAAGTATAAAAGTTATAGTTTCGCTTAAAAGTAAGAAAGAAATATGGGGGAAAAAAAGGAAAAGAAAAGGTGAATAAAAATATAACAATCTTGAATCTCTTCCTATGAGCATCGATTTGATTAAAAAATTAGTCGATTTAACAAAACAAAAAGGAAATTTAAGGCACACTGTAAAATTTAAAATCATAAATCACCTTATGCTGAAGTTTGGGATACCCCGTCTATCCAAGTTAAGAATAGCCTCCAAAGAGATAAGAAGGTTATTCTCATCATCAAAGATGATTCGAGAGCTGCTATTTTCTCCCAAATTAGCCATGAAATCAACAGCCACATTACCTTGTCTGAAAGTATGGACAAAAAGAAAATTTGTATTGCTAGAGAGGTGATACAACGTGCTGCAGAACAATTACGATTGCCAACAACAACCCACAACTAAAACCACCAAAGTTAAAAGAACAATAAAGCCAATTTACCGTCTCGGCCCTCGAAGCTATCATAAGTTTCTAAAGATAAAGTCAGATGGTGTGATTCGAATTTATGTAAATCACATAACTTTCCTACATTTGCATAGCCGATGATCCTTTGATAATATTGGTTAGAAATAACAAATTCATAGCAATATTTATATCTTCACATAAATGTGAAATTATATTTTCTGTGCATAATAAAAATTATCTCACAAATAATAATAGCTGGGTACATAAATGCATTAATTGTCTAAAACATGATATTTTCTAACCATTTTTATGAGATTAAAATTGATCTTTCTTTATGTCAAGTGATCTCACAACCATTGGGATACTCAATGGAATTACTTTAATTATATAAAGATTTATTGAAGCTTTATGTAACAAATTCCCGGGATCCTTTATATGTTTCAAGACAATTTAAATCTTTCAAAGATTTATATATAAACTTCATTGTCTAGGACATGATAACCATTCATTATACGAATTCAAGATTTTCAGTATTGCCAGAATGAAACAAACCTTATTGCATCCATCACAAGAGAACACTTCTCATACAATAATGCCAGGAACTTTGCGAAAATGTCACGACCCGAAATCCCATTCGGGCTGGATTGGCACCCGAAGCCGATATGGCCCGAGAGAACCAATCTCTGCTCGTAAACACTCGTATGCATAACCTCGTATGAATATTATGGCACCTCATGCAACTATGCGGAAGTCATGGAAAACTTATACAATGTAAGAAACTTGGCCGTCAGGGCCATCAAGTCAAACAGAACACACATCTCTTGCATTCACTTTCCCACATATGTCTACAAAGCCTCTAACCGATACATGAACACAACAACCTGTAGTCGGGACAAGTCTCCACTTTATACAATCATTACAAAACCAAAACAATATACACATGTGACTCGGAAAGCCCCGAACCAACTGGGAGCTCACCAATGATCCACGGATAACCCGTAGCCTATTATGGAGGTCTACTAACACCTGTGCCTGCAGCAAATAAAGTAAGTCCCCAAAAGGGGTCAGTACGAAGAATGTACTGAGTATGCAAGGCTATAAGAAACTTCATGAAACTTAAAAACCTCAATGAACTCGATTTCAAGAGAATAGTCAATGTGGATCAATCATCTTTTAGTATGTGTGGAAAATAGGTACTTTATGTTCATTACTCCATTTGCCTTTATGCTCGTTACCGTTAACAGTTAGAACCGTCAATAATGTATAACCGTTAATATGCAACAGTCAATATGCAATGCATCCGTCAATATGCAACCGTCAATATGCAACCGTCTCAAGTTCGGCATCAAGATAGGCTTTTGCCCCACTGAGCTTCCCCCCTGCTACCACCCGGAAAACAAGGAAGTAGGTTCGGCATCAAGTTTGGCTTTTACCTCACTGAGCTTCCCCCTTGATCCAGTGAATATAATAAAGTTCGGCGTCAAGCTTGGATTTTGCCCCACTGAGCTTTCCCCCTGCTACCACCCGAAAAACAAGGAAGCAGGTTTGGCATCAAGTTTGGCTTTTTTCCCCAAAGCTATCATTCGCACTCAAAGAACCATAAAGTAACCACAGTTAATGGTAAAGTAGTGATTATAAAATAATTATAAAGTACTTATAAAATAATGTTAAAGTAACCAGAAGGAAGGTTATAAAGTAACCATGAGGGAAAATGTAAAGTAACCATGAGGGAATATAAAGTAACCATAAGGGAATTACTTCTTCCATTACTTCATTGCATTACTTCTCCCTTTTACTTTTCTGAGATCGATACATTGGGGGAACATAACCTTTTTGGAAACACATAAGTGCATTACTTCAATCTTTTATGTTCATGAGATTGATATTTTTGAAGTTGTAACATTATTGGAAGCCTTGGAACATAATATTATTGGAACTTGGAATCATGTCCATAATTATGTGATACATGAGAATAATAACATATGACAACTTTAAATGAGATACCTTTTCACATTTCGGAATGGAACAAGGACAATGACAACATGAACAATATGCTGCAGGAGGATACGAAAAGAGTAACCTTACATACCTTATCGTCTCAATATGAACACTCAATTCTATATGTGAATACAATAGTCCCGCTCCTTCCTTATGTTTCACTCTACAACACAAATATACAATGGAGTTTACATTAACCACCAACTACCTTACAAATGCATACAACGACAATGAGTTACATGTTTGGCTTTAACATGTCATTTCCCTCTTTATTATACCATGTGTGAAACTATCACACCAACAATACCATTTACAAAACTATCATACCAATAATCCCACAATATTCTCAACATTGACCAATATCATAAACCACTAGCATGTCACACCAAATTCATACTTTACACTTCTACATCACCACAACATCACAATGATTCCATCAATTCACTTCAATACACCTTACAACAACAAATCGGCCAAAATCCCATAATTTACACTTATGGAAAAATAACAAGTTTAGGACCATAATCACACCATACATGTTGATATTTTATCCATATCATGCTCTTCTATCAAAACCACAAGTCATATTCCAAGTTTAAATTCCATAGATGGCACATCTTTTACCAAAAACACAAAGTGTCATATTCAACACTTCCAAGCATAACCAACATGATTTACATACTCTCTCATGCATATAATATGTTAATCCATAAGAATAATCACTTACCTAGGCTTGAAAAATGATGATCTTGCTCCAAAGGTGACTTAGGGTTTGAAGAGCCCAAAGGAAGCTTTCTTGATAATTCTAGAAAAAAAAAGATAGAAAAGCATGCGTATTCTTGTGGGTTAAAATCTGATTTTTCCTCCCTTTTATAGGCCTTGTAAGTCCCTTGCTCAATGATTGATTAGTCAAAGAAGAATGGGTCATTTGACCCATGTTTGGCCCATGACTTTTATCTCATTTTGGGCCCTTTTTGAGCCCAATTTACTTAACCCAATAAAATTAATAATTTTTCATGTTTAATTCATTTCATACGCATTACAATGATATTCCTACTCATGGAATTCATATCCGTAGCCTCAATCCCAAAAAAAAGCAATTCGAGCCACGTATGGCTTATTTTGACCATAAGGGCAAAATCGTCATTTTGATGCCAATTTCGTTCACGAGTAATTTTACCACACCAGTATAATACTTCACTCATTTCATGTATATTCTCATGTTTGTAGAAGAAACGTGGCAAAAATCGGCTCAGTACGTCCCCGGGCACCCTTGTGACTTAGAAAAATTCCAACTTTTGAAAAATGGGCAAAACCACCCCGGCACGCCCTTGGGCGCGCCCCAACACTGCCTGTGGACTGAAAATTTAGGCCAGAAGCGGCCCGGCACGCCCCCGGGCGCGCCTGATCTTTAAAAAAAATTTTTATTTTTTTATTTTTATTTTTTTTTGCTCTCAAAACTAAGGTAAACATGTATGGGGTGTTACAGAAAAATATTTATGCCCCACGGTACAAGTCGTACTTTATATCTTACGGATTTAATTTTTGCGTAATAACTTATTTGTACCCCACTGGCATCATACCTTGGTCTTGGGATTATAAGTCCAAATGTTCACTTTTCAAGTGAGATAAAATACTCGAATTACGTACTTTTATTTGGCCAATCACTAATCTATCCATACTCTTTGACAGATTTGTATTCAAGATCCTCGCTACATTTATAATGTTAAGCGCTACATTATATGAAAGATACCGTCAACGGTCATTTGATAGCGGTTCCAATACGACATAAATTATTAAGATTTCTTCATATTCATCATTTTTCAAGTACCTGAACGTTTATCAAGGTTTTTATGAAGTGTTATGTTGTGATGCTTTTTCAAAGGACTTGCCTCGTTATCATGACCATCTTGATCATTTGCTCCTCTCCTTCTTCAAGGAGTTTTATCTTTGGAACCAATTGGTCTGCCACGCTTCAGGCGCTCCATAAACTTTGTCCTTCATAGGACTTTTCATTGGAGCATTTACAACTGAATTATAACATAGGATAGGATCAGTTAACACATCTGGCAATTAGTTTGCAATATTTTGCAAATGAATTATCTCTTGAACTTCGAGTTCATCTTTTTTACGAGGATCTAGATAATTCATTTCATACATAATTCTTAGTTTTTAATCATCTCTCCCCCTAATGTTAGAAAATCTAACATTTATTCCCAACCTTATTTGGAGACCCATCATTATGCATTGTGATGGAGTAACTGAATCATATACCGCACATTTAAATTTTCAGATGGAAAGTATTTGGTTCCTAATCCTGAACCAGTAGTGATAGGGGAGCCTTGTTGGCTTGATGCTTACAAATGCTGTTATATTTTAAATTACACATCTCATACCAAATTTCTTTTGGGAGATTTGTTCTCAAAACCAACAGTTTAGCTATAATTGGAGGCATATAATTTATGTTAAACCAATCAGCATTATCAACATACTTTATAGTTTGGAACCATGCTCTTAATTTAACAATTCGAGCACACAATCTTAAAAAAAAAAAATTGCAAGTCAATAGAAAAGCGCATGTGACCATTTCATGAATACATCGATTAAATCATATAATAATAATTGATTCACGTGGCAGGTGAATGGGCTCATATTCCCCTTTTCTATACGTTTCAAAAATTAAGGAGAAAAACTCCAACTTAAAAGCTGATACAATGATAAATTTATCTGGAGAACAAGCAATGCAAGAGAATTCGAGAAGAACTATTGATTTCTTTAATGTATAACCACATGAATTCTCAATTATTTTGCATCACATGTGAATCGAAATGGTCAACCAGTCATGCCAACTGTTATTTATTTCAGTAAACTTTAGTTTACTATCGCATGTGATTCTGTCATCATGCTCATATTTATGTATTACAAACAGGAGGAAAAAGACGGGTAACCTTTTACATAAATATTTATAATCCTCTTTGATTGTAGTAATATGAAGATATTAAATCTTCTCATAATTTAATCTCAATATGATTCATTTTTTATCAATATCTTTGAAACGTTATAAGTTTCTTTTGAGACTTACTACAACTTCAATATTATGAACAATTACATTCCTCCGAATAGTAACACTTTAACTCGTCTGGAGCTCTCAATTAATTTTGTGTACTACTACATATTCCGCACTCCATTCATATGGTAAACATCTCCTTTAAGAAGAAAATCATATAATTATAGTATGATCATTAAAACATTATAGGCAAGACATGTTTCTTGCTTTTACTTGTTGGTAATTTATGATAAACATACCACTGTATTTTTGGCGTACTAAAAGTACAAGATTAATGAATGTTTATGTCATGCCCCGAGTTCCAACGGGACGTACATGGCACCCGAAGCCGATAAGGCCCGAGAGAACCAATCTACATCCATAAACACCCATACACATACCACGCAATAGTCATCACCACCACAATTAGAAATAAGAAGCCAATAGCGGAAATTATGAAAAAATATATAAGAAATAAGAAACTTGGCCGTCAGGGCCATCAAGACAAAACATACGTTCATCACCTTCCCTTCATCTATCCCACAACATCTACAAAGCCTCTATAGATGCACAACCAAAATCAACCTAGAGTCGGGACACACCCCGCTCTATACATAAGACCAAAACAAATGTACATATAAGACTCGAAAAGCCCCGAACCAACTGGAGCTCACCAAATATCCGCAAACGATCCGCAACCTACAGTGGAGGCCTACTAGTACCTGTGCCTGCAACAAGTAAGGTAAATTCCCCCGAGGGGGTCAATACGAAGAATGTACTGAGTATGTAAGGCTATAAGAAACTGTACCAATAAGTGAGAACATCAAAGTAACTCAAAGATAAGAGAATAGACAATATAGATAAACCAACATTCCATACGTGTGGAATCATGTACATTACATTCTTTATTTCCTGTATCATCTCAATATCAACAATAATCATATCATGCCCGGGACCAACTGATCAGTGGTAAAAGAGGATGACCCATGCTAGGCATTTTAACCCCTGGGATACGGTCCTCATCAATATATATATCGGGATCGACCCATGCTAGGCTTTCCTTTCACCCCTGGGATACCACCCGTAATATTGGGATCGACCCATGCTAGGTGTTCCTTCCACCCCTGGGATACCACCCAAGAACACATAACTTCTCTTTACAACATTACTTTAATCTTTAGTGATGAAATTGAAACATTGTTGGTTATCGCATTATTGGAATTTTGGGACAATGTTCAATGTACAAGAGACACATGAATAAATATATATATAGGTAACCAACCTGACATGAGATACTTTGGAACATTTCGACATAGGTACAAGTACAATGGCAAAGGGAGCAATATGTGCTGCAGAAAGATACGGACAAAAATAACCTTACATACCTTGGCTTCTCAATAAGAATCCACAATCCTATTGAATATAATGATCCAGCCCCTTACTCTACAACACAAGCACATAACGGAGTTTACGTCAACATCTAACACCTTACAAGTGCAAAAGACGACAAAAGTTACATAATTGCCTATAACGTCATTTCCCCCTTTACAATGAAATTTCGGCATGACCATTCCAAAAATACTACAACATGCCATACATTGAACAAACATCATAACCAATAGCATTTCGCAACAAAGCTTCTTCTTTACACTTTCTCATTCACACCATATCACAAAGAATCCATTAAGTCACCTTAATACACCTCATAGCACATATCGGCCAAAATCCCATAATTTACACTTATGGAAAATAACAAGTTTAGTAACATAATCACACCATACACGTTGGTATTTCATCCATACCATGCTCTTTCATCAAAACCACAAGTCACCTTTCAAGTTTAATTCACAAAATGGCACATCTTTTACCAAAGGGCAAAAGTGTCCTATTCAACCTTTCCAACACAACCATCATGATCTACACAATCTCTCATGCATATAATATGTTAAATCACAAGAATAAATACTTACCCAAGCTTCCAAAGTGATGATCTTGTCCAAAGTGGCCAAAGGAAATGGTTGCCTTAGGGTTTTGGAAAAGAGAGAAATGTTTGTGAAAATATCCAAAAAGTTATGAGACTTTGTAATGAATAAATCTGATTTTTGTTCCCTTTATATAGACCCTCAAGTCAATCCTTAGCCACTTCTTTGGCATTCAATGTCATGGTCCCTTAATTAATATAAGAATGGGTCATTTCCCTTTGGGCTTTTCATTTTGGCCTTGTTTTGGGCCTCAATTTGGGCCCAATAACACATATTAGCTTAGCCCACTAAAATAAATGTATAATCCATCATATATCTCATGTTTAAATAATTCCATAATATCACGACAGTATTCACTTACGATATTCCCGTTCGTAGCCTCAATCGCAAAACTAGACATTCTAGCCGTCCATGGCTTAATTGAACATTTTGGTAAATTCGTGTGTTTTATGGTTTGATCATGTAGGAGTGTATTAAGGTACTTGGAGACTTAATAAGGAGTAAATAAACACCAAAGAACCGAAATAAACCATGGAAGAATCAACATCGCATTACGTCGCAAAACGAGTACGGAAAGGCCACATTTTTGTGCTTTGCTGAAATTTTTCCTACTCTGTCCAATACTAGTATATCATCCAATGCCCCATCTAAACACTACAAAATACGTACTTAGTGACCTTAATCACCAAGTAAACATGACTCCAAGTTACCAAATAAGGTTAGAAACGTACGGAGTGTTACAGCTTATGTCAATATAAAATTTCTTTATTACTCTCAAACCTCCGACAGATGTGAGATGCGACATTTATCCAACCATATATGAGCATGTCCTTATTTATAATTTTATCACATCTTGACACATTTACTTTTAAGAATGATCAAGCATTCACGATGCTTATCACAGGTCATATTCTTTTCAAGAAATGAACTATAATTATTTGTTCATGCTTCATAAATTTTCATACAATGCCATTTTCATGTCTAGATAATTATCATATATTTATATGACCCATCTTAATATCATTTTGAAGGGTAAAGTGCACCTCACTTTATATTTCTTTCTTTTGATGAATATTTATAAAATTTATCAAATTAGATGGCACGATAATCATGTATCCAATGACCTTTCATATCATGTCCATTGATGGTGAAAATTACCTTCTCTTTTGAGGGATCATTTTGAGAACCCATAATGTTCTTCTTCTTTTTTATAATTAGCACAATGATGATTATTATCATTTTGTCCTTTGCCACGTCCACATTAATCATAATAATTATTTTGTCATCTTTCAAACCTTTCATATGTCGCTATCACGTTTAGTGGGACTGGTTTCATAAATTTTTTTTTCATCAAGGGAACATTAATTTGCTCAATCATCATTATACCATCAATATAGTACATTGGTACTTGAGCCCAAAGTTATATCCGTATAAAGGTGTGTTAGGTCATATTCACTTCACGGTTTGTTTCATTTTTTTAAGTTCATGTGCATTTATTCAATCACTTGTCTTCTTTTATACATATGCACTGCTACCACATTTACTTCTGAAAATGGAGTAAATCAAGTGAAATGAACTTCATAATTATTATTTTTTTATTAAAAACACATTATTTTGCCTTAGTCATCAACATATCATCAGTATCATACATCAAGACTTAAATCCGATGTTTTGATCTCAACCAACCAATGACATAATAGGTCAAAGTACAATAGAATTCACTCTCGAGCTTTTAAAAATCTTACCATTCGATCAATATATGCATAAGTGAATTAAATTTCAACAAAGCTTATAAAACATTTTATTTATGTACTCTATTAAAGCTCAAGTAGATCATAAAATCAATGTCAAAATATCTCTTGGATCCTTTTCAAAATACTGCAACTTTAGGGGTAAATTTTAAACATGAAATACATAAATTATTTCTCTTTCATATTTTCATCAATAACAATAGCTATCTTTGAAAAGCATTTTTGAGCTCTCATAGTACTTATTAATCATACCAAATAGACGTAAAGAATAGAATTGTAACGGTATGCCTAATTTTAACATAAGAATTTCACATACAGAAATTTTTCTTATAAAATTAGCTTACCATTAGCATACCATGATATTTTCCTCAATACTCATATGATAAGTAATTCATGAACTTATCTCAAGTTGCTATAAATCATAAAATAGTACGATATAATTAGTCTGCATAGTGTGATAACCTTGATAAATTTAAATGCTAATAAATATTCAACACAAAATACAATAAAAATAAGTGAAAACGCTTAATAATTGAATTTACCGGTTAAGTTGCCTCAACAACTTACAAACATACTTTTAGTGAACTATTAGAATTAACTATTACATCAACATCTTTCTTTACAAACACACACCAATATAAAAATTAATAGAGAACCCCTTATCATAATGGATTAAAAACAATTGTACCAAGAGCAAAATTATACTAATAAAGATGACTAATAAAATATTCCTTTTGTAAATTATATAGTATGCTGCCGCTTAACCATTTTAAATGTTTTTATTTAAATATATCGTCAACAAATAAGTAGACTGAGAAAATCGAAAACATATAAACATATTGGCCATAGTTATTTTCTTAGTTATAATTGATACATAAAAGTAAAATTGCTTTACATGATTACTTAATACTAGGTGTATGAAACATTATTTTATAATATATTTTTTTTTGCTTTCTACATGTACCAAATAGTTTTATAGAAACATACCTTGTTCTGATAGAGAGATTAGAAATTTGGTTAGAACTTTGTACTGATAACATGTTATGAAACTAAGAATAATAATATAAAATTTAAATTGGAAGAAGAGAAAGAGAGAAGTAGTAGTAATTTTTCCTTTAATAACTTTTTTTTGATGTCATCGCATTGATATGGGCAATGCCCCTTTTATAAGTAAATTTTTACTTGGAGGACTTCATTTGCTATAGTAATGATGTTGTGGCCTCTTTAAATCTCACACATCATTACTTGGTTAAATTAAACTCCATATATAGTAGTGATGTTGTGGTCTTCTTAAATTCCACATATCATTACTTGGTTTAATTACATTCCACATACTTTAATTGGAAAAATTACATTGACATGGCATCCACATGCATTTGTTTACAACAATAATAGATTTTCTTTGATTTGTCTTGTGAATTTTAGCCTTTTCAGATATTGTATCACTAGTTAAACTCTTTGATCCTGTAGCCTTTTGTTGGATAGACGTATTTTTGCCTTGATTTTTTTGTTGAATCCCTAGTTTTTTCACCTTGATTCCTTGAGCACTGTAGCATAGACTGGTTATAATTGTTAAATCTGAAGAAAAGGGATGATTGAGGGTAAAAGGTGACCGAGGATAGCTACAAAGTGATGGAAAGACCCTCTTAGAAAGAGTGTAACATGAAAAAAAAATTGCTTTAAAAAAAAGTGAAACATTCTTGATAAGATGAGAATACTTGTGAAAATAATTATTGAAGAGAGGACTGAAAATAAAGAGGAGAAAATAATGGGTGATGAAGTCTAAAAAAGTGCAAAGTGCTTAGGGAAGTGTAAGTCACAATTATATAGCTTTCCTACCCATCCCCTAGCCAACATTACAACCCATTAAAGTCCTATTTGATTCTATTCGAGCATGCTTAATTAGTGGAGATGTACATAATGGGCAAGCCTATGGTTCTTTGTGCATACATTTGAATTCTTTTGTGAGTGCGAGAGTAATTGTGTTTTGATGCTAAGTCCTTAAATTATATTAAATTCATTGATTTGAGTATGTGGACTATTTCTTCTTGTAAGGACACTTGTTTCATGATAGATAGGTGATGTTATTAGCTTTCTTTGACAAGAGTAGGTGAGCGAGCTTAAATTGATGAGTTAGAGTCCATCTATGAGGTTAGGAGGTTAGAGGTTTGTTGTTTGTTTGTATATCTTGCATAACGATCGGGAAATGTACTTGATGTTTTGAATTGCTATATAGTTGAGTTGCTTGTATCAATCAAAGTGGTGGCATTCCAAACTTGATTTATTGAGATGAACTTTAATGATTGCTCGAGGACGAGCAAGATTCTAAGTGTGGGGTGGTGATGTTAGGCCAAAAATATATATTTTTTGTCATTATTTGCCTCACATTTAGTATTTTTAATTATCCTTTTTGAGTATTGATTTTATAAACTGTGCTTAATATTATATTTTTACGTATAGGATTAAAATGGTGTGAAGATGAAGAGATTTGGAGCCAAAACAAATTAAAGACGGTAGATTATAGAAGGAAATCAAGCATACAGCTTAATGGAATTAATTTATTAAAATAATTCATTATGACCCTTAAACTAAAAACACCAATTTTGTTTCCTTGCATATGGGTGTGGACCCCACAACACCTACTTGTTTTTTTTAGCCATCGCTCCCCTAGGAAGGTGACACGGGGCCAGTTTATGTCAATCATGCCTGACAGAGGTTAGCCCATTGTGCGGCAGTCAAGTTTGCCTGCTTGACTCAACCTTCGTGCAGTCAAATGTGACTGTCTTGCCCAACGTTGTTGTTTTGGACTTAGAATTATTTTTCGATGCTTAAGCAGAAATGAACACCATCACATGCGGAAAAATTCCCAACCTTTATATTAATACCAAAATAATACAAAGGACCCTCACTCGTTATGACAACAAGTCTGCCACAACTTCGACTTCGACTTAGGCACAATCACATGTTGTTGCCTTAACACTCTATTGAAACCATTACGTTTCTTCATAGTGTTTTTACTTAGTGAACTTCTGACTTTACTCTACTCATTCACTCTTTTCTTAATGAATTTCGTTCAAGGCTAAGGCTGCACATTTATAGCACATGTGACAGCCTTTGGGTTACAACCAATGATTTGCCGACACTTGTCAAGATCGGGGGCAATCACTTAAAGTGCAGTTGACATCCCCAACTGCATTGGCAATTCAAATTTTGAAATTCAATGCTACAACAAAAGATAGAAATCAGCCACCAAAAACGGTTACAAAAAGTAATCGCCGCATGTGCATGGCATATGATATGTGCCGACTCATTTTTCCACTAAGGGACAAATTTCGCACCATCTCTATGCTGCTAAGGCATTGTCTAGGCCCTGCCTAGCCATTGCCTTGTCACTGCTGCCTTGAGTCCAACCGCCCATGTCACTGTCGACGCACTGCCGATAGCTTGCATGCGTCTGCCTTGGTCATGCTAGCTTCATTTTGCCTTGTGCCATTCTTCATCTTTTTTGCTTGTTTAGCTTTGTTTCAGCCTATTCTTGCCTTTAGCTCCACTAGATTTGCCCACACTTGAACTTGAATCTTGACACATGTCGTATGCCGACTTGCCCACTGCACGTCGGCCAGCGCCTATGCCATGCCACAACATGCTGCCTTGTTAACCTTGCTTGTCACTAGCTTGGCAATGCCACCACATTGCCGACATGATTGATTCAACCCGCACCTAGGCCCTTGACAAAGTCATTCATGCCAACCCTTTGCCGCCACCGTGGCATCCGTCGAGTTTAAGAGTCAGGCATCTAATAGAAGGGGAGCCTTGAAGTAACAGTAAATTTATCTCAATGTGAGCTATAGATCACGGGTTCGAGCTGTGTAATCAGCCATTGATACTTGTATTAGGGTAGACTCATTACATCAATACCTCGTTGGGATGTGGCCCTTCTCCAGACCACGTGAAGGATGCTTCGTGCACCTGCTTTCGTTTTATTGCTCACCTTGACCCTGAAATTTCAACTTCATTTTGGGACATACTTGGATGTAGTATCAGCTGAATATCAATGTCCATCTTTAACATTTATTCAATACCGCTCTGAAGATATTGTTTAATTCGTGTGCTTGCGTCTTTGTAGTTTTGGTGCTTTTTGGACTTCTTCCAGCTGCAATGTCCTGGTCAGACAGATATTCAGAATCAACTCAAACTCCAAACATACCTCCGTTGGTTCCCGGAGGGAAGATCACACTTTCACTTGTTTTTAGAGGTGCAGCATTTGTCATTCTTTCAGAAATAGTTCACTTGTTTTTAGAGGTGCAGCATTTGTCATTCTTTCAGAAATAGTAGAGAACTTTGTACATACATAGCTGATGACAATGGAGGTGATTATATATGCTGTAGCTGCTCGGTTCGAGTTACCACATCTCCCAGAATGTTTCTACAAGTGCTAGCTAATTTTGCAGTGTATGATGTACTGTTTGTATATACTGGTGATATTGTGAATATGATCAGGTAGACAAAAACAATACTGGAATAAAGTTCTCATAGATAATCCTCTAGACACCTTCAGAATTCATGTGTTTTATCAGCATCTGATGTCCACAAGATACAGTGGAAACGAGCTGAGTCTAAATGTACATTTTCAAAGTTGGATGAGGCCAGGTTATGATATCTATCTATGTATTATGCCGATAAAAATTTAAAGATTGCATACATTTGTAGTTTGGGCCTCTTCAAACTCATGACTTGACAAGTACATGTAAACTATTTTATTTTGTTTAATTTATCACATTTCTCGTACTGCAATATACAAAACGCCTATCTTGTTATATGACATGTAATCAGTAGCAAAGTCGAGAATTTCGTAATGGTACTCACTATTACATGTATCTGTATAAAAAAGTAATATTAAACCTACATCCATAGTATAATTTTTCGATGAGAGGTATTCAAGGACCACCCTTGGATATACATAGGTAGACACATGCCTGTCATATAAACTCTCTTTAACTCTTTCTCTGATTCTTCCATTTTTGTGAATGAGAATGCAATACTAAACTCAGTTATATAAACAGCCATCAATGAATCTTAAAACATAATTCTATAGACAGCCAAATCATGGCAACTTAAAAACAACATTTATATAGAACTTCAAACATTCAAGGATGTTTCAAACTATAAAAACGCGACAAACTTTACGCCCTGGAGTTCATTTCATAAGCTTCCATGCATGGCATAACCAAAGATAGATTTAAAGACCAAATACATAAGTAGCCACTCAAACTTGTTCGATTTTTCCAATTTAGACATATGAAGTAAACCTTGTTGCTATTAAACACCAAAACGCCGAACCCTGATACAAAAAATAAAGAATCCTACACAAACAATATGATCAAAGCCAGTTCACTTGATGTTATACATCACAGGATTGAGCTCCAACAGCCAGATCTCGAAAGAAACTCAGCTTTCTTGACAATCCAAAGATATCCCTGGAAGCACAATAGAAGAGACTGTTAATGAAGCAAATGTTTCTCCGGTAACACCAGATGTGCAACCCAGTAGTATTTTTGCTTTGCTAGGTTAGCATTTTCATATGAATGCTGAGATGCAAAACCTACTCGATGCAGAAAAAACATTTACCTGGTAAAACCTAACAGCAGTCCAAGACCTGAATACCAATATTACACCTTAAAATCAAGCAGCACTCCAAGCTTTCTTACAGCTTGCAGAAACATCATATATACAGCAAGTCCCTCAATCTTCATCTCGCTTTCAAATAGTACAAACTTATTTATTGCTACAGCTAAACAGAATTCTTCAATAAGTGACCGGCCAGTATGAATAATGAAACATGTACGTAAGAGTAAACCTAGCATATAAGAACTAAGGCTTCACTTGATAATCCACAACCATTGCTTCAGGACCCATGGTAGCATCCCCTACTCCACTCTTGTTATGATCATAGACTACATTCCTCATCTCTTCGACCAAACTCCTTTGCTCTTCCTCTATTGTGTTCTGCAACTCATCAACCTGAAACGAAAAAAGAAAAGATTTTGAACATTCAGCAAAATACATGTGCAACTTTCACCAATTAAGGTTTTCTCTAATGCAGATGTACTACTACTTAAGTTCTATGTACCTAAACAGCGTATTTACAAACATAGGAAATCTCATATTCAACTCTTAGCAGTGGTGTAACAGACGAAGACAGTAATAAAAACCTAAGATCTACTAAAGCTTTAACCACAACTAAAATGCACAAATTAGCATAGAGAATTGCAATTATAAACAACAAAAATATATTTAATCCAAGAAAGAAAAACTATAAAACAAACACCAGTTAGATAAATAAGTGAATTTAAAATGAAGATATTTGTTGAGGATATTATATGATTTATATTGATAAGGTTTCAGTTCAACTTGATTTATAGCTGTAAATCTAAATTTCAAGATTTGGGGGTGCGGATCCAAGTACGGGTGCGGGGATTCAGCTAAAAATAATTCAAGTATCTCAAAATAGAGTTATATGTTCAAATTATGAGACACTCTGTGGAAAACTTACAAGGTATTATGAGAAAAAAATATTGATTAAAAGGAGAATCTCAAAAGGTGATACAAGAAAAAGTACCGACTTAGAAATTTCTATACAAGTCACTACATTTTCTTCAATTTCACTTTATATTGAAGGGGAGCATTGGAGTAACTGGTGAAGTTGTTGCCATGTAACCAGGAGGTCACGGGTTAAATCCTTGAAAACAGCCTCTTGCAATGCAAGGTAATGTTGCGTACAATAGACCTTTGTAGTCGGACCCTTCCTCGGACCCTGAGCATAGCAGGAGTTTTAGTACACCGGGCTGCCTTTTTCACTTTAACTTTTATTTTGATTACAGAAATCATTGCATCTGTTCCAAATTTCTCTGTTGATTTTATCCAAAATTGATTGACCAAGTCCAATACGGATCCCAAAACTACACCCATGTCGACACGGGTGCAGCATTGAAAGTGAAGAGTTTGAGCAACTTAGGTTACAACCACTTGATGACTCAAAGGATGAGCAAACATATTTTCACACTCAATGTTTGGTTGTCACTTGCATTTCCTGATAATATGAAATATGTGAAACACTACAACAACAACATACCCAGTGTATTCCCACCAGGTGGGGTCTGGGGAGGGTAAAGTGTACGCAGTCCATACCACTACCTCAGATGAAGTAGAGAGGTTGTTTCCGATAGACCCCCGGCTTAGAACAGATAACAATCAAACAAAAGTCATATAAACAAACAAGAAGAAGAGATAACACATCACTTTATACGGAAATAGGCAAGACACCCACAAAGTAGCACTATAGACTATTTATTCAGGGTTACAAACATCTCCAAAACAACACTAACAAGAATATGCCCAAGAAACAACAGGCACTGATACACATAAACATTCCTTCCTACACAATATGGACTCCTTCCTACCCCCTAACCCTCTACCCTAATACGCGACCTCCACATCTTCCTATCAAGGGTCATGTCCTCTGTAAGTTGTAACTGCGCCATGTCATGCCTAATTACCTCCATCCAATATTTCTTCGGCCTACCTCTACCCCGCCTCAAACCATCCACAGCCAACCTTTCACACCTCCGTACTGGAGCATCCGTGCACCGCCTCGTCACATGTCCGAACCAACGCAACCTCACCTCCCGCATCTTATCCTCCACCGAAGCCACTCCCAACTTTTCTTGAATAATCTCGTTTCTAACCCTATCCTTCCTGGTAAGTCCACACATCCATCGCAACATCCTCATCTCCGCTACCTTCAACTTTTGGATGTGGGAGTTTTTAACTGGCCAACACTCCGCCCCATATAACATGGCCGGACGGACGACCCCTCTGTAGAACTTACCTTTGAGCTTCAGAGGCACCTTCTTATCACACAGAACTCCCGAAGCGAGCCTCCATTTCAACCACCCTGCACCAATACGGAGCGAGACATTCTCGTCAATGTCGCCATTCCCCTGAATCATAGACCCTAGATACTTGAAACTCCCCTTCTTCTGAATGGCCTGAGACTCCAGCTTCACTACCCCCTCTGCCTCGTGCGTCGAATCGCTAAACTTACATTTCAAGTACTCCGTTTTAGTCCTGCTTAACCTAAATCCTTTAGACTCAAGGGTCTGTCTCCAAACCTCCAACTTATCATTAACTCCTCCCCGGGTCTCGTCAATTAGTACCACATCATCAGCAAATAGCATACACCAAGGCACCTCCCCTTGGATACGCCGCGTCAAAACATCCATCACCAAAGCAAATAAAAACGGACTAAGAGTCGATCTTTGGTGCAATCCTGTCAAAACAGAAAAGTGCTCTGAATCCCCTCCTACCGTCCTCACACGCGTCTTCGCACCATCGTACATATCCTGAATCGATCTAGTATATGCTACGGGCACACCTTTAGCCTCCAAGCACCTCCACAGGATCTCCCTTGGTACTTTGTCGTATGCCTTCTCGAGATCGATGAACACCATGTGCAAATCTTTCTTCCTCTCCCTAAACTGCTCCACTAATCTCCTCACTAGGTGAATGGCCTCAGTAGTCGAGCGACCTGGCATAAAACCAAACTGATTCTCGGAAATAGTCACGATCCTCCTCAGCCTCCACTCTACCACCCTTTCCCAAACCTTCATAGTATGGCTCAACAACTTGATACCCCTATAGTTGTTGCAACTTTGAATGTCTCCCTTGTTCTTATATAATGGAATCATCGTACTCCATCTCCAAGAATCGGGCATCTTTGCCGCCCCAAAAATGGTGCTAAACAACCTTGTCAGCCACTCCAACCCTAGCCCACCAGTGTATTTCCAAAAATCCATCGGAATTTCGTCGGGCCCAGTCGCCCTACCCCTACGCATCCTACGAATAGCACCTTTGACCTCTTCCACCTTGATACGCCTACAATAACCATAGTCGTGACACCTCTCTGAGTGCTCCAAGTCCCCCAGCACGACATTTTTGTCCCCCTCGTCGTTCAAAAGTTTATGAAAATAAGACTGCCACCTCCTCTTAATGAGGGCATCTTCCACCAACACTTCGCCATCCTCCCCCTTGATGCATTTCACTTGGTCAAGGTCACGGGCCCTCCGCTCCCTAGCCTTGGCCAACCTATACAACTTCTTCTCCCCGCCTTTCTCCTCTAAGGCGGCATACAAGCTCTCAAAAGCTACTGTCTTAACCGTCGTAACCGCTACCTTAGCCTCTTTCCAAACCAAATATGTGAAACACTGAAACTCGAATTTGATGCACCAACTCGGAGTTTTATCTTTTTATGTGCAAATCACCTTTTATCTCATGGGATAAAATTTATCAAAGCTCCACAAAAAAGTTCAAGTGATTCCATGAATGGGTGGATTCAAATTCCCTCCATGACAATTCTACACACTAATAATAATAACGATAACAATAACAAACATAAATCATGTTTACTAGAATTTTGTCCGCTAGTATGCATGTGTCTAACTGAACCACGCATCAATGTACTATCATTTTTTTTAGCATTGTCCATTGTGGTGTACCTCGAAGCATGTATATTACAGCAACATTTGCTCAACATCGTCAAAGAGCAATACATTGTTCAGGAAAACTATAATCTCAACTTTGGTATATTGATTCACATCAAGAAGTAGCAGTGACATAGTAATCATTCTATGCTACTTATGGTTTTTGAGTAGTAGACTCGACTCCTGAGTTTTGATCATACCAATTTTCTAGGTATCAAGCTCATGTATTTTTTTAATCGTTATGTCAGCTTCATATACTTTATCACGATCTTATTAATTAACTCGGAATATTCCAATAGTTAATGAATCTAATGAATACAATAGAGGATGGTCTTAACAGCAAAATCAGGGTGTTTCAGTCAAGCAAGCCCATTATCATTTTTTTTTCTTGATAAATGAAAAAAAAAAAAAAAAAAAAAAAACAGTTTTAGCTAGGTAAGAAGAATGCGTCAATGCGATAATGGGCTCGCCCGACTGAAACACCAAGAGATTGTTGATAAGATAATCCTTTGGGACATCCATTGCACATGTAACAATAAAAGAGTTTAAAATTTGCACACTGAGAGTGTATAATTTTCTTACACCATCTGGTTAAAGGGCCATGCAACAATAGGTAATTGTGCATAGCAATCTTAGTTTGGTAAATTAGGCAATAAAATAATAACATGTTATAGGAGTAATAGATTAAAGACAATGATAATGCGAAAGTTCTTTACGTTGTCAATGTATAAAAGTTAAAATCTAATACTTAAGAAATGTCAAAACACTAAGAACCTATCAAGAAAAAAAATCAAAATTAGTTACCTTTGTCTCAAAAAAAAGAAAAAAAAATCAAAACTAGGAAAGAAAATCAATCAGTTTCTTCCTCTGATTCTGTGCACTAGAATCTAAAGTATTTAATTTGTATAGATACTTCAGCGCCTCTTGAGATTAGGGGTGGACGTTGGTAGGTTCGATTTTGCAAAAGTTCAATTCGGTTTTTTGACTTTCAATTTGTCGATTTTAGAACCGAGAAATGTCAAGAATGGCCTGTGAAATGTCTTTGGTACACTTGGTGTAAGTCGACCCCTCAACGTGCACCTATAACACAAACCACTACAACAAAATAGTACTATACAAAAATACACAAGTTTGAGTGAGGAACTTATGCCTTTTCCCCTAGAATAATTTTGTTATATTTGTATCTAGCACATTATGTCAAAGTATTAATTGGCTGAAACTTAATCTTTTTGGTGTAGCAGAAAGGTCCAATTCACTATTCAATTTGATTGATTGTCCAATTGCTCATTGTACAAAGAACTTCACTATTATCAGTTGGATCTCGAGTTTGAGGAGTGATGATGTTGCTTAAAACCAGCTTATTTTTGAAGCAGAAAAATAACCAAGGATGCTAGGCACATACCGGATAATCGAGTAGAAACTGAAACAAACCAAACCAAACCAAACAAGAAAAAAATTGACCGCACTGAATGAACTATAGTTTGATATTCGGTATTGAAAAACCGAAATCAAATACCGAATGTCCACCCTTATTAATGAAGTATTATGGGTCTGGTTATCTACGGAAAAAGATATATTCTCCTATGTATTTCTATAGAAGGGAATATTTTTATATGCATTTACACATATATGCAATTTTATAGAATATATATATGTATATATAGTCGGTTTGGTTCTTTTTGTTAAGTACCAAAGCAAATCAAATATTATCGATTTTTTCTAACCAAGTCAAAATTCATGTCGGCTTTTATGTCGGTTTAGTTCAATTTTTCTTCAACACCCTGCCCTGCCTACACGAATGATATTCTATAACAATTTGACCTTTAGTTTGTAAACGTCAGTCATTTCTGATGCATATGGTACACTTGGCAACTTTATTTTACCAACAGTAATCAATGCATTCCAAGCTGAACTTCTTGAGGAAACAAAAGCATTAACGATAGGTAGGTTTGCAGCAAGATACATACCACATGCAATAAAAGGGCAAACTGCTTTTTACGAAGTTCCAACGTCCTCGAACTAGCAGTATTCTCTGCTTCCAGCATAGCTATCTCTTTCTCAAGCTCTGTTATAACCTTTTGAGTTTCTGACCTTGGAGGCTGCATAGCAATCAACTTCCTGATAGCCTCACCCTCTTCTTTGTGCTTCCTTTCAACCTTGCTTTCTTCGAGTTGCCTCTTGAGATTTTCTATGTCAGCCTGAGCCTGTACAATTTGCTGGTTGATTTCACCTTTCAGGTCATTAAAATTCTCCTTTTCTCTAACATTTGCATCTATGACTGCTTTGCTCTTTAGAAGAGGAATCTCAAAAGTATTTAGTTCTTGCAAGAATGCTCTGGCAAGTCTTTCACAATCACTGTAGTTATCAGCTTCCTTCTCTATCTCCAAAGCAAAAGTAGTGAACTTCTTCTGAAGTTTCTTCAGTGGTGGTTCACCTCTGGTGGTGGTTGTCCGGGTCAGGAGTCTGTGTTTAATAATTATATCGTCTTCAAGTGGGCCAAATGCATAATGTGATCCCACTGTCTCCCCCTTTCCAGCAAATTTTCTACCTTTTATCGACATTTATTTGATTCTTCTATCCTGAAATAAACATCTCTTACATATTAGCATTTGATATATAAAGGATCACAGGAGTGAGACTTAGCTTCCCTAGCCACCTCTGAAAGACGTTAAATGACCAGAGAGTTGTTTCTTTTTCTAGTGTAATCAGAATAATAGGGAAATACAAGCAATAATATTCTAAGAGGTTTGACATTATTTTACAAGTAATACTCCCTTTGTCACAATTTATTTGACACATTTTCCTTTTTAGTCTATCAGTAAAACAATTTAACTTTAAAATATTCAGTTTACCCTTAATGGATGATTTATAGTCACATATAGCGGAATTTCTATTGCATTCTATCCATCGTATCACATTCTTTTTTGCGAAATTAGAAAATCAACATCAATACCTCGGTTTAGGTTATGGAAAAAACAATTGTTTATAATTGTGGTGTCCGCGCCATCTTGTGAGCACCTACTAATTCTACGGTTACCTGCTACCTCCCCCAACACCGGATAACTGTATCCACCAAGCTTTGGACAGATAGAACTTTGGAAACAAATTTGAACAATAGTCGCCAAATCAGAAACTCTCCTATTAGACAATTTAGGAAAATTTGATTACACTAAAGGTGCAAAATTTCCTATCTTTTTTTTAAATAACCATGGTATCGGAACCAGCTTGAGCACACCTCGGCTAATTTAACCTGCCACCTTCCACCAACAACAGGTACCAAGTAACTTTCTCAAACCAAGGCTAGGAAAGATGGAAAGAAACCACCTAATATTTTTGCCTCTACTCGGATTTGAGCCTGAAACCTCATGATCCTTTACCTACTTCATTGAGACATTGACCACTACGCCACACCCTTGGGTGCGAGCAGGATTTCCTATCATTCTTTTCTTATAGTCGTAGTGTCTGAACTAGCTTCCATGCATGCATCTCAACTAATTCAAACTGTCACCTCCCACTCGCTACAGGTAACTTTGTCAACCAATGTTGGGACAGATAAAAAGAAATCACCTACTCCTCTGTCTCAATTTATATGACTCACTTTACTTTTTAGTCAGTCCCAAAAAAAATGAGACATTTATATATATAGTAACAATATAACTTTAAAATGCCTATTTTACCATTAATAAAATGATTTATAGTCACACAAACATCAGTAACTTATTTTAGATCACAAGTTTTTCTGTGCCACCAAGTCAAAGTAATTGAGACGGAGGAAGTAGTATTTCTGTCTCTGCTCGGTTTTAAACCGGAAAACCACATGATTTTCAACCAACTTCATTGATCACTAGGTCACACCCTTGAGTACGACCAGAATTTCCTATCTTGCAACCAAAAAAAAAAAAAATGGGTGACCTAAGCTATGTGTTACTATTGAATCATTTCATTTTTTGCAAATTTCTAATTGTTCCATAAGCTGAATTTAATTAATCAAATTAAATTCTTCTCATTGCATCTCAGAGTATTCATTCACTCGAAACTGCTCGGCTTCTGTTTCTACTTTCATTAAGCTAAAACAAGGGCTGCTCAATCAAAAAGAAGAAAGAGAAACAGTAATCGTATACCTGAACAAGTGTCGCCGCCGTCAAATGCCGCCGTCGTTGTTCACTTTAGGGTTGTATTGAATTCATTGGGCGCCGTCGGGTCCCTTTGCACGCATTTGTTTCAAAAAAAACAATGTACACAAAGAGATGGTATTTATGTGTTGTGGACCTTTATTTTTTCGAAAATAGCCTTTCTATCCAATGATGGTATTTATGTGTTATAAACGTTTATTCTTTCGAAAATAGCTTATCTATCCAATGGTGATATTTATGTGTTACAGACCTTTATTCTTTCAAAAATAGCCTCTCTACCAAGCTGTGATATTTATGTGTTACAAACTTTTATTCTTTTGAAAATAGTTTATCTATCCAGCGGTGATATTTATACATTATGGATCTTTATTCTTTCGAAAACAGTCTTTCGGTCAAGTGGTGGTATTTATGTGTTATGACTTACGAACCTTTATTTTTTTTAAAATAGTCTTTCTACCTCCCGAGGTAGTGGTAAGGTATGCGTACACTTTATCCTCCTCGGATCTCATTTATGGGATTTACGGGGTATGTTCTTGTTGGACCTTTATTAAAATGGCATTTTTATTTTAGTACTTTCTCCGCTCATTTTTATTTGTCACGTTTTGACTTACCACGTCCATTAAGAAAAGAATAATTAATATGGCTATTTTACCACACTATCTCTATTAATTAATGCTTAGTACTCTCTCCTTCTTAAACTACTTGACATGTTTGCTAAAAAAAAATTATCTCAAAATAGTTGGCATGTTTAAGAATTCAAAAGATAACTAAACACTTTTTTTCAACTATACACATATTAATTAAAGAAGATTCATCTAATCAAAGATTAAATAAGGTTATATTAGTCAATTTACACCTCTTATTAATTTCTCCTTAAGAATTATGTAAAAATTAAATATGCCAAGTAATTTGAAATGGAGGGAGTATTAACTATTGGAAAATGCTTTGGAAAATAATTAATTAATGGTAAGGATAATTATTTTTTCTTGATATGTTAAAAGTGACAAGTAAATTCAATAAAAATAAGTGACAAGTAAAAATAAATAAAGAGAATAATATAAAGTCTGCTCATTCGTAATTTGTACGTATGCTAATATAAAAGAATAGTGAATTTAATAAAAATAAAATTCGTTATTGTATGTAGTACTATATGTTACTAAATAGTAACTTACTACTCCCTTCGTTTCAAAAAGAATGACCTACTTTTCTTTTTATTCCGTTTTAAAAAGAATGACTATTTTATTTTATTTTGACAATATTTTAATTCTAACTTTCTACATGGCATATTTCAGACCACAAGATTAAAGGACATTTTGGTACATTTGACATAACTTTAACTTAAGACCACAAGATTCAAAAGTCTTCTTTATTTTCTTAAATTTCGTGTCAAGTCAAAATAGGTCATTTTTTTTTAAACGAAGAGAGTATTAACAATATCATTATCATTAATGAGATAATCTAAATTTACACAAATATGTTCACGTGTTCGACTACAAATTTCAGGGAAAAAAAGACATTCTTAAATTTCATGTACATCTAAATTGCATTACATAAATTGGAATGGCGAAAGTATATTATAAGTTGATGAGATAAAATACTATTATCCTCTCAAACTATATCTGAAATTGTTATGACACACCTAAATTTTATGGGGATTTTATTGCCCCCCAAAATTATTTTAAAGTATAATAAATATATTCTTCAGTGCTGACATGGCACCACAACCCAATTCAATTAATTGTGGTGATATGCAAGCTCCACCACGTGTATAAATATTTTTTTAAATTTTTTAGTTATTTATCCTTATTTTCTTTGTATTATATTTAAAATAAGTTAATACAGATATTTTTTTTTAATTTTTCTTTGCCTTGTATCTAAAATTTTCTCAAATACATGTAATTTTTATTTCTCTTTGCTTTGAATTTAATATTTTCACAAATACATGTAATTTTTTAATTATTTTTTTTTTTACTGTCTTATTTTTTTTCTTGTATATAAATATTGTCAAATACATGTACTTTTTTATTTTCGCTTTCCTTCGTATTTTTTCTTGTATTTATATTTTTCTCAAATATACATAAAAAAATTTTACCTCCTTTCACTATTTTTTATTACTTTTATTTATTCTTTTTATTTTCTTTACCTTTAAAGAAATTTTATTTCAAATTTAATTTCAATGCTTTGTATTTAAAACAAGCTAAGTTCGGATGAATACCAAAAGAAAGTAAGGCAAATGAAATAAAAATAAAATTTTAAACAAAGAAAACTTTTTTTTATTTTCTTGTTTTTAAAAAAAAAACACATAATTTTTCAAATTAGTTACAATTGAAAAGATAAGAAATTAATGAAATTGGAAAAAAAAAAAAGTTTAAAAGTGAGGAGGGAAATAAAAATTTTAAAAATAAAGAAAGGAAAATAATTAAATATATGTAAGTTTTAATGATTATAATTAAGGGAAACAATACTTTTAGTCCTTGTGTTATTGTATTATTCTGATTTTGGTCCTCGTGATATTCAGTTAAGCATATTTGACCTTCAATTAAGTAATGCGGGTGATTTTAGTCCTTCAGCTAATGGACATCAAATAAAATAACAATCTGTTAAATTGTAGAAGGGCAAAACAAATATTTGCTTTTCCAGTATGGTAATAATTCATGAATTATTTCTTATAAAATATATTATAGTAGATTATCCTCGGGGGGGGGGGGGGGGGGGTTAGGGGGGGAACCTTCCTGCTAGTAAAAATGCAGGAGAAAGAAATTTGGGAGACCTTCTCTACAGAATAACTACGATTGAGAGGAAATATGATTGAGGAAGACAAAAAGAATTAGAAAAATTGGAGAAATAAAGGGTTTTTTTCTTTTTCTTTTTAATATGTGATAAAAGTAATATGAAATATCTGATTTGCTCCTCTTGAAATTTAACAGATCCTTATTTTATTTGTTGTTTGTTAGGTGAAGGACTAAAATCATACACATTGCTTAATTGAAGATCAAATGCGCTTAATCGAATATTACAAGGACTGAAATAAGAATAATGCAATAACACGAGGACTAAAAATATTGTTTTTCCTTATAATTATGTGTACCAACTAATTGTAAAATGTTCAATTAAAAAAGGACATGTGTTCATTATTGAGCAGATTTTTGCCTTATTTTTTGTCCCTCACTTGCTTCCAAGAGAGTGAACACACTCTTTGTGCCACATCAGCACTGAAGGATGTATTTATTACATTTTAAAATAGTTTCGAGGGGTAATAAGACCCCCGTAAAGTTTAGATATATCATAACAATTTGACTATAGTTTGACGGGATAATAGTGCCTTACCTCTAAGTTGACAGTTGTTAATGAAATTGTTTTGAAATAATTGCAAACAGTAAAAATGTGTCCATACTAGGTACTTTACATTTTACACTAAACTAATTGATGTATGATGTATGATGTATGATGTATGATGTATTTGTATATAGATTTTTTTTACTTAATTATAATTAATTAATAAATATTATCCCTTAATAAAATACGTAACAATTATAAATTAATATGGTTTAATATAAATATCATGTGCATCACCCTTATAAGGCATGTATCATCCTATATGCTGTATGTTATTAGTAATCTTCAAGATATGTAATAAGATAATTGAGATGAGGCTCTATTATCGTCCCAAACTATAGGCGAAGTTGCTATGACACACCTAAACTTCACGCGGATCCTATTACCTTCCTAAACTATTTTAAAGTGTAATAGATATGCACAGAGAGTGTGTTCACGCTCTTGAAAGCAAGTGGAGGACAGAAAATAAGATAAAAATCTTATCATTAATGAACAGATGTCCTTTTTTAATTGGACATTTTACAATTAGTTAGTACACATCATTATAAACATTAAAACTTATATATATATAGTTGTTTTACTTTATTTATTTTTGAAAATTTTATTTCCCTCCTCACTTTTATACTTTTACTTTCTTTTTCTATTTCATTAATTTCTTCTTTTCTTTTTCATTTTTAAATAAGTTGAAAAATTATGTATTGTTTTTGAAAAAAAAAAAAGAAGAAGGTTTCCTTTGTTTTAATATTTTATTTTTTTGTTTGATTGCTTCACTTTCTTTTGGTATCCGTTAGCTTAGTTTAAATACAAAGCAATGAAATTAAATTTGAAATAAAATTCAAAGGAAAGGTAAATAAAATAAAAATAAATAAATAAAAGTAATAAAAATAATGAAAGAAGGTAGAAAAATTAAAAAAATTACGTGTATTTGAGAAAAATTTAAATACAAGAAAAATAAGAAGGAAAGCAAAAATTTAAAAAAAACTACATGTATTTGAGAATATTTTAAATACAAGAAAGAAAATAAGATGGCAAGAAAAAATTTAAAAAATTGTATTTGTGAAAATACTAAATACAAGGCAAAGAGAAATAAAAAAATTACATGTATTTGAGAAATTTTTAAATACAAGGCAAAGAAAATAATTTTTTTTTACGTGTATTGACTTATTTTAAATCTAAGACAAAGAAAATAAGAATAAATTATAACTAAAAAACTTTTTAAAAAAATAGTACACGTGGCGGCGCGTGTATATCAGCACAACTAATTGAATTGGGTTGTTGTGCCACGTCAGCACTAAAGGAAGTATTTATTACACTTTAAAATAGTTTAGGAGGTAATAGGACCCTCTTGAAGTTTAGGTGTGTCGTAGCAACTTCAGCTATAATTTAGGAGGGTAATAGTGTCTTATCTCTAAGATAATTTGATGAATTTTATATCAATTTGCCAGAATCGTGATAATTAGGTTGTCAATTTTTTTTCCATTTTTCATAATTAAATTTATTTTTATCAACCAGGCACGACTTTGTAAACAGTACAAGATTGGTCTTTGATCAGGGTGGCTCAAGGGTGAAGCTAGTAAAGTGTTTGTTTTAGACCCTTGAGGCCTCAAAAACTTTTAACGGTGAATTTAATGATTTCATTTTCACTTAAAACAATATCGAAGATTGTCAAAAAAAAAAAAAAAGGTTCAAAATTTGTATAAAAGAAAAAAAGAACACTATTTATTTTTTATCAAAAATATTTTAGAACTTTCAATTAAATAACTTAAATCTACGTACTAATAACTAAAGTTTTTACAACAAAATTCAAGGTACTGTATTGCATACACACCACTAACATCTTATTAACTAAAATAACTCCTTAGTTTTATATTACTACGTTTAACTAAGATCTTTATGTCATTTGGAAACACTATATTAAAAACAACTATGTAAACATAATAAAAAAAGGACAACTGTAAATTATTTTTTTATATGTACTTAAGGCCTTTTGTTAAAATTTTATTTTAGGCCACTAATTTTATTGAGACGTCATTGTCTTTGACACAACTTGCAAATGATATATCGCAGCAAGACATTCAAAGTGGCATCCATTTTTTTAATAACCAGTAAATCCAAAATTTGATGGAATATTCTTTAGGTGTAACACCCTTAAACTGGTAGTGTTTTCTTATTATTGTTATCACCTTTATCAGAGTCCAGTAAATTCAAAATTTGATGGAATATTCTTTAGGTGTAGCACTCTTAAACTGGTAGCATTTTCTTATCATTGTTATCACTTTTATCAGAGTTGTTAGTATCGTCAATTTTTTCACCCTCGTAAACAAAACTCGAAGGAACCAAAATTTTTGAAGGCAATTTTTGTGAGGGGTAAACTTGGCACACCACTAAACGAGTGTGCCAAATGGAGATAAATGAACGAAAATTTTGTTGTAGGAGCCATAGCCGTAGTCGAGAGAGAAGAAATAGGGAGAGAGAGAGAGGCGATTTGAAATGAGGAGAAAAAGGCAGAAGCTAATTAGAGAAAACAAACAGTTTGCCATTGTATTTCCTTTTTTTAGAAACTTTTAACGGTAAATTTTTTTAGAACAGCGGTGGTTCGTTTTACTATTAGCGATCGATCTGCAAATTTGGAGTAATAATTTAGGGTTTCCTTTAGATTCAAAAGACTTCATTGTGTATTTTAGGATTGCGAAATAATTACAAAATTGGTCCTTTATCTTTGAGAGTATATTTTTTAAAGTTTTGATCCTTTAAATTTAGTACTAATTATGCATCTTTCAAATACATAAATTTTATTTTTTTAAAATCAAAGGTTTTCTATCCAAATTCACACCAAAAATTAGATATTTTAACCCTCGTGCTTCAAATCGTCTCACATACCAATGGATTGAGGAAGTGGTATAACTTTATAATCTTCTTAAATCTCATCATCATGTGGCTCCTTATTATTAAATTATGAGTCGTTTGGTTGAAAACAAGTTATTTTCGGATTAATTATCGAGATTAGCTATCTCGCAATTAGTTATCCCACCCTCAAGGTAGGATAAAAATAACACTATAATCCCGGAATAACTAATCTCATCATGAGTTATTCCACTTATTTTATTCCAACCAAACATTAGATAGACTTATCCTAAAATTAATCTTGAAATCAATCATCTCTTATACCGTGTATCAAACGAGCCCTTAAAGCACAAACAATTTTAAGGAATTGTTCTGAGTAAGCTTGAACAAGGTAAGGATCCATAGTGTTCGAGTAAGCCTGAAACAATTTGGATTTATTATACGCATCCTTACCTTGTATTTCTGTCAGAAGTTTTTCTCAAGCAAGTGACCTCCTGGTCACATGGTAACATCTTTACCAGTTACTCCAAAACTCTCTTTCATATCCAGTATAAACCTCACAAGCTAGAATCAATATTCAATACTCCCTCTGTCATGATTGTTTGATTGGACATGGAGTTTAAATAAGACTTTTGAACAAACCTCAATCAATTTCACAAGATACCTACCAGCACAAGTACGAGAGAACCTTATCCACCAAAGCTCAGAGATTCATATACCAACTTACTGCTTCTTCGCGCTACCATTGTTATCTAATATAGAGGTGGCAAAATCAAACTCAAACCACCAAACCCGACCAAGCTTGGGTTGGTTATTAACCCGCCCATTTATTAGCTCAACTCATATCAACCTAATCTGTTTTAACCCGTTAAAATTTGAATTGATATGTAACTCAAATTGAATTTTGAAAAATCTTGTTAAAATATTTTTAAAAAAACTTTTTTTTTATTGTTATATATAATCATAATAAGCCAGACCCCACTTTGTGGGAATATACTGAGTTTGTTGTTGTTGTTGTATAATCATAATTAAAAAAAAAAAAAATTATTCGGTATTAAAAATTTATAAAAGAACAAATAAAACAATTAAAACTTAATAAGAATTGAACGAATTGGATAAATTTGGGTCAAGTTGGGTCTTGACCCATTTGTTATCTTCAACAATTTTGACCCGCCCAAATTTGACCCAACCTGACCAATTGCAACCCCTAATCTAGTAGTTAACCATTCAATTATCCCTACCCATATACTGTGTGTCATTTCTCCAAGGGTGGAACTAATATTATTATTTCATTCATTCAATTTATGATTAAGTTGATACACCTGCAGATTAACTTAATGGATTAACCAGGAAAGAAAACCGAAAGCTCCAAATGGTACTCAAGAGAAATAAGCCAAAAAACAAATGGTATAATGGATTAACTTAATTCTCAGCTCCACATATGTTTTCACAGTTAAATGCCCATTTTCACGACTAAACGTACTTGAACAGAAAATAAAGGACAAAACACTAGTAATAAAGTATCACAACTCGAAAACTAGCAAAATTACAGCCTGACATGGCTCGAGACATTGAAAATTCCCTGATCTGTTGACCTTAAATTTTGTTGAAGGCAACAATATCACAGCTCTGCACGTATTCGTTGATAGGCTCTACTGTTAGACGTTCCTCAATGAGAGTATCCACCGAGACAAGGTCATCGATGATGGTAAGCATGATCTGCAATTTCTTAATCCCGTAGCCTACTGGGACCAATTTGGCTGTCAAAGAGACACAAGAACAGTTCATCAGTAACCAAACAAAGACAATAAAACAGTTGGAGCATGGTTAAAGAGTGCAATAGAAATAATAAGTCATACATGCTCCCCAGAGAAGCCCTTCCATCTCAACACTGCGCACAGCCTCCTCGAGTTTCTTCATGTCAGTTTCGTCATCCCAAGGCTTAACGTCCATAAGAACGGAGGACTTTCCACCTACAAAAGCAAAGATAGCACAGAATGATATTAAAGATGTACTTGAGCAAAGGAACATATTTTCTTCACTTATTTACTATGGCAATTAACTTGATAAGGGAGATGTCTTTCACATATAAAAGTTACTGTGCATCATATACGAAAGCAACAGAGAAGGAATGTCAATGCTCACTCTCTTTCTTCTTGGTAGATGCCTTAGCAGCGTCCCTAGCTTCTGCTGCCTTCTTTTCCTCCTCTGTCTCTTCTCCAAAGAGATCAATATCATCATCATCGTCGTCATCAGTGGCAGGCTGCAAACATCCAATTTGTCAAACTACGGTTGGTCACAGAGAAAATCAACATAAATCAAAAGTTCCCTACTAAATGAATGAACACTAAACCCAATAAAATGATGCTATGTGATAAAGCAAATCATCAGTTGAGCAACATTGAGTACGAATGGCAGGTCGAGTATCTTGGAATATGACTCGTGAGCACCAACCCACATTTTGTATGGATGGGATTTTTGAAATATGTATACCAAGGACAAGAAGGTTTTCAAAGACAGAAGAGCTCAAACAAAACACATTCGGTAAAAACTAATCAAATGCACAATATGTAGGATTATACCAGGTAGTTTTCAGATAAATATAGTCGATACAGTTTGATATATATTGTCATTTTCATTGAGGAAAAACTGCTTTGAAATTCACGCACCATTCAACATAATTCTCACTGACCACTAGGTGATAGGAAGTCAACTCACTGCCTCCTCAATCTTATCCCCTCTCCTTTTTATTATCTTAAACAGAATAAAAACGTCACATGGCACAGTTTCATGGCCACAACACGGGTGAAATTCTACATAGACAACAAAATTAACAAAATTTTATAGATATTTACGCACAAAACACCCCAATACACATTCCGAACCCACACAGATAAGACAACACTGAATTCACCTCAAATGTAACAAGCTATCCTTATAGAGTACAACAAATTATGCCTCAATCACAAACAAGAAGGGGTCGGCTATATCCCAATAGAGTAGCAGAACAAATTTGTATCTTGATATTTATTATCAGAACCTATTTCTCCAACACAAATTAGTGACAACAAAAATTCTTGGGAGAAAAGTAACTGCAAACATCTTATCAGATGGACCCAACAATTAAAGATCTCCTCTACATAGTTATAGGGGAAAAAGAAGTGGTCAATGCCGAAAGATAAACACTTCGACAGAATATTAATTACCTTAGCAGCTTCCTTAGCTGGTGCAGCTTCAGCAGGAGCAGCTTGGCTTCCAAATCTCACACCGACAGCTTTCCCGGGAAAACTGAACACCAAGATTCATCATTAATCACAAAACCAAAAAAACAACAACTAAACATTCCAACTTCCAAAGCAAAGGGAGGTTGAAAAATCAAAGAATAACTTAAACAGCAGCATCAAAGAAAAGCTACGGCTGCCAACTCTTACACCCACAGCTTTCCCATGAAAGTTAAACTCCAAGACTCATCATTACTCGCATAAGACAACCAAAAAAAAAAAAACACTAAAGATATCTAACTTTCAAAGCAAAAACACTTAGAAGGCTCAAAGAATAACATTAAAAAGTATAATCAAAGAAAAGTCTCCGCTGCCAACTCATACCCACAGATCTCCCAGGAAAACTAAGCTCAAAAATTCATCTTCAATCACAAATATGACCCAAACCCACTAAAGATACCAGCTTTCAAAGCAAAAACTGTTGAACAAATCAACAAATAATATAAAGATTAGCACTAAAAGAACAATCAACGAAAAAATGTGGCTGCCAACTTCACACCCACCACAAAGACGATAAAAACACGAAAGATTCCAACTTTCAAAGCAAAAAAACTTCAAAACTCAAAGAATAATCAAAGAAAAGTTGTGGCAGCCGATTCTCAAACCCACAGCTTCCCCGGGTAATTGAGCTCCAAGATTTCACATTAATAACAAGAACAACCAAAAAAAACCAATAACGATTCTAAATTTAAAAGCAAAAACAGTTGAAAAAGTCGAAATAATATAAACATTAGCATTAAAATAACAATCAACGAAAAGATGTGACTGCCAACTTCACACGAACAGCATTCCCAGGAAAATCTGAGATCTAAGGTTCATCAATAAAAACAGCAAAACCACTAAAGAATCTAACTTCCAAAGGGAAAAAATGAAAAAACAAAGAACAATACAACCAATAGCATTAAAAAGAATACTAAACTCCCAACTCTTACACATCCACAAGCTTTCCCATGATAATTGAGCTCCAAAATTCATCATCAATCACAAAAAAACACTAAAGAACCTAACTTTCAAACCAAAAACAACTAGAAAACTTAAAGAATAATATAAACAGTAGATAATCAACTGCCAAATCTCACACCCACAAGCTTTCCCAGCAAAAATTGAGCTCCAAATTTCATCATTAATCACACTTACACACTAAAGATTCCAACTTTCAAAGCAAAAACAACTAGAAAACTCAAAGAACAATACAAAAACAACATAAAAAAGATAAAATTATACCTAGAAGCAAGCTTAGCAGAAACAGCTTGGTACCATTTACTAGCATTGGGATAAAGATCTGAACTGGGTTGTTCCAAAATTGCCCCATATACCTTAATATCATCCTTAGTCAATTGATCTCTGCAAATAAACCATAAAAAAGAAACCATCAAAAATCAAAAAAAAAATCTAGAAAATAACAAAACTGTCTAAATCTTGAAAAAAAAAAACTTACAGCTAATCTCTACAAAAAGCCCATCAAAAAAAAACAAAAATTCAAGAAAATAACAAAATTATGTGAATCTTGAAAAAACTTATAATTAGCAAAAAAAAAAAAATCATAAAAATAAAAAAAAATCAAGAAAATAACAAAATTGTGTGAATCTTGAAAAACTTATAGTTTGCATAAAACCCATCAAAAAATCAAGAAAATAACAAAATTGTGTGAATGTTGAAAAAAAGCTTACCCAGAGATATAAGTTTTTCCAGCAAGATGGTCATTAACAGATTTAAGACCAGATTCAGTGTGGAGATTTGAGAAAGTTACAGCCATTGTTGTTGAGATTTGATAGTGAAGGGGGCAAGTGTGAGGCTGTAAGCTTTTTTTGGTTGGCGAAAGAGAAGGGGGTTATGGGAAGGAAAAAAGTGGAATTTATATATGGGGGTACTTCAAGAAACCCTAGGGGTATATGCCTTTTTTGATGAAAAATCCACCAACTAAAATTGTTTATTACAGTGAACAAAAAAAAAGGAAAAATTACAATGTATGCATACTAGGAGAAAATATTTAGGCATAATACACAAACGTGCGCTTCTTCTTTTTTTATAATCGTGGTGCACCTCGATTAAATTTATGAGATATCTGTCAACTGTCACCAGTAATAGATACCAGATAACTCTGTCCACTAAGACTAAGACAGATGAGAAGAATCACCAAACATGCTCTTTAACTTGATCTCAGCTAGCATCTAGGACCTACAACTTTGAACTTGCATAAATAAGCACTTAAACTTGTATAAAGTTGAACAAGCAGACACACGCGTTCTACGTGGTATAATACACATCGGACGTCACGTCAGACATGAATTTCCACGTAGCATGCCACATATGACATGTGTATCTACTTGTTCAACTTTATACAAGTTTAGGTACCTACTTGTGTAAGTCCAAAGTTGGAGATCATAGATGTCAGCTGAGGTCAAGCTAAATGACACATTTATATATTATGCTGAATATTTATGTCATATTTTGAGTTTGTTACTCGATTTGGTCCATATTTGTATATAAACATGTTGTATACTGGGAGAAAAAATTTAGGCAATATAGTTTATTGGCATAATACATTAGGCACTTAAACTTGTATAAAGTTGAACAAGTAAAAAATGTGTCCTATGTGGCATCTACAAGGTAATTCCACGTGAATTGTCATATAGGACGTTTGTGTCTATTTGTTCAATTTTATACAAGTTTTAGTGTCTACTTGTGCGCACCCAAAATTGAGGGCATAAATGCAAGTTAAGACCAAGTTAAGCGGCACATTTATGTATAATAACTAGTTTAGATTGTGAGTTTGTTACTCGATTTGGTCCATATTTGTATATAAACACAGAATACATAAATGTCAGCTTCAACTTTGTGCCTCAGTTGACATCCATGCCCTCAAACTTTGAGTGTATCCAAGTAGACACTTAAACTTGTATAAAGTTGAACGAGTAGACACACATGTGCACAAGTGACAACTGATTTGTATTATGCCGCGTAGAATTTGTATGTCTACTTGTTTAACTTTATATAAGTTTAAGTGTCTATTTGTGTACACTCAAAATTAGAGGACATAGATGTCAACTGATGCTAAGTTAAATGACACATTTATGTATTATACCTTTTTTTTATATATATTATTATATACTTTTATACAAGGTTTGATACATTATGTATACATATTTTCTCATGTATAATATTGTATATTGAGTGACATGGCATAATATTTTGTGTCGAACAATATTTATTGAAAATTTTCCATAAAAAACAAAGGGAGAAAGATTAAGGAGAAATTGAAGGCTATACTTTCCTCTAAATTAATTATGTCCATGGATTTGATTTAAAAACTTGAAGATCATTTCAAATTGTCTTTTCGTTTCAATTTATGTGTCTTATTTAGTTTGTAATTTATTTTAAAAAGAATATAATTTTATATATTTAAAATCATTGGCGTGAAATTATGATTTAAGATTATTGATTTAAATTGGATTGATTTAAAGTTGAAATTTTATTTTGACACAAAATTTAAATTTTAAAAATTATATTTTTCTCATAAACATGTTCTCAAATATGTTGAGCAAGTGTGGTCGTTTGGAGGAGGAGATAGTTGTTGGATTTGGATAGGGACGTGCTGGTATTACGAAAGAATTAAGTTTTTTTCTTAAATAAACATGGATTTGTAAAATAGGGATTAAGTTAGGCTTGGGTAATTACTTTGTAATAAGTATGATTTTTTTTGGGGAAAATTACATAAAAGTGCATCCAATAATGTTATATTACAAAATATAGCTCATTGTATATTACATTATCAAAAAAAACTCAATTGCATAGGCTCAAAATATTACTTTACAATCTATAGCCTAATGTTCAGAATTGCCACAACTAATGAATATCTAAGGAAATACAGGTCTACAAAATTTGTAGACCAAGCATAAAGCAAATTTACATTACAATTTCACAGTTGTAGTACGAATTTTTGGATGTTCAGCCATTATTGAAGCTTCAAGCTTCACAATTTGAAAATCGAATTTTCATAAATAAGCTCTATTTTGAGTGTGTATGATTGCAAAAGATCGATTATGTATAAAAAATGCTTCAAAAGTGTAGGTAGTGTTACTAGTTTTTGTGATATAAAAATTGTCATTGTCATCCTATCAAAGGTGCTCCTTTGTCCTCCTCTACCTAATTGCCCCTTGGTTACCAAAGGGAAAAATGTTACACCTACATTTCATTGATTAAATTATTGAAGAGAATCGATAAATTATTATTATTGAAGAGAATTATATATCTATTTTTCCTCATTATGTATCAATAAAAGAATATCATGAGATGTACTTATTTTATGGGACATTGGACTTGACTTGGTATTGAAAAAAAATTAACTATAATTGGTTTGATGGAATTTTAATTAAAAAAAGTCGAACCGAACTGACATTATATAAATTTTATAAATATTTTATATTTTGAAATACTTATTATAATATAATTTATTTGTATTTATTCAACATTTTCATAATTTATATTTCTTAATATATTATTTCAAGTTTGAACTTATCTTTGTAAAATTATAGCTCATAAATATCTACTAACTCAAACAAAGTTCAAATCAAATCATATTTATTTTCATAAATTTAAATTTTGTTGGTTTAACTCTTGTTGATTAGATTCGCTTTATAAATTTTAAATATCGACATAATTGATTTGTTTGTGTTGACACCTAATTTTTGTCCTCCCCGACTAAATTTAATCCTGAGTTTCTTCGATTTTAAATAAAATCAAAATATTTGTTTTATCCGAATAAATGCTTTCTAAAATATTTATTTGAGTTAAAATTGTCATTTAAGTGATGAATTATACATTTTTGTACTCATCTATATGGGATCGTATAATTTTGATTGCTTAAATAATCATTTTGTCAAAAATCAAATTTTAATCAAGAACTATCTTGGGAATTAATTCAAAATGGATAAAGTCTTGACTTAAACATCATTTGTTCTTAAAATAATTTATTTGGAAAATATTTATTTAAATTTATTAAATCAAGAAGCTCGGGGTTAAATCGATTATTGATTTATTTTAAATTTTGATTTAATTTGGCCGATCTATTAAATTTGATCATAATCAAAATCAAATTGGTCATAATTGCAATACAATTGACCAAATGATTTTGATTTGGTCTAAAATTTAAATGGCATTGGCTAAATTTTAATCTAATTGGTCATTTATTAAATGGCCTAATTTCTACCCTCCCTCTTTCAATTTTAATAACCTAATCTACCCAATCCACCTCCCTTTAATTGGACCCAAAATCAAACCCATTCCCATTTTTTTAAAAAAATAAATCATCCGCCCCAGGCCCACATTAATTCCGCCCTAGCCCAACAAACCATCGACCCTGCCCAACCACCCTTATAATCTCTCCTCTCTATCGTGTACAACAACAATAGAGGCATCAACAACACTGAGAGCAACAACAGCTCATCCAAACGACCCCCCCCCCCCTTCAAATTCTTTCATTGTTCGTACATCCTCACGCGGATTTGTACCTTCACCAAGCGTAGAAGTTCCTAGATTTTGCCTTAGGTGGAAAAATTCGTAAGAATATTCTCCAACGGATCTCCCAATTTCCTTCTTTATCATCCGAAAATTTCTTAAATATTGCAAATTTCGTATCAAATGGTACATACCTGGCCAAGTCTGAGTGGTTAGGAGAAGGAATTTTGAATTTCCTTTATTTTTTCCAATTTTGATTTCAACCCAGCTAGGAAATTCGTACTAATCCGAGTACGAAAATCTTATCTCCAAATTCGAAATTCAAACAATTCAATTCGTTTGTCCCTTTTATACCCCTCCGTTTTCCCCCCCAAATCACCCATTTTTTCGATAAATAGATAGTGTGGGTTGAGGGTTTGTGTGAGGATTTTTGGGGAAAAAATTGGAGGTTTTGGAGGCGCATGCTTCTAACCTCACGTAACCAAAGTCCTAGAAGGAAAACACTTGAAAAAATCAATTCCGACGAAAAGTTAAAACTCCGACGAGTTGGAATTGAAACTCCGATGGTGGAAGTCCGTCGTCAAAGCTCGTAGTCTCAAGTTCGTTGCTCCGAAAAAGGTAAAAAAAATTCATCTTTTTATATTTCTTATTCCTCCTCGGGTTCGAAATGTGATAGTGTGAAATTTTGTTGATGTTCTGAATTCTTGTTGTTATCGTGAGATTGTTTTGATAATAAAATTGGTGTAAAGGCTCCACCTTTCTCTTGATTCTTCCTGTATTAAGCTATGAAAAAATGAAAATCTCACTATGTCGATGAGTTTGGGGGCTGGTCGTGTTTAAAATTTAGGCGCTTTTAATTATTAAGAGCTGAAATTTGGATTTATTGGAATATGTTGTTCAAAAGTTTCAAACTTTTTTAGTTTTGAAGAATGTTTTACTGATATCTCGTATCCACATCTTCTCCTTGTATTAGTAAAAGGTTAAAAATGCAATCTTTATGTGTTTTGAGCACAATAATTGTTTAAAGAAAAGCATCGAGTTGTTATTGGCATTCTACTCTTGCTCGACTGCTTGAAAACATTGAAGATTGGATATTGAGTAGGTTCTTTGTGTTGAGGATTCCTCAAGGATTTTTCTTAGACTATAATGTCAAAGTAAATAGAGGATGAAACTACGTTAATTTTTTCTCTTCAAGAGCAGAACTGGGTGATGGAGAAAAGTATCAGTATTGTCGTTTTTAGTCTTCAAAATACTCACTAGCAAGCTTCTTTAAGAGTTAGCGGCTCGTTTAATTCAATGCTTTTCCATTGTTTATATTCTTGTCTGTGTAGTAATGTTTATGTTGATGATTCGGTTGTACAGTGGTGGAATTTTGTATTTCTTAATAAGCATGACTTTTGTTCAGTATTAGGGATGAGCTATTACTGAAAAATATTTTGGTTTTCTCTCCTATACCAACGTTTTGATTAAGTCTTCATGATTTCTGGCATTATCTGCAATCTGTTTCTTTCTCAAAAGGTGGAGGTGTTTTACTGCATAGTGAAATCACCAAAGATTTAAGTTTAAGTTGAATGGTACAGTTGCAAATGGATTGTTCTTCGTCTGATCGAAATACTTGAACATGTTCTTGGTTTTGAGTTTATTAGATGCCACAACAAGCCACTGTATTTTCTTTTCTTTCATTTTTCTGAAACCTATGAATATGTGATAAACGTTATTTAAATTTGTCGATTAGAACCAGAGATGGGGGAATTCAATATATGTGTGATCTCTTAAACTTCTAGACTTGTAGTCCTGGACCTTGGCTAAGTCTAGCTTGATGATTCTAGTTTAGTTTTGAAAATTGCTTTTGTTGTGCAAATTGGAAGTCATGTTCGATCCTAACTTTGGTTGTCTACTGATTATTATTTCAATCCTGATTGGGCGCTATTTGGTTACCGCCTTGTAGCTATGAATTCAGATGAGTGTGTTTGTATGCCCATTGTGGATAAATCTATGGCTGTGAAATTGTCAATTGACTTGATTGAAGAAATTTACTTGTGTAAGATTGTTGATTTGTTTAAATGATTAAGATTTTATTAGTTTCTTTGAGACATGTACTAATCCTTATCTTCCATATATTGCATGGATACTTTGTCCGAGTCCACTGGACTTCTCCACTGCACACTTTGTTTGGGCCAATAAGGCCCAATGGATTCGAGTCCAACTCCATGCCAAAGTCCCAAATGGACTAATACACAACTGTATACAGTGATATACAGTAGTATATAGAGGATATACGGTGGAAAATGAGAAAAGAAAGCAAGCATACAAGTGGAAGACCAAAAGATGTGTATATATGATTTTATTTTCAGTCATGTATACACCAAGTATACAGAAAACGCAAGGATGAAGTGTTGCGATATACAGTTGATATACAGAGGCTGAAAATGGATTTAAAGTCCATAACATTCAGCCCAAAGGCTGGCAAAAAATGGGTCAAATCATGGGTCCAAATCCTAAACTTTCCTCCTTTTGTTTATGTGATTGATATTTGATTATGTGTATAAACTTTTAAATTTGGTTAAATCTAGATAAATCCACTCCGAGTTATTATTATTTTTTATCTTCACATTTTCCCTTTAATTATCGTTGTCACGCATCATATTTCGTAATAAAAAAAATGAGTTTTCTCTTAGAATGAATCATAAAAATCAAAATAGCATTGTGTTTTATTCACGTGTTAGATTGGTTTATTTAAGTTAAAGAAAAATTCTCCCCAACATAAAGAATCAAATTTTCCTTGTAAAAATTGAAACCCTTTTGCAATTAGTTAGATTTCATAACTTGTTTAAAATTGGTGTTTTCTTCAACAATTTCCATTGTTCAAAAAATTGATATTCAAAATCACTTTCTTTCTTCTTTTATGAAAATAATTGATTTTATCGTAATGCGGTAAAGAAATCAAATTTATTCTTCTTATTAGGAGAATTTTTTCCTTTAAATCAAATAAACTATTTTTCACCTGAATGGAATGAATGTCATATTTTGCAAATAAACTTTAAGATTTTACAAATTTAGCCATTGTTTTCAAAACTAGTCATTTTACAAATCAGTCAAACTGTCTTTTGGTCAACCGCTTTCGCGGATGCTTCTTGAGTGCCTTAAAAACCTTCTCAAGGCGTTACCAGAATCCTTACCCATTTTCTCTGATTTTAAAGATTTGTTTCTGTTTTCGAGTCTTTAAAATTCTTTAAGTTTTTTCTTGATATTTTCTATAAAAAATCAAGTAGCGACTCTGTATTTTCTTAAATTATTTCAAAATTTTCTTTAAAGTTTTGAAATAGTTTGAAAAGTCAAAATCAATGTTTTCCAACCCTTCAAGCCTAAAAAAGGGGATAAAATAGTTTGCAACCCGCTCCAGCCCGCATAACCTTACTCGACCCGCATAGCCTTAAACTTACTCCGCCCTATTGTCATCTTTAGTTCTATCAGAATATTGAACTCTAAAATAGGGTACCATACTCGTAAAAATATGGACCAATCTATCGCTAGTTTTATGGAATATGGGTGGTCAGATGATTACTCAGCTTTTGTTGATCCATTTTCAAAATGTTCATATTTTACCTAATTCATCTATTTTCACTACTACATATCATAAACAACATTGATTTCAAATCAAAATTTCAAATCTGAACCTCAACCGTATGTCCAAACACCTACTAAGATTATTTATTTAGAAAGAATAAAAAAAGAGGGGGTAAATGAAGAGGGAAAAAAATTAAGGGGAAATATAATTATAGTAGTGAATCCAATAATTAATATCATTGAATATGCCAAATTAGTTAAAATTGGTAACTAAATCATCAATTACCTAATGAAGTATATTTGAAATTTAAAGCAACATAAGAAGATCTTCAATCCTCATTATATAAAGCAAAATAATCATCAACTAATTAACTTACGTTTCTTAGAAAAAACCCTTGTTTTCCGAAGAATGAAGATCATTTGTGCTTCTCTTCTAGTTCTACTACTAGTTGTGGCTTTAGGTATTTATACAATTTTTGTCCTTCTTTTTCCTTTTGATTAATCTTTTTCTTTAAAGTTATAACTAAGGGTGTGCGAGCAGAGGTGAATCTAGAATTTTAAGCTTGTGGGTTCTCAGTTGGAGTGCTTATGGGTTCCCAACTAAGAGTTCCTTAAACATTTACCAGATTCTAAATATAAATAAAGGGTTCGGGTGAAAGTTACTGGGTTCCCGGGAACCCCCACCCGATACCCTGGATCCGCCCCTGTGTGCGAGCAGGTATTTAGAAAACAACTACTCTATCTCCATGAGTTAGGGGTAAGGTTGGCGTAAACTCTACCCTCTCTAGATCCACTTATGAAATTTTACTGGGTATGTTGTCGTTGTTGTTGTGTATTAAGAGTGCGTTCGTTATGGAGAAAATATTGATTTCTTTTAGAAAAATAAGTTTCTTTAAAATCTGTGAAGAAAGTATTTTTTTGTAAGATTTCCAACACTTCCTTGATGAAAGTAGAAAAAACAAGTTTCAGTAGTGTCATTCTATGCTGATTGTCTTCTCTCCACTCCCCAACACCTCAACCCCCACTATTGTCCCCGACCCATCCCCTAACGCACCCGCACCCTCTCGCCTCAGCCCCATCTTCATCCCTATTTCGACTCCCTTCCGTCAATCATATATTCACCCACATAATGTTTTTCTATATATATATATATATATATATATATATATATATATATATATATATATATATTATATACATGTTATTGAGACAATCTTTTCTATTTACTTATTAAAATTAGAAAAAAAAAAAAATTCATAAAAATATTTTTCGTGTAAAACATTTTCCTTTATACCAAACACTTTTTTTTTTTTTTTTTAAAAAAAAAATCCTATTTATTTAATGTGCCTAGATTTTTAGATATCTTTTTAGTACATGGAGCTCATCTCTATTTCTATTTTCTCCATTTTTTTTTAAGTTCTTGCTTAGATTGAGAACACATGACATAAGTTAGATTTCATGGTTAATATTTAATTGACTCCCTGATCATAGTTCAGATAGTTAATTTTACCCTTTTGTTTTAAACAAATATTTAATTAATTATATGGTAAGATATTTTTCCTATGTCAACAATGGACTTCTTTTTCTTTTTTTAAAAAACTTTCTTTCAATACCCAATTTTAAAATACTAAAAAGATAAACAGAAAGTTATCAATTCAATAAATAAATAAATTGATATCGAATAATTTTGTCTATCAAAGTTTGATCAGAATTATCACCTAGTATTAAGTTGCTAAACAGTTATTGTTTTAACTCTTTTATTTTTTTCTTATGACAGTTGAAGCAAATGCACCAACATATCCTCCATCAAATGAAGACAAGTGTGAAGCAATTTTTGAGAATTTTGGTTGTGAAAATTCATCCAATGAGTGTGAAAAACACTGTATAGAATCATGTTACAAAGGTATAGGTAGTATTTATAGTTTTTGTGATTTTGAAAAGAATTGCCATTGTCATCCTATGAGAGGTGCTCCTTGTCCTCCTCTACCTAATTGCCCCTTAGTTACCAAAAAGAAAAATGTTACATCTACATTTCATTGAATAAATTATTGAAGAGAATTATCTGTTTGGTTTTTTTAAAACACCTTCACTATATCTCAATAAAAGAATAAATTATTGAACAGGTAGATGTAACGTGTCTTTATTATGTTTATTTAAATTTAATATTTTCGACGTGCATCGATCGTAGATCTATTTATACACAAAATAATTTATGGCTAAAATTGTAACAAATGTTAGATTCGATTTGATTTTAAAAGTGCATGTACTAATTCAATGCTAGGAAGTGAGGTCTACGTTGATTTTCTTACTTTATTTGGATTTTAACTTCGCTTGAAGGAAAGGCAAGAAATTTATCATAATTGATTTTTATTTTTTCTCAAAAGGAAAATATAATTTTTTCACATTTGTGTTAATTCTCCTTTCATATTGGAAAAAGTTTTGGACTTCCCTTATAAATTAAAGATTCTTTTGTACTTACATAACACCTTTCACTATAGTAATCTTTAGGGTCAAATCATATCAAAATATTGTGCTTGTTTTAGTATAATTCTCTTTGCTTCTGATTTGTTGTTGTTCAATGTTTAATTTGGATTATTCATTTCCTCATTATGCCTTATTATTTCGATTTCAACAAATTTATCAAGTTTAAATCTTAAATCCGTCCGCAGATGCAAAAGAAAATAAATTAATCTAGAATAACAACAATCTATACCACCAAATGTAATCAGGTTAGATCGATTACAATCAATTGTACAATTATTCAAAAACATGAATAAAGGCTTCAATATTCACACGTGAAAGTCTCATTTGGAGATGAAGCGCTCCTTACTAACGCAATTTCATCTTCGAGATTTGCACGTGAAAGTCTCATTTGGAGATGAAGCGCTCCTTACTAACGCAATTTCATCTTCGAGATTTGCACGACAACTCCTAACTACAAGCAATTCCATCTTCCAGATTTGCATGTGAAAGTCTCATTTGGAAATGAAATGCTTCTTATTAAAGGCAATTTCATCTTCAAGATTCGCATGTGAAAGTCTCATTTGGAGATAAAGCCTCCTTACAAAAGCCAATTCCATCTTTGAGATTAGCACGTGAAAGTTTCATTTGGAAAAGAAGCGCTCCTTACTAAAGGCAATTTCATATTCAAAATTTGAACTTGAGATATTTAGTTAAGGACGAGGGAGTATTAAGCACTCTATCTAGAGGTAGATGTAACGTTTGCAAGTTGCAACACCATATTTAAACACATAATTTTAAAAATACAATGACTTCAATGCTAAAAAATTTAAAATTGAAGACCCGCCTCTGATCCCACCACAACTTTTTATGAACGATGAAATTAAAATTGAAAATTTTGAACATTGTAGTATGTGGCCCAACCAATTTTTTCACTCTAAATTCAAACAAGTATTATAAAATTTATTCATCCAAAACACAACTTGTGAAAGCATAGAAACTTTTATTACAACAAACACAAGTACTGTGTATGAAATGATTTGAATAATGGAAGATTGCTCACATTTGTAAGTATTTTTACCTTAGTTAGTAAACGTTTCACCACTTAATTATCTATGTGTTATATATATTAAGCTTGTGATGTTACTTAAAATTTTACCGTGATATAATTTTAAAAATAGTCCACATATAACATTCATAAGTAATATTTTCAATTTGTTTATTATCTATATATACATATTTAGTAAAAAGATTTGACGAAATAGTGTCCCATGACATGACGGGCGGAGCCACAAGGGTGCAAGGGGGCTTATTTTCTTGTGTACAGTATTACGCTAAAAATAATTATATATAATCTAGACCAGTGTTTTAAAAGGCATGGGCGTGAGGCGAGACGGTTTACATAGCACGGGGCGAGGCGTAAGCCCCGGGACATGGGGTGTAAGTCCCGTGGATCTTTAATTTATAATTTATAATATAATAACATAAAATTATACAACAAAAGCATTATTAATTTTAAAAAATTTAAAACATGATTAAAAAAACTCATAGAAAACAAAACTTTTAACATCATTTATAAGTAGAAATAGTGCAATCATATAAAAATTAAATCAACTCTAACATCTTAACTTACAAATAATAAAAGAATCACAATTTCTTAAAATATATAATATCATACTATGCAATTTACCTCCCTAAAAGAAATAATCAATAAACTGTTAATATTATAATTAAAACATCAACTCTTTCATGAATAAAAATAAAATACTTTCAAACAATAAAATAAAATATGATAATTTTGAAATATAAGACAAAAACATAACGACCAATTACAAGTGAAGATGTAAAATTTGGATATGTATTTTTAAACAGAAATGTTAAGTTATATTCACCTTTACAACATTCTCAATTAGTAAATAATGTAGTTACTCTTAATTTTCTTATTTCAACAGATGAAAAAAACTACTAAGCATCATTTATTTAGTAGAGAATTATTAGTATTAACAGTGTTGATTAAGAAATTTGACACAATTTATGTAAGAACAATTAGGCAAGCTCCGGACGTTGGGCGTTAGACGTATTCAGGGCGTACAGTCGGGCGCTTAGGGCGTAAGCCTCACAGAACTAAGTCCCACACATGAGCCTCAAGGCATGCCAGTGCCCCGCCCCAGGGCGAGTCCGGACTCTGCCTTTTAAAACACTGATCTAGACAAATATTATGAGAGGTGTGAGGCAAGAGGATAAGGGTGGTGGAGATGAAGACAAGATGTGTTGGAGAATGGGGAGAATGGGGAGACAATGAACTTAGAATGTCACTTACGGAACTTCTTTTCCCTACTTCAATTAGGAAAGTCATTTTCTTCATTTTTAAGAGACATATTTTCTTAGAGAAAATATTTTCGAAAATCTTGACCAATCGAACACTAGAAATCAAACGCACCCTAACTATTACTCCATCCATTTTAAAAAAAATAACCTATTTTGACTTGACACGGAGTTTAAGAAAATAAAGAAGACTTTTGAATCTTGTGGTCTTAAATTAAAGTTATGTCAAATGTACCAAAATGTCCTTTAATCTAGTGGTCTTAAACATGCCACGTGGAAAATTATAATTAAAGTGTTGCCAAAAAAGGTAAAGATCATTCTTTTTGAAAAGAACTAAAAAGGAAAGTAGGTCATTCTTTCTTAGACGAAGGGAGTAGTAAACAACAATCGATAAACTTACAATCCGGGGTAATCTTCCATAAGGACAAGGTAATATTGAATTTCTTTGGGCTAAATCGGGTTCGCGCCAGAATGTCCTACTTCAGAAGGCAAAACGCTTCAAAAGCGACTTCATACTTGAGCTTAAAAAAAACCTTTGGTTAAGATTAGAGTGTACTTACAACTCTATCACGATGATTAATAGTGGAGTAGTAATAATGAAAATTTGAATACTATTACAATATGTAATGGCCCAGCCAAGTACTTATTCACTTTAAAATTCAATCAAGCATGAACAAATTTCAAACTACAGAAGTCCATACAACATAGAAAATAGTACAAACAAACACATCATAACATAACTGCTTACTCTAAAAACGGTACAGTTGAATTTGTATATGAGGTCTCGAGGTTCATCATACAGTGCTTATTCTTTGAGAGGTCCCTTCGCTCTGTCCTGTGACTCCTGAGGATCTTTACCCAATACAATAACATAAACATAGAAATTTAAATTACAACAAACACAAACATGAACTTATTTTATTTCAAGCCTAGTAGAGCTTGTATGGTTTCAATGCTGCTTCAATTTCAGTGGTATCACTAAAATAATATCCCAAATACTCTGTATATGAAAATGGTTTGAATAATGGTGGATTATTTTCATTTATAAGTATTTTTGCAGGCTCCATAATGCACTCAACTGGACTTATTAAGCTGCCAACTGATGTCCTATCAGAAGTTGAATTTGTCACAACTCTATGCACTCCTGCTGATAGCTTTCCATTGCTGACAACCTAACAAAATCACAGTGACGTACGCAAAATTTTTCATAAATGATATCAATATTTTTAAATGCGAGCAAATTTTTCATAAGTTATATCAATATTTCACAAGTAGTGTCCGATGAAATTTTTTAACGAAGTGCGTGATGTTCTGTGACACCGCTTGAGGCAAGGTATATCTGCCCTCGGACAATCGCCATTCGAAAAAAAAAAAAAACTCCTCCAAGCCAGATAATATCAATGGTAGGATTTTCATAATATACGGAGGATAAATGTCTGAGTTTAAATAATAAGGTGTATTTGTAACTGAATCATATTGTAAAAGGTATTTAGTATATTTACTCTAATATTAATAAACTAAAAGGATAATTTGTGTATCATTATAAAAAAACTAAAATAAATATCTCCATTCTAATTTATGTGGCTAAGTTTAAATGGACACAGAGTTTAAGGAAAAAAAAAGAATGATTTTTTAAACTTGTGATCACAAACATGTCATAATATTTGTGTGATTATTAGACTTTTGAAACGTGTGATCTAAAGCACTATATAACATTTGTGTGATCGGTAAAGGTGAAGTTTTAAGTTAAATCATTTCAAAATTTAAAAGCTTGTCATTCTTTTATAAACTGGCCGAAAAATAAAGTGTTGCGCATATGTATTTATCAATGAAGATTATGGCGAAGTGGTAAAGATTTTTATGTTTTTAGCCAGATATCTTGAATTTGAGCCTTATAAGTAGAGTATATTTTGATAAGGAGCACTAACACCGATTATAATGAGCTTTCTCTGACGCAAATCTGAATTAATTGATCAGAGAAATTAATATATGTTTGAAGGAAGAAGAATTATACAATACCTTTAAGATCAAACCATTGATGACAACAAGTGCACCAGGAATTGGTTCAACACCAAACCATTTGCCATCCTTTGATCTCACATGCAATCCACTTAGTTCTTGTTGGACCAAATTGATAAGTGCACCATCACAATGTTCAGCTATACCTATTGTTGAATTTGGGTCAGGACATTGTGGGTAGTAATGGGTCACCATTAGTTGAGTTTGGCTATGTTCTTTGCCCAAATACCCAACTTCAAGCCCAAGTCCTTCACACATTAGGTCCAAAATCCTCAAGCTCAATTTCCTTAATTCCAATGCATATTCACCTATCACCTCTCTAAAAAATAAAACAAATAAAGCAAGATTAATATAAGGTTATTTTACATAAACAGTCGGTTGGATTTACTGTTTCTTTTTTTAAATTAGTATATAGAGATTATGCACTGACGATACAGTTATATATATGTTATACATGAATTATACATATATCATATATTCACAAGCTATTTTTAATTAGTTTAAACAATTGGGTTGCTACCTATTTAAGTTAATTATAATTATATTTTCTTAATAAGAAGTTTTCAACTATTACCATAAGTAGTAGTAATAAGAAATAATTTTCTTTATTCAAGATCGCTCTCATTGCCTAGAACCAAAGAATTAATGTTTTTTTCTTTTCTTTTACAACTAGCGTCTTTCAACACTTTTAATTGAAAACAATCATTATTTTAGGGTTTCAATTTCTACAAATGAAACTCCGTCACTAAATTTCACTTGTGAAAGTTAAAACTCTGATCCATAAAAAGTGATGAGTTAACACTATTTCATATGCATTATATACATATGTATAGAACAAGCAATGTATATAATATACCTATATTTTTGTGGCTTTTCAGGCCAAGAATTGATGACATCTTGAGTGAGAGGATGACATCCATGTCCAAAAGTGTCTTTCCAAAAAACAATTTCTTTCTCACTAGTGTTTGAACCTTTTTTCTTTGGTGTGTATTCCTTTTCAATGTAAAGTTTTGGCCTTTGATCAATTGATGGTTCAAAGTCACTTAAGCCCTCATCTTTCTCAACAAACTTTGCTTTGTCCTCAATTGGCAGCTTAAAGAACTCTTTGCAAACTGCTAATGCATCAGCCATTAGGGTTTCTGAAACTCCATGGTTGATCACCTGTTACAATAGGTAAAAATTCAGTTATATCTCGTGACAAAAAATAATTTCATGACTATATTGTTCTAGTGTGTAATTGTCTTGAGCCGGGGTCTATAGAAAACAACTTCTCTACCTCACCTCTGAGGTAGTGGTACGGACTGCGTATACTTTATCCTTCCAGACCCCACTTTGTGGGAATACATTGGGTATGTTGTTGTTGTTTGTATTGTTATAGTGTGTAAAGGGCAGTGGCCATACATTAAGTTAATTAACCTCAGGGGATCATTTGGTTCATGGAATCATAAAAGATAATAATCTCGAAATAAAACATGATGAAATTATTATTTAATATATTTCGTATTTGGCTGGATTTTTGTTTTCGATATAAGCAATCTAGGGATTATCTATAGCCCAAATTTAGCAATATAAGATTTATACCGCATTGAATGATCTAGGATAGTAATTTCGGAATAGCTAATGCTGTTATAAAAAGGAGAAAAGACTAAATGACAAAAGTGTCATCCTCCAAAGCTCTTTCTTTCAAAATCAAACCTCTAAAAAGGTCAAGGCTACTATTATTTATCATAAAAGTTTACTATCGTCGTCCCATATTAGTTGATCACCTTACTAAAAATACATGTCCCAAATTACTTGTCCACTTACTAAATCAAGACAAAATTAACTAAATTTTTCAATTTTACCCCTACAATTAATACTCTTTAGAAGTGTAAAAACAAGTATATGTAAAGTTCCAAGAAAGTATCTTTAAGGGGTAAATTAATAAAACTATCCTTCTTACTTATGATCTCTTAAGGAGCGTGCAAAAATAAAAATGATCAACTAATATGGAATAAAGGAAGTATCCATTAATAAAACCATACACAATTTTATAGTAGACCATATCCCATTAATAATCCATTAAATTAAACATCCGCAAGACAAAAAATCAACTAAATATATAACCTACTATTATTTAATCTCCACATTATATTTCTGGTATAACTTGTTCGCAAATTAAATGATCCCTAAAAGTGATAATAAGATTGTCTACAGCTTGTCGGAGTGGGGGAGCCTCAAAGCGAATATCAAATATCGGGTGAGAAATAGAAAAATTAGCCTAAATCCTTTTTAGAATACCAAATACCGGACAAGAAACCAAAAACAAAATATCAAAAATATTTTAGTCTCCATATTATAATTTCAGTATAACTTGTTCGCGAATTAAATGACTCCTAAAAGTAGTACTTATAATAAGATTGTGATCAAATACAATCAATCGATACCAGACATGCATTGAGTAACTATAGTTAGAACCCCAAGATGGATATCAAAGTTAACACCGAGGGAAAAACCAACGACAACAACATATCCAGTGAAATTCCACAAGTGGTATCTGGAGAGGGTAGAGTGTAGATAGACCATCCACTACCTTGTGAAGGTAGAGAGGTTATTTCTGAGAGATCCTTGGCTCAAATGCAACAAATCCAAGTAAAGAAAGAAGAGAGCAATGAAGAAAACATAGAAATTAATATAACAAGAATAGCAACACAAAATAACGTGATAATCGAAACACAACAAACAACATATGATACTACATACCAAAAGCAAGAACTACAAGAATATGACTAGTACTACGACAGACACCGAGGGAAAAACCAAAAAAAGAAAATGACCAAGAACATATCTAGATGTATAACAAGAAAAGAGAGAATATGTTTAACCTGAAAGAGACCAAACTCAGCAGAAGCTTTGATGATTTGTTGAATAGAATCAGTTGAAGGTTGTGATAAATCAATAACTGGAATATGTTTACCAATTGGTACATCTGCATTCACTCTTTTCTCCAATGGAACCACATATTTTTCTGGAATTGAATTCACTTCTGAAGACCAACTTGAAACTAGTGATGCCATTAATTAATAATTTTTCTCTAACAGAATAATAGTAAGTACTATATCTTCGATATATTAATTAGTAAATGCTTTGTGAGGTTCCTAGGCTGTGTTTTGAACATATTTATAATGATTGGTACATAATATATCTCAAATAACTTCGTATATGTGAGCTCGTTCACATTTCCGATTCTAAGTCCGAATAAAGGAGAAGGGTTGCTAGGGGTCAAGCGAAAACAACCTCTTTACCTATAAAAATATGAAGTTAGGTTGCATACATGCATCTTAACGTACTCTCTCCATACCCCACTTATGTAATTATACTGAGTTTATTATTGTTGTTGTTGATTCAAAGGCTTAAGGTTTTTAGCTTCAGTACATTGTATTTTAACAATTACGAGTTTGTATCTACTATTTGTAGTAATTTGAGTATTTTTTACAACATAATTTATATTCCTTGTAAAAGTATTGGTTCAGATGAACCGTGTAGTAATGTTGCATCGGCCTCTGTCTCTACTAAAGGTGAATTTATACTTCGGGTTTGAATCTGAAACCTCAAATCTTATGCTACAAAGGTTCGAATCCTTTTACTCTCGATTATAAACCGATCAAATATGTCAAGAATGAACTTATGACGGCAATAGGGAAAGTAGCTTTTTGCAGTCCCTGAGCCTACAGTATCAATTGCAATAAAAAATAAAAAGAAAGAGAGATCATTGGCTACAATGAGATGACAATTATCCTTTTATTTGTTTATTAAATAAAACACAACTTCATGTTGGAGATTATTGAGATTTTAATATAAAATATACAATCGTGAATAATGTGGATACAAAAGAAAAAAAAGATATTTTTCCGAGGAAAATAATGGTACAATTGAATTTATATATAAGGCCAAGAACACACGTCTTACTTAAACATTGAATCCGACGTTGTAAGCTCTAGATCCAAACACGATATAATGGAATTGATGTTATAATATAAAGACTTGCTGAATAAGAAAAACTTGAAGCACAAGAATAAAATGTTTATTGCTATTGTATTCCTTCGAACCAAAATGTCAAACAAGTGCAAATTAAACAATAATACGCTTTATAGGTTACAAAGGTAAAATTTTAGCCAACGAAAAGACTTCACTCGATCCCTTTTGTGGTCTACCGCACACTCAAGTGTATGTGATCATAGCAAGTAATATAGAAGCTCTTTCGAGTCGGATATCGAACCCACATGGATTATGTGCTTAGCAATTCACTTAATTTAATTTCTAATAATATTTCAGACAAGTATTGTGATTTATCAAGAAAATTTGTGAAATTATATCTTTCTAATTGTGCAAAAATAATAAAGTAAGACAATAACGATTTAAGCAAAGGTTGTAAATAATATCGAGGGAAATTCCAGGGTTACAACATTTACCACAATCATGTATAATATTTATTCGTCTCAATGAACTTTATTTCTCTAATTGCTGATTTCGGGATTAATTATACGATTCGAGAATGGTCATCCTCTAAATCACCTATTTAAACTAGTCTCACAACTACATCGTTGAGTGGGGATGTGAGTTTCTAATTCAAATGCATTAATATGTTTGAGTTACGTGTTCTTGGTTTGTCCCAGATAATGACCATTCCTATATCACCAGAAGTTCATCGTGAACAAGCTTCCCCGATATCACCTCACTTCTCTGAACTTATTTTGTCAATCGCCGCGTGTTTCTGTTAGAGTTTTTGTCCTAATTTTCTTAACAAATTTGAGTTTTACTTTTCTTGGAAGGAAAGTCAAAGCAATACCATAATTACTTTTACTTATTCTGAAAAGAAAATATAATTTTCTTTCATATTTGCCTAACCTCTTTCTTAAAGGAAAGATTTTGTACCTCTATAAATAGAGGATCTTTCTTCTTATTTCATAACACAATAACTCCACAATGTAGTTGTTTAAAGAGTCTTGTTTAAGGAAAAATTTTCTCCCAATAGATTTTAAGCTTTTTGACTCAGTTTTCAATATGTAGGCCTGTTGACCAATCATATCAAATAATATATTTTTTTATTATAGTTTTCTTTGTCATCTGAATATCGCCCCAATGATTTGAAACTATTAGCTTCCGCATGACGCCCTGATAATTTCGAACCCAACAGTTTCCACCTACATTGCCACGTACTTAGTTATTTTCACCCAATACACACAATACATATATACAGATATACATAGTCTAAGACCTGACTCGAGAATCAATCCTGACTCGGTACCCGACTACATCTCGACCCGAGGCTCAAAACAAACCTCACCTGAGAACATACTGCCAACTCGAGACCCGACTCTTGATCTCAACTCAAGATCCAATACTTGATCTCGATGTTGGGGTGGGTTCCTTGGTCGAGGTCATATCAGGTCTTGATAATTTGCACTTTGACTTCGAATATAATGCAAATAAATAGTAACGTGAGATATTTAATGCAAATCAGTTATCAGATTCCTGAAGTTTTACTCGAATATTGAATTCTAAAGTAGAATACTATTTACTCATAAAAAAAGGGTAAATATGGGCCAACCCTTATTTAACCCAATTTATTTTGGAAAAAATTACATAGATATCCTATATTTAGAAAATATTTACCATCTATAACAATAAATTTTTTTTTCCAGATATAACAATTATAATACATCTATATTGCATGCATAATTCACTTTTAATACATATTGCAGTCTGCAAATTTCTTACCTAACAAACATAATACATTTTAAAATACTAATAATACATCTATATTGCATACATAATTAACTTTTAATACATAGTACAGTTGCTATAAATGGTAATAAATAAAAAGTATTACTATAGATGGTAAATATTTTCTAAATATAGGATATCTATGTAATTTTTCCTTTATTTTGTCACCCATTCCACTTTTATCCATATGAAATATAGTGGGTCGGATTATTATCCATTTTGTGTTAACGATTTTTTCGATTGTTATTTTCCAGGTACACTAAACAGAATTTGTATTTTTTCAACAAGAATTTCAACCATAAGTTCAAACAACTTATGAACAACCACAAGAAGTTCAAATTATTTTCTGAAAAATAGAAAAACCATCAAGAAAGAGATGAAGATTAGAAGATTCAAGTCCACCGAATTCACGGTGTGTCCTTAAGGAAATTATTCCCCTCAAGTACTTGAGGTTATGAAATATATCCTCCCAGGATAAAATGAATCACTTTAACAGAATAGCGGTACCTCAAATTTGTCGAACTACGAACGCACTCAACGATTTGCAAATCACACTTGAGTTTTTAGGAAGAAGAAGAGTTTTTCAGTTCAAAATTTTGTGTCTATACCTGAGGAAAAATCAGGCAGTTATAGCCAAAAGGTGTTGCTTCAGAAAAGAAGCAATAGTTCGCAAAGAGTTGCACCTTTTTGAAACGATGGGCCCATATGCGGATCCCATGTGCATCCGCACGTGGCCACATACTGCCGCATGTCAGCCTTTACTCAAAAATAGAATGTTTTGGGCTGACGTGCGTTGCGATGTGCGCTGGTATGTGTGTTCGCACATGGCCAGATGCGCCCGCATCTTAACATTTCTTCATTCAAATAGTGTATTGAAGGATCGCGTCCCTTCGAGGTGCGTTGTGACATGCGTCCGCACATGCTCATGTGCAATTTTCGTATCAGATTTTTGGATTAAAATATCATTAACTCTCAAGTTTCAATTGAATTTTGTCCAATATGATAATCTCTCGATCATTTTCCAAAAGCCGAAGCCAAGCGAGCGGCGGCGACGACGGCGCGAGGCTTGTCTTCTACTTGCCTCACTATCCACATGAAGGAGTGCTTCTATACTTAAGCACAATGATTTTCCTTTCTCCCTCCAATTAATGTGGGAGAACATTCCTTTAATAAAGTGGACACACATTTCACTTTTCCTCCATTTTCTTCCCTCCATTTTTCATTCACATTTCACTCTGTAGGCGTTTGGACATGTGATTTCATGTCTGTGATATGAAATCAGTGTTTGGTTATGCGATTTCACCTCATGATTTCATATTATGACATGAAATCCCATATTCTCCAAAAAGCATGATTTGGGAATTTCAAATCATGATTTGAGATTTTTTAAATACAAAAATTAACCCATAATTTTATATTTTGCAAAAAGAACCTCACCATTTATATTTATCAATCATTTATTTCATATGTAAATAAAATTTATGGCTCATATTAGTACTTTTACCAATCTTTAAACTATTTATATCTCATTTAACTATTACTCTCACCAACATATAGCCCCGTTTGGTCATGAGAAGTATTCACTTTTTTCCTCTAAAAATCTTTTCATTTAATTAAAAAATGATGTTTGGCCGTAAAAAATACTCCAAATACAACTTGAAGTTCTACTCAACTTGTTTTCACCTTTTTCTAATTTCAACTTCACCTTTATAGTTAAAAAAAAATCTCTCCAAAAAGATATGGCCAAACACAACTCCGACTCCAACTTCAACTCCAACTTCAATTTTTTTTTATTTTCATGGCCAAACTTCTACAAAATTTATTATTACTTCAAATCAACTCCTACTTTATCATTTATTATTCACCAAATTTATCATTTCATCAATAAATATTATATTTTTCTAGAATAATTTTGTGATAGTATATTATACTTTTGTTATGAACTTTTGCTTATTTGGTAAGATTGTATAAAGAATTGGGACAATTTTGATAGTTTTCACAACTTATGAGATTTTTTTGTGTATAGGAAAAAAATACAACTTAAAATCCAAAATTACATGTCCAAACAAAACTTCAACTTCATCTCATATGATTTCATATCATGATTTCATCTCACATGGCCAAACGGTCCCTCAGAACTCAACATTAACCCGTTTTCAACCCGCCTATTTGCCACCAGCCCACCACTGGTTTGTGCCGATCAACTCCTTTCTTCATGTTGCTCCTCTCTATCAAGTTCTTTTTGGTAATTAAATAAATTATTAAGAAAAAGATTAATACAGTATTTCATAAGAATTAAGCAGGTTAGGCTATAACTCAGTCAATTTTCATCCGCTCAAATTTTGTTCGAACACATATTTAACGCTTTTAGTCGTCATACTACAACTTGTATGATATCGTTTTTAATGCCTTCGTCTATCAACCCACATATTTATTGATTTTAATTTATTCCAGTTCAATTCAACCCGTCCATTTTAAAATCCCTTACCACCTCTTTTATATATCACACCTTGTATGATATCATTTTCATTTTCAACGCCTCCGTGTGCATGTTTAACTGCATGCTTAAAATTCACCAGTGAAATAACTGCTCATAGTTATAAATATGTCCATATAAAGACAAAAGTTTCAAAAATATTCAATGTTCTAATAATTGTTGAAAAAACATTACTCCATTATTTTATAATCCAATGATTCCCAACAAATTATGTTCTGTCAAAAGGAAAAGATAAGATTAAAAAAGATGTCATTATGTACTGCTAGATTTAGTAGGGTTTAGCTGCTTTTAATATTTTCTCTAAATTTTGTCCTCTATCCCTCCCCTATTAAGGTGTATAAATCAAATACGATCTCGGAGATCACCCATCAAAGTACGAAAGCCAGGATCATTTAAAAAAAGGATTTCTATTCAAAGGGCATAATAACCGCATGGATAAGCTCACACTAACCCGTCAATTTGGGATCCAAATTTGAAATTTTCCTTGGGAGGTATCGGGAAGGATTTGGAATAGAATAATATGATTAATATAGAAGAAATGATTCTCTATTGATTCAAAACACTATACCTATGGGATAGGGATCGAGGAAGGGGAAAAATCGAATATTCATATGGTACTTTATTCAATCTTATTTATTTTGTACCTTTCGTTCAATGAAAAATCACATCAAATTGAAAGTTATATTGAATTAAACCGATAAAAATAATTGATAAGGCTTGGTGAAAAATGTTCTAGGCAGTATGAATTTTTTGATTCGAAAATGTTCTTTACATCTAATATACAAGAGGTGTGTGGATTTTCTTATTTGTTCTAGTATATTTTGGACATTTTCTCATCAGAAAACCATTTCCTCCCCTTTTCGACTATGGTCAGAACTTCCCACGGCAAAAATCCTCTGATTTTAGGTAATTATAATGTTGCATATTATTGTTGTAAAAATTGATAATTTTTCAATTATGTATGTGGATCTACACAATGGGTGTGTTGGATAAGTAAATAAAAATATTATTTTAAAAGTATTTATATATAATCTAGACAAATATTATACGGGTGGGGTAGGGGTGTGACGTGAACATGAGGTGTGTTGAAGGACGGAGGGGGCATAATCAATGTGTAATGTAGAACTGGTTTTTCCTATTTCTACTGGAAAAAAGTCATTTTTCTCATTTTTAGACGTGATTAGATAGGAAATGGTGCAACTTCGTATTATCAAAGACATGACTTTAAATAGGAAAGTATTGTCTTGTTTTCAAAGGTTTATCCTTGTTGGTGTTTGTCATAATACTAGTCATATTTTTGTAGTCATTGCTTTCCATATCTATTACCATATGTTGTTTATTGTGTGTCGATTATCACATTATTTCGATGTTGTTACTGTTCCTTTTTTGTAGGCTCTGAACTGCTTTCCTTATTCCTACGCTTTCTTCTTCTTTTACGTGGATGCATTGCACTTGAGCCGAGGGTCTTTCTGAAATAGCCTCTCTACCTCCACTAGATAGTGGTTAGGTCTGTGTATATTCTACCCTCCCCAGACCTCACTTGTGGAAATTTACTGGGTATGTTGTTGTTGTAAATTTTCTTAGAGAAAATGTTTTCCATATATCTGCATTAGCTAAATTTTGAATGATGTAGTGTACTTCTGATACTTTTCTCTTTGCTGCTATATATTGTAGAGTTAAATTGCCCTTATTAGATTCCCTGTTAAAATTCTCTGATTTTGGCTAACTATTTATCCGATCTATTGATATTGTATATAGTTTTGAGTTATGAGAATAATTTATGCCGGGCAGCAACAACAATAATTTTTTAGCCGAGGGTTTATCGAAAACAACCTCTCTGCCTTCCAAGGTAAGGGTAAGGTTTGTGTGCACTCTATCCTTCCCAGACCCCACTTGGTGGGACTACACTAGGCATGCATTGTTGTTATGAGCACAATTTATAGCAAGAGATTGCAGTTTATTTATCCTCTTTCTGCCGTTTTCTCTGTTTGAATTATTTTTTCTGTTTTTCATTCTGGGTTCATGGATGCATTTTGTATTTTCCTTGTCGAATAAAATTCGATTGAATTTCTATCATGTATGTCTTAGTGAGTTTCTCATCTTATGAATGGACTGATGTGTTGCTTCAAATTCTTAAAAATTAATGGTGGGCATAATAAATAAACAAACACTCAAACTTGGTCTCAATTGGCCACTAAACACTCCAACTCGTCCCCACTTTGTCTCGTGGACAACTGATACCAATGTGATACATAAATTTTGAAGGTGTCTAGATGATCATTTTGTAAGTTAGAGTGTTTAACTGACACGTTAGAGACGAGTTGAAGTGTATAGATATGTATACTCAAAGTTATAGTGCTTACTTGCTAGTTGAGACCAAGTTTGAGTGTTTATGTATGTATTATGCCTTAATGGTGGTATGCTATGTTGCTCGGATTTTTCAAAATGCCACCGGGTGTGTGTTGGGTCTTCCAAAAATAATGCATTTTTGGAAGATCCGACATTGGTGCAACATCAATTTTGGAGAGTCTTTAATGCAGGTGGTATGTGTTGCTCTCGATTTAATATTGTGATCCAAGAAGAATCTGGATAACAAAGTGATATCTCACCCTCGTACTACCTCTCTGCATAAAAACTTATTAGAGGATGACTCCAAAAGAATCTTGTATATGACAGTTTGGTTCATAGACTAGTTGTGCAGGGATTATATTACATAGATTATTATGCAATCAATACATACAGATTGTTATCTGGTGAATAATAACATGGGGATTCTTGTATGAGTACAACAACATACCCAGTAAAATCCCACAAGTGAGGTCTAGGGAGAGTAAAGTGTACACAGACCTTACCACTACCTCGGGGAGGTAGAGAGGCTGTTTTCGAAAGACCCTCCTCGGCGCAAGTGTAGCAAATCCAGGTATAAAGAAGAGGAAAACAGTGAAGAAAATATGGCAACTAACAAAGGAAAAATACAAAATCGATCAGAAAAACAATAATCAGCCACAAAATAGGGCGATAATTGAAACACAATAAACAATAACAATGATAGATATCTATACCCTAAGCTACCATACTACGACTAGTGCACGACAACACTCCTACCCTACTAACCTTCTACTCTAATACGCGTCCTCCACATCCCCTGTCTAAGGTCATGTCCTAAATGATTTGAATATGCGCCATGTCCTGTCTAGTCACCTCTCCCCAATACTTCTTCGGCCTACCTCTATCTCTTTTTGTACCTACTATATCCAACCTCTCGTACCTTCTCACTGGGGCATCTGAACCTCGCCTCATCACATGTCTAAAATATAGCACTGGCTTTATTGCATGATACACTTGTAAAAGTTTTAGTTTAAAATTCTTCTAACTTAAAAATTGTTTACTCTACATTATAATAAATCATGACTATTTTCTCGGTACTATTAGTACATGTATTGGTTTGGGCATGTGAATAGGAGATGTGCAGAAGCTTCAGTGAGGAGGTGTGAGCGGTTGGATATAGTGGGGACGAGGAGAGATAGAGGTAGGCCTAGGAAGTATTGGGAAGAGGTGATTTGACAAGATATGTCGCATTTTCACCAAGGAAATGACATTAGATAGGAGGGTGTGAGGTCACGGATAAGGATAGAAGGTTAGTAGGTAATCGAACACTGTCTTGGTATTAGCCTATTCTTGTAGTCTTTTGCTTGGTGGTAGTCTAGAGCACCGTGTCTTTTGTAGGATTAGCCTACTCATGTAGTCGTTCACTTTTGGCATCTGTTATCATCTGTTGTTTACTATGTTGTTGTTGTAATTTCAAAAATGTGTTACGGTGGTTAAAATTTAAAGGTAGAAGCCATCAAATTAAAATCCTAGATCCGCTTCTAAAAATGGTTAGTTTTTTATACCACCAGTGAGGAGTCCTGTTTGTTTCAATAATCCTCTGCTCCGTTGAATAGCAACAGCATGGATACTAATGACATAAAACTCTCGCTATTGGATTCTAGCTGCATCATTCTTATTGATAAGGTAGTAAAGTTTAACTTTATAAAAAACTGTTTTAACTTTATGAAACAGCCTCTCTACCTTAATAAAGTAGGGGTAAGGTCTGTGTATACAATACCCTTCCCAGACCCCACTTGTGGGATTACATTGGGTATGTTATTGTTGTTGTTCATACATACATCAAACCTGGGAAGTTATTGAAGAATCTATGCTTTTTCTTTTGTAGTCTACTTAATTACTTCTTAAAACCTTTCTGAATATAAGTAGCTGTATTATAGCAGAAGTAGATGAGCTTTTAGTTCTCCTCCTAAGTCTTAACTGGATTCATTCTCCTACTAGGATGTCTGTACCGTACTCTCTACATTTGAACATGCTTGTCTTTTATCATAGTGCTTAATAAAGTAGTTACCAGTTAGAAACAAAATAACTGGAGTGCGCTTTTGAATTGGTCACTTATGAACGGTTTCGGGTACAGGTACCCTCTTGCTCAAGTCGTTCAGCTTTTCCTAGGTAGTACAAGAATATTCACCTGTTGTCCGTCAACTACGCCTTTATTGACATCATTACATGATTCAGCATATGGGTTTGTGGACACTTCTCGAGAGTTTCCTGCTTATTGGAAATGCTCTCGCTATATTAAATGAAGACCGGTTTCTTACTCCTAGAGGAAGGAGCTTTGAGGAATATTCTGGGGTCAAGAGAAATTCATTCAAAGGGCAGATTCTTGGACTTATTTATACAGCACAGTAACTGAGAGTTCTTCTCAAACTCCTTAACACCTTAATTATTGTTATAAAGCTGGTATCTGGATGATGATTGGCAAGGTGAGTGTTGTGGACCGATTGCCCAATAAGTATCTTTTCTTGGCAACTTCACACTTCTCAAATTCATATAGATTACCCCAACTTGTTTGGGATTGAGAGTTGTTGTTGATCATTTATCGGACAATGCCCATCTTCAATGGGCAAAAAGTGAGTCTGCAAACCGTGTAGGTTTCAATATTCTGTTCCATTGCACCCAAGGGTGTGGCATAGTGGTCAATGAAGTGGGTGAGAACCATGAGGTCTCAGGTTCAAATCCCAGCGGAGACAAAAACACTAGGTGATTTCTTTCCATCTATCGTAGCCTTGATGGATAGAGTTACCTGATATCTGTTGCTAGTGGGAGGTGGCAGGTATGTTATGGAATTAATCGAGGTGCACGAAAGCTGGCCCGGACACCACAATTATCAAAAAGAAATAATAATATTTTGTTCCGTTTTATCTTTTCTTGTTCTGTTTCTGGTGGTGGCAGTAAATAAGATCAGTCTACTATACTAAGTTTAACTCTGGTAAAATAGGCCATGTTCATTTGACAGTTTAATAATCTCGGTCACTGAAGTTGGGGGTGGGTGAGTGGGTGGGTGTTACCCCTTCATTGGTAAGTTACACTCTCTCTATATAAGGTCAAAATTACTTTCTGTATAGATATAGTAGATGTTGAATTCCCTTGATTTTTTCGTGTGTTTACTTCTTTACATTTTGAATCTCTTAGTGAAATGTCTTGCTCCGTACTGTCTGAAGGGATGTATAAATTTTGGCTGAGTGAGTTTGTTTGTTTGTGGTTACTTCTTTATATTTTGAATCCCATTAGTGAAAATCCCGACTCTTTCACTATGTGAAGTGATGTATATTTTTTGGTCTAAAACAAGCAGTTGGTTTTGAAGTGCTACTCCAATGCAGTTAAACCATATGCCTTGCCCCTCCAACGTGTAGCTCTGTCCCTTTTTGAATAGATATGTTGACGTTAATGATCTAGTTCACCATATTTACCTAACGTACATTGCTATCAAATGGTGTGATTTTAGATACAGTAGAAAAAAAGGTAAAAATAATGAGAAACTGTGTCTAGGTAAGTTTGACCATCGTTATCAAAGTAGGTAAAAGGTCCTCTTTTGTAACGACCCTCTAAATCGTTTTGTGAATTTTTCTTATTTTGATCCTCATCGTAGTTTTTAGATGTGATTTATGACTTTTGGGAATGGATAGTACAGACTTCGAGGTGTTCCGGAGCGGTTTAAGTCATTGGTTGAATTCTTGAGTTTTAAGAAAATTAAGCTAGAATACAGCTACTTTCGGTCAAGACGACCCCAAATTGGTGTTTTAATGTTTTCAATAGGCTCGGAATGTGCTTTTTAGTCAATTTACATACTCGATGTATTTCTAAGAGGTTCCGAACAAATTTCGAGAATTTATTTGAAATTTCGGGTATTCTAGATAATTAATTTAATTAGTGATTTAATGGGTCAAAGTCGTAGTTTATTTACTTATGTGGTCAATACAAGAATGTATTTAAGTTGGAAGGGTTTACCATATATAATAATAATAGAATCTGATATTCACAAGGAGAGGGGCACGACAGTTAGCAGTGCAATTTTTTTTTCTCCATTCGTGGCTTTGAAGGGCGGAGCAAGTTTAAGGCTATGCGGGTCGGGTAAGGTTATGCGGGTTGCAAACAAATCAATTATGTCGATATTTAAAATTTAAAAAGCGAATCTAATCAACAAGAGTTAAACCAACAAAAGTAAAATTTATGAAAATAAATATGATTTGATTTGAACTTTGTTTAAGTTAGTATATATTTATGAGCTATAATTTTACAAAGATAAGTTCAAACTTGAAATAATATATTAAGAAATATAAATTATGAAAATGTTGAATAAATACAAAAAAATTACATTACAATAAGTATTTCAAAATATAAAATATTTATAAAATTTATATAATGTCAGTTCGGTTCGACTTTTTTTAATTAAAATTCCATCAAACCAATTATCGTCAATTTTTTTTCAATACCAAGTCAAGTCAAATGTCCCATAAAATAAGTACATCTCATGATATTCGTTTATTGATACATAATGAGGAAAAATATATATATAATTCTCTTCAATAATAATAATTTATTGATTCTCTTCAATAATTTAATCAATGAAATGTAGGTGTAACATTTTTCCCTTTGGTAACCAAGGGGCAATTAGGTAGAGGAGGACAAGGAGCACCTTTGATAGGATGACAATGCCAATTTTTATATCACAAAAACTAGTAACACTACCTACACCTTTGAAACATTTTAACACTACCTACACCTTTGAAACATTTTTGTATACATAACCGATCTTTTGCAATCATACACACTCAAAATAGAGCTTATTTATGAAAATTCAATTTTCAAATTGTGAAGTTTGGAGCTTCAATAATGGCTGAACATCCAAAAATTCGTACTACAACTGTGAAATTGTAATGTAAATTTGCTATATGCTTCGTCTACGAATTTTGTAGACCTGTATTCCCTTAATGAATATTAGGCTATAGATTGTAAAGTAATATTTTGAGCCTATACAATTGAGTCGTTTTTGATAATGTAATATAAAATGAGCTATATTTTGTAATATAACATTATTGGATGCACTTTTATTTAATTTTGGCCCAAAAAAATCATACTTATTACAAAGTAATTACCCAAGCCTAACTTAATCCCTATTTTACAAATCCATATTTATTAAAAAAAAAACCTTAATTCTTTCATAATACCAGCACGTCCCTATCCAAATCCAAAAACCAGCTCCTCCTCCAAACGACCACACTTGCTCAACATATTTGAGAACATGTTTATGAGAAAAGTATAATTTTTAAAATTTAAATTTTGTGTTAAAATAAAATTTCAACTTTAAATCAATAATCTTAAATCATAATTTCACGCCAATGATTTTAAATATATAAAATTATATTCTTTTCAAAATAGACTACAAACTAAATAAGACACATAAATTGAAACAAAAAGACAATTTGAAATGATCTTCAAATTTTTAAATCAAATCCATGGACAAAATTAATTTTGTAACACCCCGTACTTTTCTAACCTCACTTGACACCTTGGGATCATATGTACATAGGTGTTGAGATGCCATGAATATGTGTTTTAGAGTGTCATTGGTGAAACATTTGATATCGGACTTAACATGTGCGATTAGATCTTCGTAGGAGGTGTGTTGTGATCTCGTGGAGTATTTGGGTAAGAAATCGTACACATTCTAACCTCATTTGGTGACTTTAAGTCATGTTTACTTGATGGTTAAGATCACTACGTAAGTATTTTGTAGTGTTTTGATAAGGGATTGGACGATACGTAAACATTGGATAAGTGGCCGGAAATTTCAGCAAAGTGCTGAAACTTGCGCCACTACCCTGTTTCAGGGGTGTGGCGCAAGCCACCTGCAGCCCAAAACTTCAGAGAAGGCTGCATTCTTGCGCCACTACCCTGTTTCAGGGGTGTGGCGCAAGGCACAACATTATGCCCTTTCCGGAGTCGTTTCGTAACGCAATTCTACGACGATTTCTAGATGGTTTCTTTTGGTTCTTTGGGGTTATTTGAGCATTGTTAAAGATTCAAACACTTCAATATACTCCTACATACTCCTACATGATCAAATCATGAAGTGTGAATAGTGATCCAACATGTCCAATGAAACCAAGGGCGACTAGAATGCCTATGTTTGCGATCGAAAGGACGAATGAGAATCTTTTAAGAGCATATTGTCGTGACATTGTGGAATTATGTAAACATGAGATATAAGGTGAATAATACATGAAATTTGGTGGGTTACATGGATATGTGTTATTGGGCCCAAAATTAGGGCCCAAAATGGAACAAAAGATAAGGCCCAAAGGCAAAAATGACCCATTCTTCCAATATTTGACCAAGTGAACATATCATTTAGTGCCAAGTGTGGCTAAGGATGACTTGAAGTCCATAAAAGCCACCAAAATCAGATTTTTAATCATACAAGGCTCTCACACCTTTTGGATATTTTTCACAAACATTTCTTTACTCTTCCAAACCCTAAAGCAAATATTCCTTTGGACTCTTTGGCAAAGATCATCCTATTCCAAGCTTTGGTAAGTGTTTATTTTCATGGATTAACATATTATATGCATGGGAGATTATGTATATTATGCTAGTTGTGTTGGCAAGATGATGAATAGTGTATTTTGCCTTTGGTGTAAGATGTGTCATCTTGGTAAATTGAACTTGAATTAGGCCTTGTGCCTTTGATGAAAAAGCATGGTATGGACAAAATATGAACATGTATGGTGTTATTTTTGGCATTAAACTTGTTCTTGTATAAAAATGGAAATTATGGGATTTTGGCCGATATGTGTTATGAGTTGTATTAAGGTACTTTGATGGATTATTTGTGATGTGTTATGGATAAGAAAGTGTAAAGGAGAAGTATTGTGGTGAAATGTATTGATTTTCATGTATTGGTCAATGTTGGGAATATTATGGAATTTTTGGAATAATAGTATGATCAATGGTTTGGTCAAGGGGAAATGACATGTTTAAAGGCAAACATGTAACTCATTGACACGGTATGCATTTGTAAAGTAATTGGTGGTTAATGTGAATTTCGTTATGTATTTATGTTGTAGAGTGACACCTAAAGAAGGAGCGGGATTATTGTCTACGCATCTAAGGTTGTATATTCGTAGTGCAAATCCAAGGTATGCAAGGTTACTTTGTCCGTATCTTTCTACGGCCAATAGTGTTCACATTGACATTTCTCTAGTTCTATTCCGAAATGTACTAAGGTATCCCATATGCACTTATCTATGGTCATTGTCATATATTTCCTACTCATTGATCAATTGTGAATCTCATTTCTCATATTCATGGTTAATGTTCCAAAAGTTCAAATAAGGCTATGTTCCAATATTTCAATAGTGCCTATACTTGTGTCTCTTGTTCATGGATTATTGTCCAATGGTTCCAATGGTATCATGGTGCTAGTTATGTTATATTTCTCATTGATATTTATTCACATGTCATTCACTTATTGGTCAATGATTCAAAGTTTCCAACAATGTTGTGTTCCAAAGTTCCAAAGTGATGTTATGACTATCAAAGTATCAATCTCAAAGTAATGAACAAAGTAATGCAAATGTGGTCAATGATCAAGTACGGATGGCAAGTCTAGGGGTGTAAGCCTAGCTCGACTCGATCCCGAGGTTTGGAATTATGGGTGGCAAGTCTAGGGGCGTAAGCCTAGCTCGACTCGATCCCGATGCATTGATGTATGGGTGGCAAGTCTAGGGGCATAAGCCTAGCTCGACTCGATCCCTACACAATGATATGATATGAAAGACCCACTGATCAGTCGGGGCCCGGGTACATTGTGACATATGTGATAACAAGTGAGTATTGTGATAAAGAAAGTAATGAAAGCAATGAAAGCAATCCACATGGTTTCCAAAATGCAACATGGTGACTTATTCACATTGAGTATTCATATGTTTTGAGTTCATTGACATATTCATTGAAATATTCATGTGTTGTATAGTTTCATCTGAGCCTTGGATACTCAGTACTTATTTCGTACTGACCCCTCTCGGGGAATTTACCTTACTTGCTGCAGGCGCAGGTCCCAGTAGGCCTCCCCAGTAGAGTGCTAGTGTTAGCGGTTCTTTGGTGAGCTCCAGCTCATTCGGGGCTTCTCCGAGTCAGAATATATATATGTTTTTGGTATTGTACATAATGTGTAAAGCGGGAACTTGTCCCGACTTATGGTTCTTTTTGGTCAATGATCTTGTTAGGGGCTTTTGTAGACAGATGTGGGTGTATCAGTGTAAAGGACATATGTTGGTTCGACTGGATGGCCTCAACGACCAAGTTTTATATGTATGTATAAATGTGTCCCATGTTCTCCTTTCTTCGTCTTTCATATTATTATGAAATGGTGGTTATGATTATGAGATGCATATGATTGAACATAGGCAAAGGTTGGTTCTCTCGGGCCTTATCGGCTACGGGTGCCAATCATGTCTCGATGGGATTCGGGGCGTGACAAATTTAGAGGAAAGTATAGCCTTCAATTTCTCCTTAATCTTTCTCCCTTTGTTTTTTTATGGGAAATTTTCAATAAATATTGTTCGACACAAAATATTATGCCATTTCACTCAATATACAATATTATACATGAGAAAATATGTATACATAATGTATCAACCTTGTATAAAAGTGTATAAAAGTATATAATAATATATAAAAAAGGTATAATACATAAATATGTCATTTAACTTAGCATCGGCTGACATCTATGTTCTCTGATTTTGAATGTACACAAATAGACACTTAAACTTATATAAAGTTAAACAAGTGGACATACACATTCTACGTGGCATAATACAAATCAGTTGTCACTTGTGCACATGTGTACACGTGTGTCTACTCGTTCAACTTTATACAAGTTTAAGTGTCTACTTGGATACACTCAAAGTTTGAGGGCATGGATGTCAACTGAGGTAAAGTTGAAGGTGACATTTATGTATTCTGTGTTTATATACAAATATGGACCAAATCGAGTAACAAACTCACTATATAAACTAGTTATTATGCATAAATGTGCCGCTTAACTTGCCTTTATGCCCTCAATTTTGGGTGCGCACAAGTAGGCACTAAAACTTGTATAAAATTGAACAAGTAGACACAAATGTCCTATGTGACAATTCACGTGGAATTACCTTGTAGATTCCACATAGGACACGTGTTTTTACTTGTTCAACTTTATACAAGTTTAAGTGCCTACTTGTGTACACCCAAAGTTGAAGGACATAAATGTCAGGTGAGTCCAAATCAAATGGCATGCTAATTGTTAGACCCTCAGCCTGATGGTTCGAATGACGTGGGCTTGGCTAGGGATTTTTATGATTAACCTAGACAAGACCAAATGGTGAGGGCAAAGGTTAGATTTGCTTGAGACCAGTCTGTCGACATGGACATGTCAACATGGCATGGTGTGTGTCGACAGGGCATGGCAAGACCTTGGCAGTGGCGTGACTAAGGCATGCAAGGCATGTCTAAGGCATGATAAGGGCTGGCAAGCTAAGGCGAGACAATGCTAAGGCCGATTTAGGCTAAGGCAAGTCATGTTGCGGAGGCATGACTAAGGCAAGGCAAGCTGGGCTAGACATGGCTCGAACAAGGCGGCTTGGGTGCTGACAAGACAGTGGCATGGGCGAGTGCACAGACGCCCAGGGCCCAGGTGCGAAATTGGCACAAGTGCTGCCAAGGATGTGCTGGCACTGGGCATGTGCCTTGCACATGGCGACAGTTGGACAGTTGCAAGCGCCTTTGACAGATGGCTTGGCTTTGTTGCTGATTGTAATTTGAATTTGAATTCGAATTTAAGATAGGGCCTATCAGTTAGGGATGTCAACTAGATTAGGATAAGGGCATGTGCTGTGCATGTGCCTGCCATGCGACAGAAGCTGTGGCCTATAAATAGGCACAGGCAGGCTGTCTCAATAGCAGATTTGGCTATGTTGGTCAGATTTTTGTAAGGCTGAGTTGTGTGCTTCTTTGTGGCACGAGTTAAATACAAAGTTGAGACTTGTTCCTGTTTGTTCAAGAACAAGGATGAACAAATGAATCTTGTACTCCTTCCGTCCCAATACATGTGGCACACTGGCACTGTTTAGTTGGGCATAGAGTCTACGAAAGAAAAGACGATTTCTGAAACTCATGGTCTCAAACAAGCCTCAAACATTTGTGTGTGTGTGTATCTAAATCATCTCGTTAAGGGTGAAATGAAAATTCAAAAGTTCAAACTGTTTATAAACATAGAAAGGTGACATTTCTTTTCGAAACAGACTAGAGAGGAAAATGTGTCACATAAATTGAACTAGAAAGATGTCACGACCCAAAATTTGGACCGTGATGGCACCTATCCAACCCTCCGTGATAGGTAAACCAAGAATATAATTCCAAACATAATATTCCAAATGTATAGAAGCGGAAGAAATAAGAGCAAGATCAAACCCAAATAATCTCCCAAAGTGGATTAATAGAGTAGTGTAGTCGAAATATATAGATAATCCCAGCTCTGGAAGTCACAATACAAGCCTCTAAATACAGAAATCAAAGAAAAGTCTGAGTATCTCAAAATGCGGAAAATGCATAAAGATAAGGGTGGAGGAGATTTCAGTAGTCTCTGAAATTAATAGCAGCTACCTCGAATCTCCAAAGTTGCAAACACAGAAGAAACCACAAGAATCAATTTCCAGAGGCCGTCGAATCGGTACCTGCACGGAAGGTGCAGAAAAAGTAAGGGTGAGTACGAAATCACGTGTACTCAGCAAGCATCGTCGACCGACCCTAATTCAAAGTGGTGACGAGTGACACCACGCCAAATCTCTAAAACTGCCATACAACCTGCACTCGGAAAGCCGCCCTACTCCAACAGAATAATCAACTCTAACAGTCATAAGGATATCATAACACAGTCCAAGAAACCCTCAATACAGTGAAATCACGTAACAGATATTCAAGTACTCAACGAATAGTACAAAATCAACAAACACCTTACTCAATTTGAACGACAAAAGAATGAATGCAATGCAATGCATATGCTGTGTACACACCTACCGAGCAATGGCTTCAAAGTCAGGACCCATGGGGGACTCACAAGGTCCATGTACTGTGCAGGCGTGCACTCCGATCCCAATAAATATATTGTGCAGGCGTGCACTCCGACCCCAATAATAGATAATAATAATAATAATGTGCAGGCGTGCACTCCGACCCCATATGAAATGCAATGCATGATGTGCAGGCGTGCAACTCCGATCCCATATCAACAATAAAACTAAGCAAAGCATCTCATGTCTTATGACCGATAGATTTCAATTCCAAAATCAACTCAACTTATCAAGCGGGAGCATTCTCATTAGCTAGCATTTTCAACAATTTATTTACAATAGCAAATCTACCCAATCATGCTAGCAAATATGAAAAAACCCCCATTCAAACAGACAATTAAATGATTTTAACCCCTCAAATAACACCGGTACCCACATAGATGCTCGTCACTTCATCTATACGGGAACCCCATTCCCATTACCCCCATTACACATAACTAGCACATAAGCACTTCGAAAAAGAGTCTAAGAAAGTCTCAACTTGCCTCAAACCAAAGCCAAACTTCAATTAACAGACTTGCCCTTACGTAAAGCTTCCGAATGGTCAGAATCTGTTCAAATACATATTTTCCATATGAGCATAACTAATACGTTGAATAGAATGGGTCATTATTCGACTCCCGAATAAATCAAGAATTTTACTCTTAAGAATTCTAGGCCTATAACCTCAATCCATCGTATTATAATTACATTATGATAATCTCGTATTACAATGTTGGAAGTTGGAAGCTAAAGAAACAGTACTCGCCCATGACAATACAGGCTCCATAATTTTTTCTACCCAACTATCATCATTGCCAATTGATTAGCTATCATTGTTTAATTAAAATATGTGTCCATTAATTCACTTAAATTCTATCTAAAAATCATAAGAAAGAAGGATTTCTCATCTTACTCTATTTGTCGTGATAATCCCACGAGAAGCAGTAGCAGCAATAGTATTTAATACATAACAATTCCTTCACTATGCTACAATTCTATCATTAGAGCTAATGATTAGCATCACTATTTACCATTATCCCACTTTTCAATGATTATTAATCCTTACAAAATCATTAGATAGGACATGAGTAATATACCAATTCACACCTAATTCTAAAAGCACCAAAATTAACTCATGCCTTTAGCCACTGCCTAGCTTCGACTTCCCCCCTCACGCTCCTATAGATATAACAGTAGGAAAATCTGCTCAACGAATCTAACCTGAAGGTGTCAAGAACTTTAGTTCTATCAGGATATTGAATTCTAGAATAGAGTATCATACTCATAAAAATATGGACCAATCTATCCCTAGTTTTTATGGAATATGGGTGGTCGGATGATTACTTATCTTTTGTTGATCCATTTTCAAACTGTTCATATTTTACGTAATTCATCCATTTTCACTACTACATATCATAAACAACATTGATTTCAAATCAAAATTTCAAATCTGAACCTCAACTGTATGTCTAAACACCTACTAAGATTATTTATTTAGAAGGAATAAAAAAAATAGGGGGTACATGAAGAGGGAAAAAAATTAAGGGGAAATATAATTTTTGTAGTGAATCCAATAATTAATATCATCATATACGTGAATATGCCAAATTAGTTAAATTGGCAACTAAATCATCAATTACCTAATGAAGAATATTTAAAATTTAAAACAACATAAGAAGATCTTCAATCCTCATTATATAAAGCAAAATAATCATCAACTAATTAACTTACGTTTCTTAGAAAAAAAAAAGTTGTTTGCCTAAGAATGAAGATCATTTGTACTTCTCTTCTAGTTCTACTACTAGTTGTGGCTTTAGGTATTTATGCAATTTTTGTCATTCTCTTTCCTTTTGATTAATCTTTTTCTTTAAAGTTATAACTAAGGGTGTGAGAGCAGGTATTTTGAAAACAATCGCTCTATCTCCATGAGTTAGGGATAAGGTCGGCGTAAACTCTACCCTCTCTAGATCCACTTATGGAATTTTACTGGGTATGTTGTTGTTGTTGTTGTGTACTAAGAGTGCGTTCGTTATGGAGAAAATATTGATTTCTTTTAGAAAAATAAGTTTCTTTAAAATCTTTTATTTTTCGTAAGATTTCCCGCACTTCCTTGATGGAAGTAAGAAAAACAAGTTTCAGTAGTGTCATTCTATGCTGATTGTCTTCTCTCCACTCCCCAACACCTCAACCCCCACTATTGTTCCCGACCCATCCCCTAACGCACCCGCGCCCTCTCTCCTCAGCCCCATCTTTATCCCTATGCCAACTCCCTTCCGTCAATCATATATTCACCCACATAATGTTTTTCTATATTATATATACATGTTATTGAGACAATCTTTTCTATTTACTTATTAAAATTAGATTTTTTTTTTATTTTTTCATAAAAATATTTTTCGTGTAAAACATCTTCCTTTATACCTTTTTTTTTCAAAAAAAAAAAAATCCTATTTATCTAATGTGCCTAATTTTTTAGATATCTTTTTAGTACATGAAGCTCATCTCTATTTCTGTTTTATCCATTTTTTCAAGTTCTTGCTTAGATTGAGAACACATGACATAAGTTCGATTTCATGGTTAATATTTAATTGACTCCCTGATAATAGTTCAGATAATTAATTTTACCTTTTTGTTTTAAACAAATATTTAATTAATTATATGGTAAGATATTTTTCCTATGTCAACAATGAACTTCTTTTTTTTTTTTTTTTTTTTTTTTTTTTAAAAAAAAAAAACTTTCTTTCAATACCCAATTTTAAAATACTAAAAAGATAAACAGAAAGTTATCAATTCAAAAAAAAAAATTGATATCGAATAACTTTGTCTATCAAAGTTTGATCAGAATTATCAACTAGTGTTAAGTTGCCAAACATTTATTGTTTTAACTCTTTTATTTTTTTCTTATGACAGTTGAAGCAAATGCTCCAACATATCCTCCATCAAATGAAGACAAGTGTGAAGCAATTTTTGAGAATTTTGGTTGTGAAAATTCATCAAATGAGTGTGAAAAACATTGTATAGAATCATGTTACAAAGGTATAGGTAGTATTTATAGTTTTTGTGATTTTGAAAAGAATTGCCATTGTCATCCTATGAGAGGTGCTCCTTGTCCTCCTCTACCTAATTGCCCCTTAGTTACCAAAAAGAAAAATGTTACATCCACATTTCATTGAATAAATTATTGAAGAGAATTATTTGTTTTTTTTTTTTTAACACCTTCTCTATATCTCAATAAAAGAATAAATTATTGAACAGGAAGATGTAACGTGTCTTTATTGTGTTTATTTAAATTTAGTATTTTCGACGTGCATCGATCATAGATCTATTTATACACAAAATAATTTATGGCTAAAATTGTAACAAATGTTAGATTCGATTTGATTTTAAAAGTGCATGTACTAGTTCAATGCTAGGAAGTGAGGTCTACGTTGATTTTCTTATTTTATTTGGATTTTAACTTCGCTTGAAGGAAAGGCAAGAAATTTATCATAATTGATTTTTATTTTTTCTCAAAAGAAAAATATAATTTTTTCACATTTGTGTTAATTCTCCTTTCATATTGGAAAAAGTTTTGGACTTCCCTTATAAATTAAAGATTCTTTTGTACACAAAACATAACACCTTTCACTATAGTAATCTTTAGGGTCAAATCATATCAAAATATTATGCTTGTTTTAGTATAATTCTCTTTGCTTCTGATTTGTTGTTGTTCAATGTTTAATTTGGATTATTCATTTCCTCATTATGCCTTATTATTTCGATTTCAACAAATTTATCAAGTTTAAATCTTAAATTCGTTCGCAGATGCAAAAGAAAATAAATTAATCTAGAATAACAACAATCTATACCACCAAATATAATCAGGTTAGATCGATTACAATCAATTGTACAATTATTCAAAAACATGAATAAAGGCTTCAATATTCACACGTGAAAGTATCATTTGGAGATGAAGCGCTCCTTACTAACGCAATTTCATCTTCGAGATTTGCACGTGAAAGTCTCATGTGGAGATGAACAACTCCTACCTACAAGCAATTCCATCTTCCAGATTTGCATGTGAAAGTCTCATTTGGAAATGAAATGCTTCTTATTAAAGGCAATTTCATCTTCAAGATTTGCATGTGAAAGTCTCATTTGGAGATAAAGCCTCCTTACAAAAGCCAATTCCATCTTTGAGATTAGCACGTGAAAGTTTCATTTGGAAATGAAGCGCTCCTTACTAAAGGCAATTTCATATTCAAAATTTGAACTTGAGATATTTAGTTAAGGACGAGGGAGTATTTAGCACTCTATCTAGAGGTAGATGTAACGTTTGCAAGTTGCAACACCATATTTAAACACATAATTTTAAAAATACAATGACTTCAATGCTAAAAAATTTAAAATTGAAGACCCGCCTCTGATCCCACCACAACTTTTTATGAACAATGAAATTAAAATTGAAAATTTTGAACATTGTAGTATGTGGCCCAACCAATTTTTTCACTCTAAATTCAAACAAGTATTATAAAATTTATTCATCCAAAACACAACTTGTGAAAGCATAGAAACTTTTATTACAACAAACACAAGTACTGTGTATGAAATGATTTGAATAATGGAAGATTGCTCACATTTGTAAGTATTTTTACCTTAGTTAGTAAACGTTTCACCACTTAATTATCTATGTGTTATATATATTAAGCTTGTGATGTTACTTAAAATTTTACCGTGATATAATTTTAAAAATAGTCCAAATATAACATTCATAAGTAATATTTTCAATTTGTTTATTATCTATATATACATATTTAGTAAAAAGATTTGACGAAATAGTGTCCCATGACATGACGGGCAGAGCCACAATGGTGCAAGGGGGCTTATTTTCTTGTGTACAGTATTACGCTAAAAATAATTATATATAATCTAGACCAGTGTTTTAAAAGGCATGGGTGTGAGGCGAGACGGTTTACATAGCACGGGCCGAGGCGTAAGCCCCGGGACATGGGGTGTAAGTCCCGTGGATCTTTAATTTATAATTTATAATATAATAACATAAAATTATACAAAAAATGCATTATTAATTTTAAAAAATTTAAAACATGATTAAAAAAACTCATAGAAAACAAAACTTTTAACATCATTTATAAGTAGAAATAGTGCAATCATATAAAAATTATTATGTGATGAAAATCAACTCTAACAACTTAACTTACAAATAATAAAAGAATCACAATTTCTTAAAATATATAATATCATACTATGCAATTTACCTCCCTAAAAGAAATAATCAATAAACTGTTAATATTATAATTAAAACATCAACTCTTTCATGAATAAAAATAAAATACTTTCAAACAATAAAATAAAATATGATAATTTTGAAATATAAGACAAAAACATAACGACCAATTACAAGTGAAGATGTAAAATTTGGATATGTATTTTTAAACAGAAATGTTAAGTCATATTCACCCTTACAACATTCTCAATTAGTAAATAATGTAGTTACTCTTAATTTTCTTATTTCAACAGATGAAAAAAACTACTAAGCATCATTTATTTAGTAGAGAATTATTAGTATTAACAGTGTTGATTAAGAAATTTGACACAATTTATGTAAGAACAATTAGGCAAGCTCCGGACGTTGGGCGTTAGACGTATTCAGGGCGTACAGTCTGGCGCTTAGGGCGTAAGCCTCACAGAACTAAGTCCCACACATGAGCCTTAAGGCATGCCAGTGCCCCGCCCCAGGGCGAGTCCGGACTCTGCCTTTTAAAACACTGATCTAGACAAATATTATGAGAGGTGTGAGACAAGAGGATAAGGGTGGTGGAGATGAAGACAAGATGTGTTGGAGAATGGGGAGAATGGGGAGACAATGAACTTAGAATGTCACTTACGGAACTTCTTTTCCCTACTTCAATTAGGAAAGTCATTTTCTTCATTTTTAAGAGACATATTTTCTTAGAGAAAATATTTTTGAAAATCTTGACCAATCGAACACTAGAAATCAAACACACCCTAACTATTACTCCATCCATTTTAAAAAAAAACAACCTATTTTGACTTGACACGGAGTTTAAGAAAATAAAGAAGACTTTTGAATCATGTGGTCTTAAATTAAAGTTATGTCAAATGTACCAAAATGTCCTTTAATCTAGTGGTCTTAAACATGCCACGTGGAAAATTATAATTAAAGTGTTGCCAAAAAAGGTAAAGATCATTCTTTTTGAAAAGAACTAAAAAGGAAAGTAGGTCATTCTTTCTTAGACGAAGGGAGTAGTAAACAACAATCGATAAACTTACAATCCGGGGTAATCTTCCATAAGGACAAGGTAATATTGAATTTCTTTTTGATTTCTTTGGGCTAAATCGGGTTTGTTAATTATATGGAGCAAGAACAATGAATTATGTACCTTAAAGCAGCGGAAGATTTGTTGAACTTGCTACCACACGAATCTGCCCCGAGTCTACTTTGAATCTCTTGGAAAACAAAGTTTGTTCTTCACAAACTAAGAGTCTTTAGGGTGTTTTTGTTGATATGATAAAGAAAGGAAAATTTCGGTCTCTATTTTTCCCTCTTCTGTTTTCTATCTTCTATATCTATTTTCTATTACTGAGGAGAAGATGATTTAAAAGGGATTTATGAAGTGGTTAAACAGTTACATAGTAGTAACTGTTCCCCCCATATTTGAATCGATCTTATCTTCAATCTAATCCTCTTTTCAGTAAAAGAAATGGGTCGGGTCGGGTCGGGTCGGGTCGGTCCTCATGGGCGACCCATGACCCTCAAAATCCAACATCTCCCACTTCGCATATGGTGGACAAGACCCAAGCCAGTAAGACATCAACTAGACACCCAATTCATACGACAAATAGTTCGTGCGACCTGCGAGCATCAAGAGCTTTACCTTTAAGGTTTTACAAGCTACACATAGGAATCCAATCACATGCGGAAAGAATTCTCTACTAATATGAGGGTACTAATACTCACAATACCCCAGACATTATTCACTACTTCAGTAGTTACTCATCCGATCCCTCATCCTCTTAAAGAGGTGAACTCGAGTTCATCTTTAACTTTACATACACAATTACACTTGACACCTATGTGGTTAGTGTAATAGCCGGCTTGTGTTCACAAGTTAAATTATTCTTTTTATTGTCTTCCCTTTCTACTCGAATCTATCTGCTTCAAATCAACTGCTTTCTTAGACATGTACTGCATTGCCAAATTACTCATGGCTATTAGTAACATGCTAAAGTAGCAACACTGATCGAACTTTCAAGAAACAGTCAAAGGTCAAAGGGTATTTTAAAGAAAAGTTAATAAAACTTTTAGGGTCTCACACAATGAAGAAGTAGGGATTCATTCTTTCATTAACCCATTGGTCGCTAAGCACACGTGGTATGAAACACGTGCTACGATGTTCTCACCTTATATTGGTGCGTGTGTCTTATTCGTTTAGTCATTTTAACATCGTACAGATCTTGGTCTAGACACCTCTAAATGTCTAACCTGAGTTTCTTTCTTTAATAATCCTCAAATCTATCTTCTTATAGAAACTCACATCTGGCTTTGCAAAACAAGTCATAATATGATGGTGAAACTCTTCTCTTCACGTTCCTCGACGTAAGAGGCGATTGCTCGTGTGAGAGAGTCAATCTCGTGACTTGTTCGACACACTTTATAAATAAAACACATTATCACATGCATATAAGATATGAACATAAATTCAAAAGTCTTAGATTGATAAAATATTATAACAATTAAGTTATTTTACAATACAGAAATATAATCATATCCTACGCAAACCTAGAGCCATAACATGTTTATCGAACAAGTCTCTAGATATCGCCTTTGTAAAGGGATCAGCTATCATTTCTCGTGTAGGAATGTATTGTAAATTTATTTCTCCACTTGCTACTATGTCTCTCACAAAGTTATACTTGATGTCAATGTGTTTGGTTTTGCTGTGATACTTAGGATCCTTCGTATATGCGATAGCCGCTTGACTGTCACAATGTAAAATCATGGGACCCTTTGAATTCTTTGCAATATTCAAATGCTCAAAGAATCTCTTTAACCAAACAGCTTCTTGTACTGCAGACGCACAAGCCACAAATTCAGATTCCATGGTTGAAAGGGCTGTGCAAGTTTGTTTCTTACTTTTCCACGAAATAGCACCACCATTTAGTAAGAAAGCATAACCGGAGGTTGATTTTCTATCATACCGGTCACCAGCCCAATCAGCATCTGTATAACCTCTTATGAATAAATCAGATCCACTATAGCATAGTGAATAATCTGCAGTTCCCTTCAGGTATCGGAAAATTCTTTTTACTGCTTTCCAATGATCTCTTCCAGGATTGGATTGATACCTGCTAACCAGACCTACGGCATAACAAATATCTGGGCGAGTACACATCATAGCGTACATCAAGCTCCCAATCGCACTAGAATATGGAACTCGAGACATGTCTTCCTTTTCTTTTTCAGTCTTTGGACACATTTCAAGGCTTAAAGTTTCACCTCTTGCTATAGGAGTATCCATGGATTTGCAACTATTCATTCGAAAGCGTTCCAAAATTTTCTTTATGTATGTTTCTTGAGATAGACTCAAAATTTTCTTGGAACGATCTCTTTGGATTTTTACACCCAATATATAGTCTGCTTCACCCATATCTTTCATGTCAAATGACTTTGAAAGCCATGACTTAACAGTTTTCACATACTCCAAATTATTTTCAGCTAATAAAATATCATCCACGTAAAGCGAAAGAATCACAAACATTCCATTGGACTTCTTCACATAGATGCAATGGTCTTCATCGATCATGGTGAAATCAAATGAAATCACTTCCTTATGAAATCTCATGTACCACTGCCTTGAAGACTGCTTTAGGCCATATATTGATCTGTTCAATTTACAAACCTTCTTTTCTTGGCCTTTAACAACAAAACCTACAGGTTGTACCATGTAGATTTCCTCGTTTAGTTCTCCATTAAGAAAAGCGGTCTTTACGTCCATTTGGTGTAATTCTAAATCCAAACGTGCAACAATAGCCAAAAGTAAACGAATTGAGGTGAACTTCACAACTGGTGAAAAAGTTTCCTCATAATCTATTCCAGCTTCTTGAGTAAAACCTTTTGCCACCAATCGTGCTTTGTGTCTTTCTATTGACCCATCTGATTTGCGTTTAACTTTGAGAATCCATTTATTCCCAATAGCTCTACGCCCAGAAGGAAGGTCAACTAGATCCCAGACTTTATTGGTTTTCATGGACTTTAATTCTTCTTTCATCGCTTTCATCCATTCATCTTTTTCAGGGCTCGATAATGCCTCAGTCACAGAATTAGGTTCATCCAATTCTGTGGGAGATACCAAGAAAACATAATCCTCAATCTCATAAGATCGTTTAGGTACACCTTTTCTGGTACTCTTACGTAATTGAAGTTCAGATTCCTCTATAGGATTTTGGGAATCATAACTCCCACTTGGACCAAGAACCATTTCTTGATCTAATGGATTATCAAGCATGTCCGACGACATTATTTGATCATCTGAATTCAATATTTCGTAAAGAGGCTCACTATCCTTTATTTCACCCTTTTTAGGAAAATCATTTTCCAGAAATGTGACATCTCGTGATTCAATTTCAGTAGTACTTCCATCCTCTAATTCACCAATGAACACATACCCTTTGGAGTGTTCTGAGTATCTTATAAAGATACATTTCTTTCCTTTTGGACTTAGTTTACCAAACTCACCAAAACGATCTTTAATATATGCAGCACAACCCCAAGGTCGTAGATCATTAAGTTTTGGTTTATGACCAGTCCATAGTTCATAAGGAGTAGAGGCTACTGATTTAGAAGGCACTTTATTCAATATGTAGGCCACAGTCAATAACGCATCCCCCCAGAAAGAGATTGGTAAATTTGCCTGCGCCATCATTGACCTTACCATGTCCAACAATGTTCTATTCCTTCTTTCAGCTACACCATTTTGTTGAGGTGTATAAGGAGTAGTTAACTGTCTGATAATGCCCTTTTCAGTACACAGTTCTTCAAACTGATTTGACAAATATTCACGACCTCTATCGGTTCTTAAAGCCTTTATACTTTTATCTAATTGATTCTCAACTTCATTCAAATATTTTTTAAAGCATTCAAGTGCTTCAGATTTATGAGAAATCAAATAGACATAACCAAAGCGTGTGAAATCGTCAATAAATGTAATGAAATATAAAGCACCAGACCTTGCCCTCACATTCATTGGACCACAAATATCAGAATAGATTAATTGTAGTGGGAATTCAGCTCTTTTAGCCTTCCCAAACGATTTACGTGTAATCTTTCCGGCAAGATAATTTTCACAAGTTGGCATTTCAATTTTGGAAAGAGAACCTAGATGTCCTTCCTTTTCCAATCTATTCATTCGATCTTGCCCTATGTGACCCAATCTAGAATGCCATGTAATTATATCAACATCATTATTACTAGAATAACATGCCATTACACAACGGTCAACATAATAATCATAAGTTGAAGGATTACAATCTAAAACGATAAAGCGATCATAACGAAGTCCAAAACCATAAAAAACATTATCTAGAGTTATTCTAACACCATTACGACTAAAATACAAATTGAAACCAACATCTAAAAGAACAGACACAGATACTAAGTTTCGTCGAATCTCTGGAGTATATAGGACGTCATGCAACATCAATGACCGGCCACCACGCAAGTCTACTTTGCAAGTGCCAATCCCTTTGACTTCAAGTCTTGCATTATTTCCTACATATATCCACCTTGATCCAGGTGAAACTCGACGGAACTCCACAAACGCTTCTCGATCACGACTCACATGGTCGGTGGCTCCTGAGTCTACAATCCACATAGGATAAGATTCAGTTAATAAAGCAACTTAGAGATGCGATTAGAAATGCTAACTTTTTCTGCTCGGGACAATCACGAGCAAAATGCCCCAGAACTTGGCAATTGTAGCACTTCATCTTACTCTTGTCTTTCTTCTTGAAAAACCTTTTTCCCTTCTTGGAATTTGGCTTGTTCTTTTTCTCAAAGGGTCCTTTTTCGGTCTCCTTATCCTTCCCGTTCTTTTTCCAATTTTTCTTACGCTTGAAGCCTGAAGACTTGTTTCCACTTGATTCTGCCATAAAGGCATTAGAAGCAGTTTTAGCAGCACTAAGCCGCTCGTCTTCAAGTTCAACATGACGGGCAACATCAGAAAAAGTTTTGATGCTATCATTGTGGGTTAAGTTAACCTTCAAATGTTCCCAACTGTTGGGAAGAGACCGAATCACTGCCTGAACCTGTTGCTCATCCGAGAGAACATGACCAGCACTTTTGAGTTGAGCTATCATATTAGACATCACCCTAAGGTGTTGTTTGATATTCTGATCGTGACGCTTCTTGTAAGTGTCAAACTTGATAGTCAGTTGTCTGAGGCGGGTGACTGATGTACCCCCATATGTTCCTCGCAAGTGTGCCCAGATGGCATGAGCAGTAGGAAATTCCTCAACCTCATGAATGAGGTCATCAACCACAGAACTAACAATGATTCCACGTGCAACGGAATCAGCCTTTTTCCAAGCCTTATAAGCTTCAAGGTCTCTTCTGTGTTGTGCAGTGTTACCCTCCTCTGGTTGACATAAAACATGGTTAATACCTTCGAGAGCATTTTGCTCTTCCAGTACATACCATATTTTACGACTCCAAATGTCGTAATTGTCACCATTTAGTTTTTCACCTTTGTTCAAGTCGACAATTATGCTTTTTGATGCCATGTCTATTATTAAGAGACAATTACGCAAGTATATTTATCAATAATGCATGCGACTTACACATTTAAGCAAATCAATTCACATAAAGGTTTCATGTTTAATGTAAAATCGAAAGGACACATAAGAATTCGATCATCATCTACGAATTAAACATTTGACCAAAATTAGAAGTTAATTTCTTAATGTGTATTTTAATGATAGCTTTCAATTAAGTTTTAGTAAACTTAAATAAATAAATGGAATTCATATCAAAAGAGAGAAACAACTTAATTAATATAATATATAATAATGTTAATAAATTACTTCAAGTTACAAGTCAATTCAAAGATGAAAATCATCCCACAAATATTCGAGACGTCGAATATACACCCAAAAAGGCTCGCTAGGCCAAATCTCGTGATAAACTTTAATTAGTCTCTCGCCCCAAGGATTACGGAGAGAGTCTACTAATATTGCTAAAGCTTCCCAATCCAAGATTTCTACATAGTTTTCTAGTTCTATACGCTTTAATTCAAAAAACTGAATAAAACTAGCAACTGAAATATTAGGGGACATCTTAAAAGACTTGAACTCTTTTAGTTTCTTTTCTCTTTCCCTTCGAATAGTCCTCTCATTCCGTAACAGATTTTGTGTCGCCCTTGGGACACTAATTCGTACGATCTCACGACATCGAAAACATGTCCGTCTACGGCGTGCTCTTCCACTTTGTCTCTTTGCTCGACATCCTGAACTCCCACTTGGAGTGATTCGAGTTTGTCCTTGTTCAGCCATGTCTGAAATAGGAACAAAGAAACAATCAGAATGGATATACCATTCAATGTAGCAACTTATGCCACAATTAATTGTAGAAGGCAAAATCTGTTAAAGAATTTAAGTACTGTACAAATTACAAAGACCAAAAAATGTTATTTTAATTTTTTTTTTTTAGACCAATTGCCGTTTGTATATTAATACATGGTCAAAAAAAATATTTAGTCCAAAAAAAAATGTATGGCATCATACAGTACTAACAACAAAAGTATCAAAAAAAAAAGGATCATAATTGGTAAACAAATATTAACAGTGATGCTACCATTAATATCCTCCACTATCGGATAGACTCTCATCACTGTAGAATGTACTTATTTATCATCACAGCAAGCAAACCCAATGTAATCAACTAAAGTCTTAAAGTATTAAATAATAATATATTCAAACTTTATTAACACTTCCAATTTCAATCATAGAGCAAGATTTCATCTGTTAGTACATATACGTTTTATTCACAGTAAGTTATGTACTACAATATTTTTCTTTTTCCCACAAACCAAAAAAAAAGTACAATGTACTCTTCCCTTTCTTCCATTATTAAATGATAAAAATGGGTTCAATGGACCACGTACAAAAAAAAAAAACTTGATATAATTTCTACACCATTCCCTTTTTTTTTAATCATTTCCCATAAAAGAAGGACACAAAGACATAATTCTCTATCCTTCTTCTTTCATAAAGAACAGAGAACCAAAGAAAATTTCTCACCTTAAAAGCAAATGCTCTGCACTATTTTCTTCTCCAACAGGACTCGACAAATAAATTAAGGAGAAATAAAAGAATTTTTTTTTCAGATTTGTGATTTTATTCCTCTCTACTTCCACCCCCAAAAAAAATATGGTGAATCAGAAGCATATATACAGATCTATAATTCATTCTTTCTCCTTCTCAACGCAAATCATAAGTGGGTTCTTTAGATGAAGAAACAAAGCACAAAAAAAAATGCAGATCCAAGGTGAGTTCTAATTCAATTCTTCAAGAATTTTTCACACTAGTTTTGTTTCCAAAAAAAATTGAAATTTCGAAAACATGAAAAACTCAAGAAATAACATGCTAATCAGGGCAATCAACCACGGCTCTGATACCAATGTTAATTATATGGAGCAAGAACAATGAATTATGTACCTTAAAGCAGCGGAAGATTTGTTGAACTTGCTACCACACGAATCTGCCCCGAGTCTACTTTGAATCTCTTGGAAAACAAAGTTTGTTCTTCACAAACTAAGAGTCTTTAGGGTGTTTTTGTTGATATGATAAAGAAAGGAAAATTTCGGTCTCTGTTTTTCCCTCTTCTGTTTTCTATCTTCTATATCTATTTTCTATTACTGAGGAGAAGATGATTTAAAAGGGATTTCATGAAGTGGTTAAACAGTTACATAGTAGTAACTGTTCCCCCCCATATTTGAATCGATCTTATCTTCAATCTAATCCTCTTTTCAGTAAAAGAAATGGGTCGGGTCGGGTCGGGTCGGGTCGGGTCGGTCCTCATGGGCGACGCATGACCCTCAAAATCCAACATCTCCCACTTCGCACATGGTGGACAAGACCCAAGCCAGTAAGACATCAACTAGACACCCAATTCATACGACAAATAGTTCGTGCGACCTGCGAGCATCAAGAGCTTTACCTTTAAGGTTTTACAAGCTACACATAGGAATCCAATCACATGCGAAAAGAATTCTCTACTAATATGAGGGTACTAATACTCACAATACCCCAGACATTATTCACTACTTCAGTAGTTACTCATCCGATCCCTCATCCTCTTAAAGAGGTGAACTCGAGTTCATCTTTAACTTTACATACACAATTACACTTGACACCTATGTGGTTAGTGTAATAGCCGGCTTGTGTTCACAAGTTAAATTATTCTTTTTATTGTCTTCCCTTTCTACTCGAATCTATCTGCTTCAAATCAACTGCTTTCTTAGACATGTACTGCATTGCCAAATTACTCATGGCTATTAGTAACATGCTAAAGTAGCAACACTGATCGAACTTTCAAGAAACAGTCAAAGGTCAAAGGGTATTTTAAAGAAAAGTTAATAAAACTTTTAGGGTCTCACACAATGAAGAAGTAGGGATTCATTCTTTCATTAACCCATTGGTCGCTAAGCACACGTGGTATGAAACACGTGCTACGATGTTCTCACCTTATATTGGTGCGTGTGTCTTATTCGTTTAGTCATTTTAACATCGTACAGATCTTGGTCTAGACACCTCTAAATGTCTAACCTGAGTTTCTTTCTTTAATAATCCTCAAATCTATCTTCTTATAGAAACTCACATCTGGCTTTGCAAAACAAGTCATAATATGATGGTGAAACTCTTCTCTTCACGTTCCTCGACGTAAGAGGCGATTGCTCGTGTGAGAGAGTCAATCTCGTGACTTGTTCGACACACTTTATAAATAAAACACATTATCACATGCATATAAGATATGAACATAAATTCAAAAGTCTTAGATTGATAAAATATTATAACAATTAAGTTATTTTACAATACAGAAATATAATCATATCCTACGCAAACCTAGAGCCATAACATGTTTATCGAACAAGTCTCTAGATATCGCCTTTGTAAAGGGATCAGCTATCATTTCTCGTGTAGGAATGTATTGTAAATTTATTTCTCCACTTGCTACTATGTCTCTCACAAAGTTATACTTGATGTCAATGTGTTTGGTTTTGCTGTGATACTTAGGATCCTTCGTATATGCGATAGCCGCTTGACTGTCACAATGTAAAATCATGGGACCCTTTGAATTCTTTGCAATATTCAAATGCTCAAAGAATCTCTTTAACCAAACAGCTTCTTGTACTGCAGACGCACAAGCCACAAATTCAGATTCCATGGTTGAAAGGGCTGTGCAAGTTTGTTTCTTACTTTTCCACGAAATAGCACCACCATTTAGTAAGAAAGCATAACCGGAGGTTGATTTTCTATCATACCGGTCACCAGCCCAATCAGCATCTGTATAACCTCTTATGAATAAATCAGATCCACTATAGCATAGTGAATAATCTGCAGTTCCCTTCAGGTATCGGAAAATTCTTTTTACTGCTTTCCAATGATCTCTTCCAGGATTGGATTGATACCTGCTAACCAGACCTACGGCATAACAAATATCTGGGCGAGTACACATCATAGCGTACATCAAGCTCCCAATCGCACTAGAATATGGAACTCGAGACATGTCTTCCTTTTCTTTTTCAGTCTTTGGACACATTTCAAGGCTTAAAGTTTCACCTCTTGCTATAGGAGTATCCATGGATTTGCAACTATTCATTCGAAAGCGTTCCAAAATTTTCTTTATGTATGTTTCTTGAGATAGACTCAAAATTTTCTTGGAACGATCTCTTTGGATTTTTACACCCAATATATAGTCTGCTTCACCCATATCTTTCATGTCAAATGACTTTGAAAGCCATGACTTAACAGTTTTCACATACTCCAAATTATTTTCAGCTAATAAAATATCATCCACGTAAAGCGAAAGAATCACAAACATTCCATTGGACTTCTTCACATAGATGCAATGGTCTTCATCGATCATGGTGAAATCAAATGAAATCACTTCCTTATGAAATCTCATGTACCACTGCCTTGAAGACTGCTTTAGGCCATATATTGATCTGTTCAATTTACAAACCTTCTTTTCTTGGCCTTTAACAACAAAACCTACAGGTTGTACCATGTAGATTTCCTCGTTTAGTTCTCCATTAAGAAAAGCGGTCTTTACGTCCATTTGGTGTAATTCTAAATCCAAACGTGCAACAATAGCCAAAAGTAAACGAATTGAGGTGAACTTCACAACTGGTGAAAAAGTTTCCTCATAATCTATTCCAGCTTCTTGAGTAAAACCTTTTGCCACCAATCGTGCTTTGTGTCTTTCTATTGACCCATCTGATTTGCGTTTAACTTTGAGAATCCATTTATTCCCAATAGCTCTACGCCCAGAAGGAAGGTCAACTAGATCCCAGACTTTATTGGTTTTCATGGACTTTAATTCTTCTTTCATCGCTTTCATCCATTCATCTTTTTCAGGGCTCGATAATGCCTCAGTCACAGAATTAGGTTCATCCAATTCTGTGGGAGATACCAAGAAAACATAATCCTCAATCTCATAAGATCGTTTAGGTACACCTTTTCTGGTACTCTTACGTAATTGAAGTTCAGATTCCTCTATAGGATTTTGGGAATCATAACTCCCACTTGGACCAAGAACCATTTCTTGATCTAATGGATTATCAAGCATGTCCGACGACATTATTTGATCATCTGAATTCAATATTTCGTAAAGAGGCTCACTATCCTTTATTTCACCCTTTTTAGGAAAATCATTTTCCAGAAATGTGACATCTCGTGATTCAATTTCAGTAGTACTTCCATCCTCTAATTCACCAATGAACACATACCCTTTGGAGTGTTCTGAGTATCTTATAAAGATACATTTCTTTCCTTTTGGACTTAGTTTACCAAACTCACCAAAACGATCTTTAATATATGCAGCACAACCCCAAGGTCGTAGATCATTAAGTTTTGGTTTATGACCAGTCCATAGTTCATAAGGAGTAGAGGCTACTGATTTAGAAGGCACTTTATTCAATATGTAGGCCACAGTCAATAACGCATCCCCCCAGAAAGAGATTGGTAAATTTGCCTGCGCCATCATTGACCTTACCATGTCCAACAATGTTCTATTCCTTCTTTCAGCTACACCATTTTGTTGAGGTGTATAAGGAGTAGTTAACTGTCTGATAATGCCCTTTTCAGTACACAGTTCTTCAAACTGATTTGACAAATATTCACGACCTCTATCGGTTCTTAAAGCCTTTATACTTTTATCTAATTGATTCTCAACTTCATTCAAATATTTTTTAAAGCATTCAAGTGCTTCAGATTTATGAGAAATCAAATAGACATAACCAAAGCGTGTGAAATCGTCAATAAATGTAATGAAATATAAAGCACCAGACCTTGCCCTCACATTCATTGGACCACAAATATCAGAATAGATTAATTGTAGTGGGAATTCAGCTCTTTTAGCCTTCCTAAACGATTTACGTGTAATCTTTCCGGCAAGATAATTTTCACAAGTTGGCATTTCAATTTTGGAAAGAGAACCTAGATGTCCTTCCTTTTCCAATCTATTCATTCGATCTTGCCCTATGTGACCCAATCTAGAATGCCATGTAATTATATCAACATCATTATTACTAGAATAACATGCCATTACACAACGGTCAACATAATAATCATAAGTTGAAGGATTACAATCTAAAACGATAAAGCGATCATAACGAAGTCCAAAACCATAAAAAACATTATCTAGAGTTATTCTAACACCATTACGACTAAAATACAAATTGAAACCAACATCTAAAAGAACAGACACAGATACTAAGTTTCGTCGAATCTCTGGAGTATATAGGACGTCATGCAACATCAATGACCGGCCACCACGCAAGTCTACTTTGCAAGTGCCAATCCCTTTGACTTCAAGTCTTGCATTATTTCCTACATATATCCACCTTGATCCAGGTGAAACTCGACGGAACTCCACAAACGCTTCTCGATCACGACTCACATGGTCGGTGGCTCCTGAGTCTACAATCCACATAGGATAAGATTCAGTTAATAAAGCAACTTAGAGATGCGATTAGAAATGCTAACTTTTTCTGCTCGGGACAATCACGAGCAAAATGCCCCAGAACTTGGCAATTGTAGCACTTCATCTTACTCTTGTCTTTCTTCTTGAAAAACCTTTTTCCCTTCTTGGAATTTGGCTTGTTCTTTTTCTCAAAGGGTCCTTTTTCGGTCTCCTTATCCTTCCCGTTCTTTTTCCAATTTTTCTTACGCTTGAAGCCTGAAGACTTGTTTCCACTTGATTCTGCCATAAAGGCATTAGAAGCAGTTTTAGCAGCACTAAGCCGCTCGTCTTCAAGTTCAACATGACGGGCAACATCAGAAAAAGTTTTGATGCTATCATTGTGGGTTAAGTTAACCTTCAAATGTTCCCAACTGTTGGGAAGAGACCGAATCACTGCCTGAACCTGTTGCTCATCCGAGAGAACATGACCAGCACTTTTGAGTTGAGCTATCATATTAGACATCACCCTAAGGTGTTGTTTGATATTCTGATCGTGACGCTTCTTGTAAGTGTCAAACTTGATAGTCAGTTGTCTGAGGCGGGTGACTGATGTACCCCCATATGTTCCTCGCAAGTGTGCCCAGATGGCATGAGCAGTAGGAAATTCCTCAACCTCATGAATGAGGTCATCAACCACAGAACTAACAATGATTCCACGTGCAACGGAATCAGCCTTTTTCCAAGCCTTATAAGCTTCAAGGTCTCTTCTGTGTTGTGCAGTGTTACCCTCCTCTGGTTGACATAAAACATGGTTAATACCTTCGAGAGCATTTTGCTCTTCCAGTACATACCATATTTTACGACTCCAAATGTCGTAATTGTCACCATTTAGTTTTTCACCTTTGTTCAAGTCGACAATTATGCTTTTTGATGCCATGTCTATTATTAAGAGACAATTACGCAAGTATATTTATCAATAATGCATGCGACTTACACATTTAAGCAAATCAATTCACATAAAGGTTTCATGTTTAATGTAAAATCGAAAGGACACATAAGAATTCGATCATCATCTACGAATTAAACATTTGACCAAAATTAGAAGTTAATTTCTTAATGTGTATTTTAATGATAGCTTTCAATTAAGTTTTAGTAAACTTAAATAAATAAATGGAATTCATATCAAAAGAGAGAAACAACTTAATTAATATAATATATAATAATGTTAATAAATTACTTCAAGTTACAAGTCAATTCAAAGATGAAAATCATCCCACAAATATTCGAGACGTCGAATATACACCCAAAAAGGCTCGCTAGGCCAAATCTCGTGATAAACTTTAATTAGTCTCTCGCCCCAAGGATTACGGAGAGAGTCTACTAATATTGCTAAAGCTTCCCAATCCAAGATTTCTACATAGTTTTCTAGTTCTATACGCTTTAATTCAAAAAACTGAATAAAACTAGCAACTGAAATATTAGGGGACATCTTAAAAGACTTGAACTCTTTTAGTTTCTTTTCTCTTTCCCTTCGAATAGTCCTCTCATTCCGTAACAGATTTTGTGTCGCCCTTGGGACACTAATTCGTACGATCTCACGACATCGAAAACATGTCCGTCTACGGCGTGCTCTTCCACTTTGTCTCTTTGCTCGACATCCTGAACTCCCACTTGGAGTGATTCGAGTTTGTCCTTGTTCAGCCATGTCTGAAATAGGAACAAAGAAACAATCAGAATGGATATACCATTCAATGTAGCAACTTATGCCACAATTAATTGTAGAAGGCAAAATCTGTTAAAGAATTTAAGTACTGTACAAATTACAAAGACCAAAAAATGTTATTTTAATTTTTTTTTTTTTAGACCAATTGCCTTTTGTATATTAATACATGGTCAAAAAAAATATTTAGTCCAAAAAAAAAATGTATGGCATCATACAGTACTAACAACAAAAGTATCAAAAAAAAAAGGATCATAATTGGTAAACAAATATTAACAGTGATGCTACCATTAATATCCTCCACTATCGGATAGACTCTCATCACTGTAGAATGTACTTATTTATCATCACAGCAAGCAAACCCAATGTAATCAACTAAAGTCTTAAAGTATTAAATAATAATATATTCAAACTTTATTAACACTTCCAATTTCAATCATAGAGCAAGATTTCATCTGTTAGTACATATACGTTTTATTCACAGTAAGTTATGTACTACAATATTTTTCTTTTTCCCACAAACCAAAAAAAAAGTACAATGTACTCTTCCCTTTCTTCCATTATTAAATGATAAAAATGGGTTCAATGGACCACGTACAAAAAAAAAAAACTTGATATAATTTCTACACCATTCCCTTTTTTTTTAATCATTTCCCATAAAAGAAGGACACAAAGACATAATTCTCTATCCTTCTTCTTTCATAAAGAACAGAGAACCAAAGAAAATTTCTCACCTTAAAAGCAAATGCTCTGCACTATTTTCTTCTCCAACAGGACTCGACAAATAAATTAAGGAGAAATAAAAGAATTTTTTTTTCAGATTTGTGATTTTATTCCTCTCTACTTCCACCCCCAAAAAAAATATGGTGAATCAGAAGCATATATACAGATCTATAATTCATTCTTTCTCCTTCTCAACGCAAATCATAAGTGGGTTCTTTAGATGAAGAAACAAAGCACAAAAAAAAATGCAGATCCAAGGTGAGTTCTAATTCAATTCTTCAAGAATTTTTCACACTAGTTTTGTTTCCAAAAAAAATTGAAATTTCGAAAACATGAAAAACTCAAGAAATAACATGCTAATCAGGGCAATCAACCACGGCTCTGATACCAATGTTAATTATATGGAGCAAGAACAATGAATTATGTACCTTAAAGCAGCGGAAGATTTGTTGAACTTGCTACCACACGAATCTGCCCCGAGTCTACTTTGAATCTCTTGGAAAACAAAGTTTGTTCTTCACAAACTAAGAGTCTTTAGGGTGTTTTTGTTGATATGATAAAGAAAGGAAAATTTCGGTCTCTGTTTTTCCCTCTTCTGTTTTCTATCTTCTATATCTATTTTCTATTACTGAGGAGAAGATGATTTAAAAGGGATTTCATGAAGTGGTTAAACAGTTACATAGTAGTAACTGTTCCCCCCCATATTTGAATCGATCTTATCTTCAATCTAATCCTCTTTTCAGTAAAAGAAATGGGTCGGGTCGGGTCGGGTCGGGTCGGGTCGGTCCTCATGGGCGACGCATGACCCTCAAAATCCAACATCTCCCACTTCGCACATGGTGGACAAGACCCAAGCCAGTAAGACATCAACTAGACACCCAATTCATACGACAAATAGTTCGTGCGACCTGCGAGCATCAAGAGCTTTACCTTTAAGGTTTTACAAGCTACACATAGGAATCCAATCACATGCGAAAAGAATTCTCTACTAATATGAGGGTACTAATACTCACAATACCCCAGACATTATTCACTACTTCAGTAGTTACTCATCCGATCCCTCATCCTCTTAAAGAGGTGAACTCGAGTTCATCTTTAACTTTACATACACAATTACACTTGACACCTATGTGGTTAGTGTAATAGCCGGCTTGTGTTCACAAGTTAAATTATTCTTTTTATTGTCTTCCCTTTCTACTCGAATCTATCTGCTTCAAATCAACTGCTTTCTTAGACATGTACTGCATTGCCAAATTACTCATGGCTATTAGTAACATGCTAAAGTAGCAACACTGATCGAACTTTCAAGAAACAGTCAAAGGTCAAAGGGTATTTTAAAGAAAAGTTAATAAAACTTTTAGGGTCTCACACAATGAAGAAGTAGGGATTCATTCTTTCATTAACCCATTGGTCGCTAAGCACACGTGGTATGAAACACGTGCTACGATGTTCTCACCTTATATTGGTGCGTGTGTCTTATTCGTTTAGTCATTTTAACATCGTACAGATCTTGGTCTAGACACCTCTAAATGTCTAACCTGAGTTTCTTTCTTTAATAATCCTCAAATCTATCTTCTTATAGAAACTCACATCTGGCTTTGCAAAACAAGTCATAATATGATGGTGAAACTCTTCTCTTCACGTTCCTCGACGTAAGAGGCGATTGCTCGTGTGAGAGAGTCAATCTCGTGACTTGTTCGACACACTTTATAAATAAAACACATTATCACATGCATATAAGATATGAACATAAATTCAAAAGTCTTAGATTGATAAAATATTATAACAATTAAGTTATTTTACAATACAGAAATATAATCATATCCTACGCAAACCTAGAGCCATAACATGTTTATCGAACAAGTCTCTAGATATCGCCTTTGTAAAGGGATCAGCTATCATTTCTCGTGTAGGAATGTATTGTAAATTTATTTCTCCACTTGCTACTATGTCTCTCACAAAGTTATACTTGATGTCAATGTGTTTGGTTTTGCTGTGATACTTAGGATCCTTCGTATATGCGATAGCCGCTTGACTGTCACAATGTAAAATCATGGGACCCTTTGAATTCTTTGCAATATTCAAATGCTCAAAGAATCTCTTTAACCAAACAGCTTCTTGTACTGCAGACGCACAAGCCACAAATTCAGATTCCATGGTTGAAAGGGCTGTGCAAGTTTGTTTCTTACTTTTCCACGAAATAGCACCACCATTTAGTAAGAAAGCATAACCGGAGGTTGATTTTCTATCATACCGGTCACCAGCCCAATCAGCATCTGTATAACCTCTTATGAATAAATCAGATCCACTATAGCATAGTGAATAATCTGCAGTTCCCTTCAGGTATCGGAAAATTCTTTTTACTGCTTTCCAATGATCTCTTCCAGGATTGGATTGATACCTGCTAACCAGACCTACGGCATAACAAATATCTGGGCGAGTACACATCATAGCGTACATCAAGCTCCCAATCGCACTAGAATATGGAACTCGAGACATGTCTTCCTTTTCTTTTTCAGTCTTTGGACACATTTCAAGGCTTAAAGTTTCACCTCTTGCTATAGGAGTATCCATGGATTTGCAACTATTCATTCGAAAGCGTTCCAAAATTTTCTTTATGTATGTTTCTTGAGATAGACTCAAAATTTTCTTGGAACGATCTCTTTGGATTTTTACACCCAATATATAGTCTGCTTCACCCATATCTTTCATGTCAAATGACTTTGAAAGCCATGACTTAACAGTTTTCACATACTCCAAATTATTTTCAGCTAATAAAATATCATCCACGTAAAGCGAAAGAATCACAAACATTCCATTGGACTTCTTCACATAGATGCAATGGTCTTCATCGATCATGGTGAAATCAAATGAAATCACTTCCTTATGAAATCTCATGTACCACTGCCTTGAAGACTGCTTTAGGCCATATATTGATCTGTTCAATTTACAAACCTTCTTTTCTTGGCCTTTAACAACAAAACCTACAGGTTGTACCATGTAGATTTCCTCGTTTAGTTCTCCATTAAGAAAAGCGGTCTTTACGTCCATTTGGTGTAATTCTAAATCCAAACGTGCAACAATAGCCAAAAGTAAACGAATTGAGGTGAACTTCACAACTGGTGAAAAAGTTTCCTCATAATCTATTCCAGCTTCTTGAGTAAAACCTTTTGCCACCAATCGTGCTTTGTGTCTTTCTATTGACCCATCTGATTTGCGTTTAACTTTGAGAATCCATTTATTCCCAATAGCTCTACGCCCAGAAGGAAGGTCAACTAGATCCCAGACTTTATTGGTTTTCATGGACTTTAATTCTTCTTTCATCGCTTTCATCCATTCATCTTTTTCAGGGCTCGATAATGCCTCAGTCACAGAATTAGGTTCATCCAATTCTGTGGGAGATACCAAGAAAACATAATCCTCAATCTCATAAGATCGTTTAGGTACACCTTTTCTGGTACTCTTACGTAATTGAAGTTCAGATTCCTCTATAGGATTTTGGGAATCATAACTCCCACTTGGACCAAGAACCATTTCTTGATCTAATGGATTATCAAGCATGTCCGACGACATTATTTGATCATCTGAATTCAATATTTCGTAAAGAGGCTCACTATCCTTTATTTCACCCTTTTTAGGAAAATCATTTTCCAGAAATGTGACATCTCGTGATTCAATTTCAGTAGTACTTCCATCCTCTAATTCACCAATGAACACATACCCTTTGGAGTGTTCTGAGTATCTTATAAAGATACATTTCTTTCCTTTTGGACTTAGTTTACCAAACTCACCAAAACGATCTTTAATATATGCAGCACAACCCCAAGGTCGTAGATCATTAAGTTTTGGTTTATGACCAGTCCATAGTTCATAAGGAGTAGAGGCTACTGATTTAGAAGGCACTTTATTCAATATGTAGGCCGCAGTCAATAACGCATCCCCCCAGAAAGAGATTGGTAAATTTGCCTGCGCCATCATTGACCTTACCATGTCCAACAATGTTCTATTCCTTCTTTCAGCTACACCATTTTGTTGAGGTGTATAAGGAGTAGTTAACTGTCTGATAATGCCCTTTTCAGTACACAGTTCTTCAAACTGATTTGACAAATATTCACGACCTCTATCGGTTCTTAAAGCCTTTATACTTTTATCTAATTGATTCTCAACTTCATTCAAATATTTTTTAAAGCATTCAAGTGCTTCAGATTTATGAGAAATCAAATAGACATAACCAAAGCGTGTGAAATCGTCAATAAATATAATGAAATATAAAGCACCAGACCTTGCCCTCACATTCATTGGACCACAAATATCAGAATAGATTAATTGTAGTGGGAATTCAGCTCTTTTAGCCTTCCCAAACGATTTACGTGTAATCTTTCCGGCAAGACAATTTTCACAAGTTGGCATTTCAATTTTGGAAAGAGAACCTAGATGTCCTTCCTTTTCCAATCTATTCATTCGATCTTGCCCTATGTGACCCAATCTAGAATGCCATGTAATTATATCAACATCATTATTACTAGAATAACATGCCATTACACAACGGTCAACATAATAATCATAAGTTGAAGGATTACAATCTAAAACGATAAAGCGATCATAACGAAGTCCAAAACCATAAAAAACATTATCTAGAGTTATTCTAACACCATTACGACTAAAATACAAATTGAAACCAACATCTAAAAGAACAGACACAGATACTAAGTTTCGTCGAATCTCTGGAGTATATAGGACGTCATGCAACATCAATGACCGGCCACCACGCAAGTCTACTTTGCAAGTGCCAATCCCTTTGACTTCAAGTCTTGCATTATTTCCTACATATATCCACCTTGATCCAGGTGAAACTCGACGGAACTCCACAAACGCTTCTCGATCACGACTCACATGGTCGGTGGCTCCTGAGTCTACAATCCACATAGGATAAGATTCAGTTAATAAAGCAACTTAGAGATGCGATTAGAAATGCTAACTTTTTCTGCTCGGGACAATCACGAGCAAAATGCCCCAGAACTTGGCAATTGTAGCACTTCATCTTACTCTTGTCTTTCTTCTTGAAAAACCTTTTTCCCTTCTTGGAATTTGGCTTGTTCTTTTTCTCAAAGGGTCCTTTTTCGGTCTCCTTACCCTTCCCGTTCTTTTTCCAATTTTTCTTACGCTTGAAGCCTGAAGACTTGTTTCCACTTGATTCTGCCATAAAGGCATTAGAAGCAGTTTTAGCAGCACTAAGCCGCTCGTCTTCAAGTTCAACATGACGGGCAACATCAGAAAAAGTTTTGATGCTATCATTGTGGGTTAAGTTAACCTTCAAATGTTCCCAACTGTTGGGAAGAGACCGAATCACTGCCTGAACCTGTTGCTCATCCGAGAGAACATGACCAGCACTTTTGAGTTGAGCTATCATATTAGACATCACCCTAAGGTGTTGTTTGATATTCTGATCGTGACGCTTCTTGTAAGTGTCAAACTTGATAGTCAGTTGTCTGAGGCGGGTGACTGATGTACCCCCATATGTTCCTCGCAAGTGTGCCCAGATGGCATGAGCAGTAGGAAATTCCTCAACCTCATGAATGAGGTCATCAACCACAGAACTAACAATGATTCCACGTGCAACGGAATCAGCCTTTTTCCAAGCCTTATAAGCTTCAAGGTCTCTTCTGTGTTGTGCAGTGTTACCCTCCTCTGGTTGACATAAAACATGGTTAATACCTTCGAGAGCATTTTGCTCTTCCAGTACATACCATATTTTACGACTCCAAATGTCGTAATTGTCACCATTTAGTTTTTCACCTTTGTTCAAGTCGACAATTATGCTTTTTGATGCCATGTCTATTATTAAGAGACAATTACGCAAGTATATTTATCAATAATGCATGCGACTTACACATTTAAGCAAATCAATTCACATAAAGGTTTCATGTTTAATGTAAAATCGAAAGGACACATAAGAATTCGATCATCATCTACGAATTAAACATTTGACCAAAATTAGAAGTTAATTTCTTAATGTGTATTTTAATGATAGCTTTCAATTAAGTTTTAGTAAACTTAAATAAATAAATGGAATTCATATCAAAAGAGAGAAACAACTTAATTAATATAATATATAATAATGTTAATAAATTACTTCAAGTTACAAGTCAATTCAAAGATGAAAATCATCCCACAAATATTCGAGACGTCGAATATACACCCAAAAAGGCTCGCTAGGCCAAATCTCGTGATAAACTTTAATTAGTCTCTCGCCCCAAGGATTACGGAGAGAGTCTACTAATATTGCTAAAGCTTCCCAATCCGAGATTTCTACATAGTTTTCCAGTTCTATACGCTTTAATTCAAAAAACTGAATAAAACTAGCAACTGAAATATTAGGGGACATCTTAAAAGACTTGAACTCTTTTAGTTTCTTTTCTCTTTCCCTTCGAATAGTCCTCTCATTCCGTAACAGATTTTGTGTCGCCCTTGGGACACTAATTCGTACGATCTCACGACATCGAAAACATGTCCGTCTACGGCGTGCTCTTCCACTTTGTCTCTTTGCTCGACATCCTGAACTCCCACTTGGAGTGATTCGAGTTTGTCCTTGTTCAGCCATGTCTGAAATAGGAACAAAGAAACAATCAGAATGGATATACCATTCAATGTAGCAACTTATGCCACAATTAATTGTAGAAGGCAAAATCTGTTAAAGAATTTAAGTACTGTACAAATTACAAAGACCAAAAAATGTTATTTTAATTTTTTTTTTTAGACCAATTGCCGTTTGTATATTAATACATGGTCAAAAAAAATATTTAGTCCAAAAAAAAAATGTATGGCATCATACAGTACTAACAACAAAAGTATCAAAAAAAAAGGATCATAATTGGTAAACAAATATTAACAGTGATGCTACCATTAATATCCTCCACTATCGGATAGACTCTCATCACTGTAGAATGTACTTATTTATCATCACAGCAAGCAAACCCAATGTAATCAACTAAAGTCTTAAAGTATTAAATAATAATATATTCAAACTTTATTAACACTTCCAATTTCAATCATAGAGCAAGACTTCATCTGTTAGTACATATACGTTTTATTCACAGTAAGTTATGTACTACAATATTTTTCTTTTTCCCACAAACCAAAAAAAAAGTACAATGTACTCTTCCCTTTCTTCCATTATTAAATGATAAAAATGGGTTCAATGGACCACGTACAAAAAAAAAAACTTGATATAATTTCTACACCATTCCCTTTTTTTTTAATCATTTCCCATAAAAGAAGGACACAAAGACATAATTCTCTATCCTTCTTCTTTCATAAAGAACAGAGAACCAAAGAAAATTTCTCACCTTAAAAGCAAATGCTCTGCACTATTTTCTTCTCCAACAGGACTCGACAAATAAATTAAGGAGAAATAAAAGATTTTTTTTTTCAGATTTGTGATTTTATTCCTCTCTACTTCCACCCCAAAAAAGAATATGGTGAATCAGAAGCATATATACAGATCTATAATTCATTCTTTCTCCTTCTCAACGCAAATCATAAGTGGGTTCTTTAGATGAAGAAACAAAGCACAAAAAAAAAATGCAGATCCAAGGTGAGTTCTAATTCAATTCTTCAAGAATTTTTCACACTAGTTTTGTTTCCAAAAAAAATTGAAATTTCGAAAACATGAAAAACTCAAGAAATAACATGCTAATCAGGGCAATCAACCACGGCTCTGATACCAATGTTAATTATATGGAGCAAGAACAATGAATTATGTACCTTAAAGCAGCGGAAGATTTGTTGAACTTGCTACCACACGAATCTGCCCCGAGTCTACTTTGAATCTCTTGGAAAACAAAGTTTGTTCTTCACAAACTAAGAGTCTTTAGGGTGTTTTTGTTGATATGATAAAGAAAGGAAAATTTCGGTCTCTGTTTTTCCCTCTTCTGTTTTCTATCTTCTATATCTATTTTCTATTACTGAGGAGAAGATGATTTAAAAGGGATTTCATGAAGTGGTTAAACAGTTACATAGTAGTAACTGTTCCCCCCCATATTTGAATCGATCTTATCTTCAATCTAATCCTCTTTTCAGTAAAAGAAATGGGTCGGGTCGGGTCGGGTCGAGTCGGTCCTCATGGGCGACCCATGACCCCCAAAATCCAACAGGGTTCGCGCCAGAATGTCCTACTTCAGAAGGCAAAACGCTTCAAAAGCGACTTCATACTTGAGCTTAAATTGAAAACCTTTGGTTAAGATTAGAGGGTACTTACAACTCTATCACGATGATTAATAGTGGAGTAGTAATAATGAAAATTTGAATACTATTACAATATGTAATTGCCCAGCCAAGTACTTATTCACTTTAAAATTCAATCAAGCATGAACAAAGTTCAAACTAGAGAAGTCCATACAACATAGAAAATAGTACAAACAAACACATCATAACATAACTGCTTACTCTAAAAACGATACAGTTGAATTTGTATATGAGGTCTCGAGGTTCATCATACAGTGCTTATTCTTTGAGAGGTCCCTTCGCTCTGTCCTGTGACTCCCGAGGATCTTTACCCAATACAATAACATAAACATAGAAATTTAAATTACAACAAACACAAACATGAACTTATTTTATTTCAAGCCTAGTAGAGCTTGTATGGTTTCAATGCTGCTTCAATTTCAGTGGTATCACTAAAATAATATCCCAAATACTCTGTATATGAAAATGGTTTGAATAATGGTGGATTATTTTCATTTATAAGTCTTTTTGCAGGCTCCATAATGCACTCAACTGGACTTATTAAGCTGCCAACTGATGTCCTATCAGAAGTTGAATTTGTCACAACTCTATGCACTCCTGCTGATAGCTTTCCATTGCTGACAACCTAACAAAATCACAGTGACGTACGCAAAATTTTTCATAAACGATATCAATATTTAAAGACGCGAGCAAATTTTTCATAAGTTAATATCAATATTTCGCAAGTAGTGTCTGACAAAATTTTTTTAACGAAGCGCGTGATGTTCTGTGACACCGCTTGAGGCAAGGTATATCTGCCCTCGGACAATCGCCATTCGAAAAAAAAAAAAAAACTCCTCCAAGCCAGATAATATCAATGGTAGGATTTTCATAATATAAGGAGGATAAATGTCTGAGTTTAAATAATAAGGTGTATTTGTAACTGAATCATATTGTAAAAGGTATTTAGTATATTTTGTAACACCCCGTACTTTATAACCTCACTTGATACCTTGGGATCATATCTACATAGGTGTTCAGATGCCATGCATATGTGTTTTATAGTGTCATTGGTGAAACATTTGATATCGGACGTAACATGTGCGATTAGATCGTCGTAGGAGGTGTGTTGTGATTTCGTGGAGCATTTGGGCAAGAACTCGTACACATTATAACCTCATTTGGTGACTTTAAGTCATGTTTACTTGATGGTTAAGATCACTAAGTAAGTATTTTGTAGTGTTTGGATAAAGGATTGGACGATACGTAAACGTCGGATTAGTGGCCGGAAATTTCAGCAAAATGCTGAGACTTGCGCCACTACCCTGTTTCAGGGGTGTGGCGCAAGCCACCAGCCTGCAGAAAATTCAGAGAAGGCCCAAAACTTGCGCCACTACCCTGTTTCAGGGGGTGTGGCGCAAGGCATAAAAGTATGCCCTTTCCGGCGTCGTTTCGTAATGCAATTCTACGACGATTTCTCGATGGTGTCTTTTGGTTCTTTGGAGTTAATTGAGCGTTGTTAAAGCTTCAAACACTTCAATACACTCCTACATACTCCTACATGATCAAATCATAAAATGTGAATAGTGATCCAAAATGTTCAATGAAGCCAAGGGTGACTAGAATTCCAATTTTTGCGATCGAGGCGACGAATGAGAATCTTTTAAGAGGATGTTGTCGTGACATTATAGAAATATGTAAACATGAGATATATGGTGAATAATACATGAAATCTTTGGGTTGCATGGATATGTATGATTGGGCCCAAAATTAGGCCCAAATGGGATTAAAAGACTTGGCCCAAAGAGGAAATGACCCATTCTTGCAATAATTGACCAATTGAACATATCCCTTAATGACACATGGAACTAAGAATGACCTTGGGTCTATATAAAGTCCCCAACATCAGATTTTATTATCAAAAGCTCTCATAACTTTTGGATATTTTCTTAAAACATTTCTCTCTTTTCCAAACCCTAAGGCAAATAATCCCTTTGGACTCCTTGGACAAGATCAACATATTTCAAGCCTTGGTAAGTATTTCTCCTCATGGATTAACATATTATATGCATGGGAGATTATGTATATTATGCTAGTGGTGTTGGCAAAGTGATGAATAGTGTATTTTGCTTTTGGTGTAAGATATACTATCTTGGTGAATTGAACTTGAATTAGGCCTTGTGCCTTTGATGAAAAAGCATGGTATGGATAAAATATGAACATGTATGGTGTTATTTTTGGCATTAAATTTGTTCTTGTCAAAAAGTGGAAATTATGGGATTTTGGCCGATATGTGTTATGAGTTGAATTAAGGTGCTTTGATGGCTTATTTGGGATGTGTTAAGGATAAGAAAGTGTAAAGGAGAAGTATTGTGGTGAAATGTGTTGATTTTTATGTATTGGTCAATGTTGGGAATATTATGGAATTTTTGGAATAATAGTATGATCAATGGTTTTATCAAGGGGAAATGACATGTTTAAAGCCAAACATGTAATTCATTGACATGGTATGCATTTGTAAAGTAATTGGTGGTTAATGTGAATTTCGTTATATATTTGTAGAGTGACACCTAAAGAAGGAGCGGGCTTATTGTATACGCATCTAAAGTTGTATATTCGTATTGCGAATCCAAGGTATGCAAGGTTACTTTGTCCGTATCTTTCTACGGCCAATAGTGTTCACATTGACATTTCTCTAGTTCTATTCCGAAATGTACTAAGGTATCCCATATGCACTTATCTATGGTCATTGTCATATATTTCCTACTCATTGATCAATTGTGAATCTCATTTATCATATTCATGGTTAACTTTCCGAAAGTGCAAATAAGGCTATATTCCAATATTCCAATAGTGCCTATACTTGTGTCTCTTGTTCATGGATTATTGTCCAATGGTTCCAATGGTATCATGGTGCTAGTTATATTATATTTCTCCTTGATATTTATTCTTATGTCCTTTATTGGTCAATGATTCAAAGCTTCCAACAATGTTGTGTTCCAAAGTTCCAAAGTGATGTTATGATTATCAAAGTATCAATCTCAAAGTAATGAACAAAGTAATGCAAATGTGGTCAATGCTCAAGTACGGGTGGCAAGTCTAGGGGCATAAGCCTAGCTCGACTCGATCCCGAGATTTGGATTTATGGGTGGCAAGTCTAGGGGCGTAAGCCTAGCTCGACTCGATCCCGAGGGTGGCAAGTCTAGGGGCATAAGCCTAGCTCGACTCGATCCCTATATGATGATATGAAGGACCCACTGATCAGTCGGAGCCCGGGTACATTGTGATATGTAATGACATGTGAGCATTGAGATAAAGAAAGTAATGAAAATAATGAAAGCAATCCACATGGTTTCCAAAGCGTAACATGGTGACTTATTCACATTGAGTATTCATATGTTTTGAGTTCATTGACATATTCATTGAAATATTCACGTGTTGTATAGTTTCATCTGAGCCTTGCATACTCAGTACTTATTTCGTACTGACCCCTCTCGGGGAATTTACCTTACTTGCTGCAGGCACAGGTCCCAGTAGGCCACCTCAGTAGATTGCCAGTGTTAGCGGTTCTTTGGTGAGCTCCAGCTCATTCGGGGCTTCTCCGAGTCAGAATGTATATATGTTTTGGTATTGTACATAATGTGTAAAGCAGGGACTTGTCCCGACTTATGGTTCATTTTGGTCAATGCTCTTGTTAGAGGCTTTTGTAGACCGATGTGGGTGTAATAGTGTAAAAGACACATGTTGTTTTGATTGAATGGCCTCAACGGCCAAGTTTCATATGTATGCCTAAATATGTCCCATGTTCTCCTTTATTCGTATTTCGTAATATTATGCAATGGTGGTTATGAAGATTATATGCATATGATTGAGCATAGGCAAAGGTTGGTTCTCTCGGGCCTTATCGGCTACGGGTGCCAATCATGTCTCGATGGGATTCGGGGAGTGACATATTTACTCTAATATTAATAAACTAAAAGGATAATTTGTGTATCATTATAAAAAAACTAAAATAAATATCTCCATTCTAATTTATGTGGCTAAGTTTAAATGGACACAGAGTTTAAGGAAAAAAAAAGAATGATTTTTTAAACTTGTGATCACAAACATGTCATAATATTTGTGTGATTATTAGACTTTTGAAACGTGTGATCTAAAGCACTATATAACATTTGTGTGATCGGTAAAGGTGAAGTTTTAAGTTAAATCATTTCAAAATTTAAAAGCTTGTCATTCTTTTATAAACTGGCCGAAAAATAAAGTGTTGCGCATATGTATTTATCAATGAAGATTGTGGCGAAGTGGTAAAGATTTTTATGTTTTTAGCCAGATATCTTGAATTTGAGCCTTATAAGTAGAGTATATTTTGATAAGGAGCACTAACACCGATTATAATGAGCTTTCTCTGACGCAAATCTGAATTAATTGATCAGAGAAATTAATATATGTTTGAAGGAAGAAGAATTATACAATACCTTTAAGATCAAACCATTGATGACAACAAGTGCACCAGGAATTGGTTCAACACCAAACCATTTGCCATCCTTTGATCTCACATGCAATCCACTTAGTTCTTGTTGGACCAAATTGATAAGTGCACCATCACAATGTTCAGCTATACCTATTGTTGAATTTGGGTCAGGACATTGTGGGTAGTAATGGGTCACCATTAGTTGAGTTTGGCTATGTTCTTTGCCCAAATACCCAACTTCAAGCCCAAGTCCTTCACACATTAGGTCCAAAATCCTCAAGCTCAATTTCCTTAATTCCAATGCATATTCACCTATCACCTCTCTAAAAAATAAAACAAATAAAGCAAGATTAATATAAGGTTATTTTACATAAACAGTCGGTTGGATTTACTGTTTCTTTTTTTAAATTAGTATATAGAGATTATGCACTGACTATACAGTTATATATATGTCATACATGAATTATACATATATCATATATTCACAAGCTATTTTTAATTAGTTTAAACAATTGGGTTGCTACCTATTTAAGTTAATTATAATTATATTTTCTTAATAAGAAGTTTTCAACTATTACCATAAGTAGTAGTAATAAGAAATAATTTTCTTTATTCAAGATCGCTCTCACTGCCTGGAACCAAAGAATTAGTGTTTTTTTCTTTTCTTTTACAACTAGCGTCTTTCAACACTTTTAATTGAAAACAATCATTATTTTAGGGTTTCAATTTCTACAAATGAAACTCCATCACTAAATTTCACTTGTGAAAGTTAAAACTCCGATCCATAAAAAAGTGACAAGTTAACACTATGTCATATGCATTATATACATATGTATAGAACAAGCAATGTATATAATATACCTATATTTTTGTGGCTTTTCAGGCCAAGAATTGATGACATCTTGAGTGAGAGGATGACATCCATGTCCAAAAGTGTCTTTCCAAAAAACAATTTCTTTCTCACTAGTGTTTGAACCTTTTTTCTTTGGTGTGTATTCCTTTTCAATGTAAAGTTTTGGCCTTTGATCAATTGATGGTTCAAAGTCACTTAAGCCCTCATCTTTCTCAACAAACTTTGCTTTGTCCTCAATTGGCAGCTTAAAGAACTCTTTGCAAACTGCTAATGCATCAGCCATTAGGGTTTCTGAAACTCCATGGTTGATCACCTGTTACAATAGGTAAAAATTCAGTTATATCTCGTGACAAAAAATAATTTCATGACTATATTGTTCTAGTGTGTAATTGTCTTGAGCCGGGGTCTATAGAAAACAACTTCTCTACCTCACTTCTGAGGTAGTGGTACGGACTGCGTATACTTTATCCTTCCAGACCCCACTTTGTGGGAATACATTGGGTATGTTGTTGTTGTTTGTATTGTTATAGTGTGTAAAGGGCAGTGGCCATACATTAAGTTAACCTCAGGGGATCATTTGGTTCATGGAATCATAAAAGATAATAATCTCGAGATAAAACATGATGAAATTATTATTTAATATATTTCGTATTTGGCTGGATTTTTGTTTTCGATATAAGCAATCTAGGGATTATCTATAGCCCAAATTTAGCAATATAAGATTTATACTTCATTGAATGATCTAGGATAGTAATTTCGGAATAGCTAATGCTGTTATAAAAAGGAGAAAAGACTAAATGACAAAAGTGTCATCCTCCAAAGCTCTTTCTTTCAAAATCAAACCTCTAAAAAGGTCAAGGCTACTATTATTTATCATAAAAGTTTACTATCGTCGTCCCATATTAGTTGATCACCTTACTAAAAATACATGTCCCAAATTACTTGTCCACTTACTAAATCAAGACAAAATTAACTAAATTTTTCAATTTTACCCCTACAATTATTACTCTTTAGAAGTGTAAAAACAAGTATATGTAAAGTTCCAAGAAAGTATCTTTAAGGGGTAAATTAATAAAACTATCCTTCTTACTTATGATCTCTTAAGGAGCGTGCAAAAATAAAAATGATCAACTAATATGGAATGAAGGAAGTATCCATTAATAAAACCATACACAATTTTATAGTAGACCATATCCCATTAATAATCCATTAAATTAAACATCCGCAAGACAAAAAATCAACTAAATATATAACCTACTATTATTTAATCTCCACATTATATTTCTGGTATAACTTGTTCGCAAATTAAATGATCCCTAAAAGTGATAATAAGATTGTCTACAGCTTGTCGGAGTGGGGGAGCCTCAAAGCGAATATCAAATATCGGGTGAGATAGAAAAATTAGCCTAAATCCTTTTTAGAATACCAAATACCGGACAAGAAACCAAAAAGAAAATATCAAAAATATTTTAGTCTCCATATTATAATTTCAGTATAACTTGTTCGCGAATTAAATGACAACTAAAAGTAGTACTTATAATAAGATTGTGATCAAATACAATCAATCGATACCAGACATGCATTGAGTAACTATAGTTAGAACCCCAAGATGGATATCAAAGTTAACACCGAGGGAAAAACCAACGACAACAACATATCCAGTGAAATTCCACAAGTGGTATCTGGAGAGGGTAGAGTGTAGATAGACCATCCACTACCTCGTGGAGGTAGAGAGGTTATTTCTGAGAGATCCTTGACTCAAATGCAACAAATCCAAGTAAAGAAAGAAGAGAGCAATGAAGAAAACATAGAAATTAATATAACAAGAATAGCAACACAAAATAACGTGATAATCGAAACACAACAAACAACATATGATACTACATACCAAAAGCAAGAACTACAAGAATATGACTAGTACTACGACCGACACCGAGGGAAAAACCAAAAAAAGAAAATGACCAAGAACATATCTAGATGTATAACAAGAAAAGAGAGAATATGTTTAACCTGAAAGAGACCAAACTCAGCAGAAGCTTTGATGATTTGTTGAATAGAATCAGTTGAAGGTTGTGATAAATCAATAACTGGAATATGTTTACCAATTGGTACATCTGCATTCACTCTTTTCTCCAATGGAACCACATATTTTTCTGGAATTGAATTCACTTCTGAAGACCAACTTGAAACTAGTGATGCCATTAATTAATAATTTTTCTCTAACAGAATAATAGTAAGTACTATATCTTCGATATATTAATTAGTAAATGCTTTGTGAGGTTCCTAGGCTGTGTTTTGAACATATTTATAATGATTGGTACATAATATATCTCAAATAACTTCGTATATGTGAGCTCGTTCACATTTCCGATTCTAAGTCCGAATAAAGGAGAAGGGTTGCTAGGGGTCAAGCGAAAACAACCTCTTTACCTATAAAAATATGAAGTTAGGTTGCATACATGCATCTTATCGTACTCTCTCCATACCCCACTTATGAAATTATACTGAGTTTATTATTGTTGTTGTTGATTCAAAGGCTTAAGGTTTTTAGCTTCAGTATATTGTATTTTAACAATTACGAGTTTATATCTACTATTTGTAGTAATTTGAGTATTTTTTACAACATAATTTATATTCCTTGTAAAAGTATTGGTTCAGATGAACCGTGTAGTAATGTTGCATCGGCCTCTGTCTCTATTAAAGATGAATTTATACTTCGGGCTTGAATCTGAAACCTCAAATCTTATGCTACAAAGGTTCGAATCCTTTTACTCTCGATTATAAACCGATCAAATATGTCAAGAATGAACTTATGACGGCAATAGGGAAAGTAGCTTTTTGCAGTCCCTGAGCCTACAGTATCAATTGCAATAAAAAATAAAAAGAAAGAGAGATCATTGGCTACAATGAGATGACAATTATCCTTTTATTTGTTTATTAAATAAAACACAACTTCATGTTGGAGATTATTGAGATTTTAATATAAAATATACAATCGTGAATAATGTGGATACAAAAGAAAAAAAGATATTTTTCCGAGGAAAATAATGGTACAATTGAATTTATATATGAGGCCAAGAACACACGTCTTACTTAAACATTGAATCCGACGTTGTAAGCTCTAGATCCAAACACGATATAATGGAATTGATGTTATAATATAAAGACTTGCTGAATAAGAAAAACTTGAAGCACAAGAATAAAATGTTTATTGCTATTGTATTCCTTCGAACCAAAATGTCAAACAAGTGCAAATTAAACAATAATACGCTTTATAGGTTACAAAGGTAAAACTTTAGCCAACGAAAAGACTTCACTCGATCCCTTTTGTGGTCTACCGCACACTCAAGTGTATGTGATCATAGCAAGTAATATAGAAGCTCTTTCGAGTCGGATATCGAACCCACATAGATTATGTGCTTAGCAATTCACTTAATTTAATTTCTAATAATATTTCAGACAAGTATTGTGATTTATCAAGAAAATTTTTGAAATTATATCATTCTAATTGTGCAAAAATAATAAAGTAAGACAATAACGATTTAAGCAAAGGTTGTAAATAATATCGAGGGAAATTCCAGGGTTACAACATTTACCACAATCATGTATAATATTTATTCGTTTCAATGAACTTTATTTCTCTAATTGCTGATTTCGGGATTAATTATACGATTCGAGAATGGTCATCCTCTAAATCACCTATTTAAACTAGTCTCACAACTACATCGTTGAGCGGGGATGTGAGTTTCTAATTCAAATGCATTAATATGTTTGAGTTACGTGTTCTTGGTTTGTCCCAGATAATGACCATTCCTATACCACCAGAAGTTCATCGTGAACAAGCTTCCCCGATATCACCTCACTTCTCTGAACTTATTTTGTCAATCGCCGCGTGTTTCTGTTAGAGTTTTTGTCCTAATTTTCTTAACAAATTTGAGTTTTACTTTTCTTGAAAGGAAAGTCAAAGCAATACCATAATTACTTTTACTTTTCCTGAAAAGAAAATATAATTTTCTTTCATATTTGCCTAACCTCTTTCTTAAAGGAAAGATTTTGTACCTCTATAAATAGAGGATCTTTCTTCTTATTTCATAACACAATAACTTCACAATGTAGTTGTTTAAAGAATCTTGTTTAAGGAAAAAATTTCTCCCAATAGATTTTAAGCTTTTTGACTCAGTTTTCAATATGTAGGCCTGTTGACCAATCATATCAAATAATATATTTTTTTATTATAGTTTTCTTTGTCATCTGAATATCGCCCCAATGATTTGAAACTATTAGCTTCCGCATGACGCCCTGATAATTTCGAACCCAACAGTTTCCACCTACATTGCCACGTACTTAGTTATTTTCACCCAATACACACAATACATATATACAGATATACATAATCTAAGACCTGACTCGAGAATAGATCCTGACTCGGTACCCGACTACATCTCGACCCGAGGCTCAAAACAAACCTCACCTGAGAACATACTGCCAACTCGAGACCCGACTCTTGATCTCAACTCGAGATCCAATACTTGATCTCGATGTTGGGGTAGGTTCCTTGGTCGAGGTCATATCAGGTCTTGATAATTTGCACTTTGACTTCGAATATAATGCAAATAAATAGTAACGTGAGATATTTAATGCAAATTAGTTATCAGATTCCTGAAGTTTTACTCGAATATTGAATTCTAAAGTAGAATACTATTTACTCATAAAAAAAGGGTAAATATGGGCCAACCCATATTTAACCCAATTTATTTTGGAAAAAATTACATAAATATCCTATATTTAGAAAATATTTACCATCTATAACAATAGAATTTTTTTTCCAGATATAACAATTATAATACATCTATATTGCATGCATAATTCACTTTTAATACATATTGCAGTCTGCAAATTTCTTACCTAACAAACATAATACATTTTAAAATACTAATAATACATCTATATTGCATACATAATTAACTTTTAATACATAGTACAGTTGCTATAAATGGTAATAAATAAAAAGTATTGCTATAGATGGTAAATATTTTCTAAATATAGGATATCTATGTAATTTTTCCTTTATTTTGTCACCCATTCCACTTTTATCCATATGAAATATAGTGGGTCGGATTATTATCCATTTTGTGTTAACTGTTTTTCGATTGTTATTTTCTAGGTACACTAAACAGAATTTGTATTTTTTCAACAAGAACTTCAACCATAAGTTCAAACAACTTATGAACAACCACAAGAAGTTCAAATTATTTTCTGAAAAATAGAAAAACCATCAAGAAAGAGATGAAGATTAGAAGATTCAAATCCACCGAATTCACGGTGTGTCCTTAAGGAAATTATTCCCCTCAAGTACTTGAGGTTATGAAATATATCCTCCCAGGATAAAATGAATCACTTCAACAGAATAGCGGTACCTCAAATTTGTCGAACTACGAACGCACTCAACGATTTGCAAATCACACTTGAGTTTTTAGGAAGAAGAAGAGTTTTTCAGTTCAAAATTTTGTGTCTATACCTGAGGAAAAATCAGGTAGTTATAGCCAAAAGGCGTTGCTTCAGAAAAGAAGCAATAGTTCGCAAAGAGTTGCACCTTTTTGAAATGATGGGCCCATATGCGGATCCCATGTGCATCCGCACATGGCCACATACTGCCGCATGTCAGCCTTTACTCAAAAATAGAATGTTTTGGGCTGACGTGCGTTGCGATGTGCGCTGTTATGTGTGTTCGCACATGGCCAGATGCGCCCGCATCTTAACATTTCATCATTCAAATAGTGTATTGAAGGATCGCGTCCCTTCGAGGTGCGTTGTGACATGCGTCCGTACATGCTCATGTGCAATTTTCGTATCAGATTTTTGGATTAAAATATCATGAACTCTCAAGTTTCAATTGAATTTTGTCCAATATGATAATCTCCCGATCATTTTCCAAAAGCCGAAGCCAAGCGAGCGGCGGCGACGACGGCGCGAGGCTTGTCTTCTACTTGCCTCACTATCCACATGAAGGAGTGCTTCTATACTTAAGCACAATGATTTTCCTTTCTCCCTCCAATTAATGTGGGAGAACATTCCTTTAATAAAGTGGACACACATTTCACTTTTCCTCCATTTTCTTCCCTCCATTTTTCATTCACATTTCACTCTGTAGGCGTTTGGACATGTGATTTCATGTCTGTGATATGAAATCATGAGATGAAATCAGTGTTTGGTTATGCGATTTCACCTCATGATTTCATATTATGACATGAAATCCCATATTCTCCAAAAAGCATGATTTGGGAATTTCAAATCATGATTTGAGATTTTTTAAATACAAAAATTAACCCATAAGTTTATATTTTGCAAAAAGAACCTCACCATTTATATTTATCAATCATTTATTTCATATGTAAATAAAATTTATGGCTCATATTAGTACTTTTACCAATCTTTAAACTATTTATATCTCATTTAACCATTACTCTCACCAACATATAGCCCCGTTTGGTCATGAGAAGTATTCACTTTTTTCCTCTAAAAATCTTTTCATTTAATTAAAAAATGATGTTTGGCCGTAAAAAATACTCCAAATACAACTTGAAGTTCTACTCAACTTGTTTTCACCTTTTTCTAATTTCAACTTCACCTTTATAGTTAAAAAAAAATCTCTCCAAAAAGATATGGCCAAACACAACTCCGACTCCAACTCCAACTCCAACTCCAATTTTTTTTTATTTTCATGGCCAAACTTCTACAAAATTTATTATTACTTCAAATCAACTCCTACTTTATCATTTATTATTCACCAAATTTATCATTTCATCAATAAATGTTGTATTTTTCTAGAATAATTTTGTGATAGTATATTATACTTTTGTTATGAACTTTTGCTTATTTGGTAAGATTGTATAAAGAATTGGGACAATTTTGATAGTTTTCACAACTTATGAGATTTTTTTGTGTATAGGAAAAAAATACAACTTAAAATCCAAAATTACATGTCCAAACAAAACTTCAACTTCATCTCATATGATTTCATATCATGATTTCATCTCACATGGCCAAACGGGCCCTCAGAACTCAACATTAACCCGTTTTCAACCCGCCTATTTCCCACCAGCCCACCACTGGTTTGTGCCGATCAACTCCTTTCTTCATGTTGCTCCTCTCTATCAAGTTCTTTTTGGTAATTAAATAAATTATTAAGAAAAAGATTAATACAGTATTTCATAAGAATTAAGCAGGTTAGGCTATAACTCAGTCAATTTTCATCCACTCAAATTTTGTTCGAACACATATTTAACGCTTTTAGTCGTCATACTACAACTTGTATGATATCGTTTTTAATGCCTTCGTCTATCAACCCACATATTTATTGATTGTAATTTATTCCAGTTCAATTCAACCCGTCCATTTTAAAATCCCTTACCACCTCTTTTATATATCACACCTTGTATGATATCATTTTCATTTTCAACGCCTCCGTGTGCATGTTTAACTGCATGCTTAAAATTCACCAGTGAAATAACTGCTCATAGTTATAAATATGTCCATATAAAAACAAAAGTTTCAAAAATATTCAATGTTCTAATAATTGTTGAAAAAACATTACTCCATTATTTTATAATCCAATGATTCCCAACAAATTATGTTCTGTCAAAAGGAAAAGATAAGATTAAAAAAGATGTCATTATGTACTGCTAGATTTAGTAGGGTTTAGCTGCTTTTAATATTTTCTCTAAATTTTGTCCTCTATCCCTCCCCTATTAAGGTGTTTAAATCAAATACGATCTCGGAGATCACCCATCAAAGTACGAATGCCAGGATCATTTAAAAAAAGGATTTCTATTCAAAGGGCATAATAACCGCATGGATAAGCTCACACTAACCCGTCAATTTGGGATCCAAATTTGAGATTTTCCTTGGGAGGTATCGGGAAGGATTTGGAATAGAATAATATGATTAATATAGAAGAAATGATTCTCTATTGATTCAAAACACTATACCTATGGGATAGGGATCGAGGAAGGGGAAAAATCGAATATTCATATGGTACTTTATTCAATCTTATTTATTTTGTACCTTTCGTTGAATGAAAAATCACATCAAATTGAAAGTTATATTGAATTAAACCGATAAAAATAATTGATAAGGCTTGGTGAAAAATGTTCTAGGCAGTATGAATTTTTTGATTCGAAAATGTTCTTTACATCTAATATACAAGAGGTGTGTGGATTTTCTTATTTGTTCTAGTATATTTTGGACATTTTCTCATCAGAAAACCATTTCCTCCCCTTTTCGACTATGGTCAGAACTTCCCACGGCAAAAATCCTCTGATTTTAGGTAATTATAATGTTGCATATTATTGTTGTAAAAATTGATAATTTTTCAATTATGTATGTGGATCTACACAATGGGTGTGTTGGATAAGTAAATAAAAATATTATTTTAAAAGTATTTATATATAATCTAGACAAATATTATACGGGTGGGGTAGGGGTGTGACGTGAACATGAGGTGTGTTGAAGGACGGAGGGGGCATAATCAATGTGTAATGTAGAACTGGTTTTTCCTATTTCTACTGGAAAAAAGTCATTTTTCTCATTTTTAGACGTGATTAGATAGGAAATGGTGCAACTTCGTATTATCAAAGACATGACTTTAAATAGGAAAGTATTGTCTTGTTTTCAAAGGTTTATCCTTGTTGGTGTTTGTCATAATACTAGTCATATTTTTTTAGTCATTGCTTTCCATATCTATTACCATATGTTGTTTATTGTGTGTCGATTATCACATTATTTCGATGTTGTTACTGTTCCTTTTTTGTAGGCTCTGAACTGCTTTCCTTATTCCTATGCTTTCTTCTTCTTTTACGTGGATGCATTGCACTTGAGCCGAGGGTCTTTCTGAAATAGCCTCTCTACCTCCACTAGATAGTGGTTAGGTTTGTGTATATTCTACCCTCCCCAGACCTCACTTGTGGGAATTTACTGGGTATGTTGTTGTTGTTGTAAATTTTCTTAGAGAAAATGTTTTCCATATATCTGCATTAGCTAAATTTTGAATGATGTAGTGTACTTCTGATACTTTTCTCTTTGCTGCTATATATTGTAGAGTTAAATTGCCCTTATTAGATTCCCTGTTAAAATTCTCTGATTTTGGCTAACTATTTATCCGATCTATTGATATTGTATATAGTTTTGAGTTATGAGAATAATTTATGCCGGGCAGCAACAACAATAATTTTTTAGCCGAGGGTTTATCGAAAACAACCTCTCTGCCTCCCAAGGTAAGGGTAAGGTTTGTGTGCACTCTATACTTCCCAGACCCCACTTGGTGGGACTACACTAGGCATGCATTGTTGTTATGAGCACAATTTATAGCAAGAGATTGCAGTTTATTTATCCTCTTTCTGCCGTTTTCTCTGTTTGAATTATTTTTTCTGTTTTTCATTCTGGGTTCATGGATGCATTTTGTATTTTCCTTGTCGAATAAAATTCGATTGAATTTCTATCATGTATGTCTTAGTGAGTTTCTCATCTTATGAATGGACTGATGTGTTGCTTCAAATTCTTAAAAATTAATGGTGGGCATAATAAATAAACAAACACTCAAACTTGGTCTCAATTGGCCACTAAACACTCCAACTCGTCCCCACTTTGTCTCGTGGAAAACTGATACCAATGTGACACATAAATTTTGAAGGTGTCTAGATGATCATTTTGTAAGTTAGAGTGTTTAACTGACACGTTAGAGACGAGTTGAAGTGTATAGATATGTATACTCAAAGTTACAGTGCTTACTTGCTAGTTGAGACCAAGTTTGAGTGTTTATGTATGTATTATGCCTTAATGGTGGTATGCTATGTTGCTCGGATTTTTCAAAATGCCACCGGGTGTGTGTTGGGTCTTCCAAAAATAATGCATTTTTGGAAGATCCGACATTGGTGCAACATCAATTTTGGAGAGTCTTTAATGCTGGTGGTATGTGTTGCTCTCAATTTAATATTGTGATCCAAGAAGAATCTGGATAACAAAGTGATATCTCCCCCTCGTACTACTTCTCTGCATAAAAACTTATTAGAGGATGACTCCTAAAGAATCTTGTATATGACAGTTTGGTTCATAGACTAGTTGTGCAGGGATTATATTACATAGATTATTATGCAATCAATAACATACAGATTGTTATCTGGTGAATAATAACATGGGGATTCTTGTATGAGTACAACAACATACCCAGTAAAATCCCACAAGTGAGGTCTAGGGAGAGTAAAGTGTACACAGACCTTACCACTACCTCGGGGAGGTAGAGAGGCTGTTTTCGAAAGACCCTCCTCGGTGCAAGTGTAGCAAATCCAGGTATAAAGAAGAGGAAAACAGTGAAGAAAATATGGCAACTAACAAAGGAAAAATACAAAATCGATCAGAAAAACAATAATCAGCCACAAAATAGGGCGATAATTGAAACACAATAAACAATAACAATGATAGATATCTATACCCTAAGCTACCATACTACGACTAGTGCACGACAACACTCCTACCCTACTAACCTTCTACTCTAATACGCGTCCTCCACATCCCCTGTCTAAGGTCATGTCCTACTAGGATGTCTGTACCGTACTCTCTACATTTGAACATGCTTGTCTTTTATCATAGTGCTTAATAAAGTAGTTACCAGTTAGAAACAAAATAACTGGAGTGCGCTTTTGAATTGGTCACTTATGAACGGTTTCGGGTACAGGTACCCTCTTGCTCAAGTCGTTCAGCTTTTCCTAGGTAGTACAAGAATATTCACCTGTTGTCCGTCAACTATGCCTTTATTGACATCATTACATGATTCAGCATATGGGTTTGTGGACACTTCTCGAGAGTTTCCTGCTTATTGGAAATGCTCTCGCTATATTAAATGAAGACCGGTTTCTTACTCCTAGAGGATGGAGCTTTGAGGAATATTCTGGGGTCAAGAGAAATTCATTCAAAGGGCAGATTCTTGGACTTATTTATGCAGCACAGTATCTGAGAGTTCTTCTCATACTCCTTAACACCTTAATTATTGTTATAAAGCTGGTATCTGGATGATGATTGGCAAGGTGAGTGTTGTGGACCGATTGCCCAATAAGTATCTTTTCTTGGCAACTTCACACTTCTCAAATTCATATAGATTACCCCAACTTGTTTGGGATTGAGAGTTGTTGTTGATCATTTATCGGACAATGCCCATCTTCAATGGCCAAAAAGTGAGTCTGCAAACCGTGTAGGTTGCAATATTCTGTTCCATTGCACCCAAGGGTGTGACATAGTGGTCAATGAAGTGGGTGAGAACCATGAAGTCTCAGGTTCAAATCCTAGTGGAGACAAAAACACTTGGTGATTTCTTCCCATCTATCCTAGCCTTGGTGGATAGAGTTACCTGATATCTGTTGCTGGTGGGAGGTGACAGGTATCTTATGGAATTTGTCGAGGTGCGCAAAAGCTGGCCCGGACACCACAATTATCAAAAAGAAATAATAATATTTTGTTCCATTTATCTTTTCTTGTTCTGTTTCTGGTGTTGGCAGAAAATAAGAACAGTCTACTATACTAAGTTTAACACGGGTAAAATAGGCCATGTTCGTTTGACAGTTTACTAATCTCGGTCTCTGAAGTCGGGGGTGGGTGTTACCCCTCCATTGATAAGCTACACTCTCTATATATAAGGTCAAAATTACTTTCTGTATAGATATAATAGATGTTGAATCCCCTTGATTTTTCCGTGTGTTTACTTCTTTACATTTCGAATCTCTTAGTGAAATGTCTTGCTCCGTACTGTCTGAAGGGATATATAAATTTTGGCTGAGTTTGTTTGTTTGTGGTTACTTCTTTATGTTTTGAATCCCATTAGTCAAAATCCCGACTCCTTCACTATGTGAAGTGATGTATATTTTTTGGTCTAAAACAAGCAGTAGGTTTTGAAGTGCTACACCAATGCAGTTAAACCATACGCCTTGCCCCTCCAACGTGTAGCTCTGTCCCTTTTTGAATAGATATGTTGACGTTAATGATCTAGTTCACCATAATTACCTAACGTACATTGCTATCAAATGGTGTGATTTTAGATACAGTAGAAAAAAAGGTAAAAATAATGAGAAACTCTGACTAGGTAAGTTTGACCATCGTTATCTAAGTAGGTAAAAGGTACTCTTTCTAGTTATGCGACACATTTTCCTCTCTAGTCTGTTTCGAAAAGAAATGTCACCTTTCTATGTTTATAAACAGTTTGAACTTTTAAATTTTCATTTCACCCTTAACGAGATGATTTAGACACACACACAAATGTCGGAGGCTTGTTTGAGACCATGAGTTTCAGAAATCGTCTTTTCTTTCGTAGACTCTATGCCCAATTAAACAGTGCCAGTGTGCCACATGTATTGGGACGGAAGGAGTACAAGATTCATTTGTTCATCCTTGTTCTTGATTTGTTCTGAGAAGTCATATAAATTGTTTAATCATGCTTTCTCTTATGATGATTGCAGGCTCTTAGATACAAGCAGCTGTTTTGTTAGATGACAATCCTGCTATAAATGGTGTTCTTTCATTGTTTTTATTATTATTAGCAAGTTACTTCATTTGGTCATATGACAAGAAGTTCTAACAGTAGGCTCTTAACATATTAGATGGTTCACAATGATTGAAATAGCTTTCTTCTTTTTCCTGTATCATTGTCCAAGTGCGCTTTTACGAGGAGACATGGTCAATGAAAATTTATATAGTCGACCTTAACTTGTTTGTGAGGCATTGTTATTGTTATTGTTATTGTCTTTGAGTGTTTTGCTGATAGTCATGGCTGCATTGTTTAAGAACATATTGTATTTGTAATTTGTTTATTAGATGTTGAAATGTCCGCTCCTTGTTTACTTCAATTTACAAATATCTAGAAATCGAATGTGGTGAAGATCTATCTTGTTCGGACCCTTCAAAACTGTTGCCGCACCTATTTCTGATTCTTCAAAAATGCATAGCTTTTGTAAAATCTGACACACACGGGCCGGTGTTTCTAAAGATTCCGAGCACCATAGGTGAAGACTTTTGAATGACAGAGCAAGACAACTCTTGGAGATATGCCTGGGACAATAGTCTAATTGTAGAAAGCTGGAAACTTTCAAATCCCTACATAGAGATTAAGGAGAAAACAACTTGTAAATTGTGCAGAATAATTCTCTCGAAGGAGCCTTCGAGCAATAGTAAAGTTATTTTTGCGTGATCTATAAATTACGAGTTTGAGCTATGAAATCAGCCGTTTATGGTGCTTACTTAAGGATAACATGCCTACATCACACCTTTTTTTTTTCTTCTTATTTTTTACCATTTCGCTAGGTGCAAAGCTGGAATCGGGATTTGAACTCTATGGATTCAACCTTTAAAGTTATTTACATTGGACTTATGGGTTCAGATTTATCATTTGTTGCTGTAACACCCCGTACCTACGAAACCCTATACAACGACGTTGAACAATGATTACCCAAGTGTCGGGAGTGTAAAGTATGTATTGTGTAATAACAATGTTATTAATGAGACAATTGATATTGGGCCTAGCACATGAGATTAGACCTTTGTAGGAGGTGTAAAACCCGTGTGTTGTCAAACCACTACGACTATGTGTACATTTATGGAATTAGTAAAACATGGGAGATTTGATGAATTATACATTAATTTTTGGGTATGAATAAGTCTTGCATCATTGGGCTCAAAGTTAAGCCCAAAAGTAAGAAGAAGACATGGCCCAATGTGCCAATTTGACCCATTCTTCCAATATTGGTCCATTTGACCAATCAACCATGCAATCAATGACAAGGAGTGGATAAGAGAGACTTAAAGGTCTATAAATACATGGGAAAAATCAGATTTTATATCATTGGAGACACCCATGTTATTTCTAGAATTTTCTACAACATTTATTCTCTCACTCAAACCCTAGGCTTCCATCCTTTTGGTCAAGATCACCTTGGAGCAAGACTTGGTAAGTATATACTATCATGGTTTAATCTATATTATGCATGGAAGATAGTTTATATCATGTTGGTTATGTTGGTGAAGTGGGAGAAGTTCCCTATGTGCAAAACAATTTGTGTTTGCTAAATCGGAGGATGATTTATGGCTCGAAAACTTGAACAGGGGTTTGTGATCTTGAAGAAAATAAACTTGATGGATTCAATATTGACATGTGATAGGTGATTATAGTCTTGAATTGTTTTGTCATGGTGTATAATGTTTGGAATTTCCATTGAGAAATTGGTTATGGTTTTGGTGGCATATTGGCCGTAAAGTGTCGTTTTGGTGACGTTATGTGTGTTATGAAATCATGGCTGGTGATTGGCATGATAAATGATCAAAAATATGTTAAAATGAAGTTGGTTATGATCATGGACCATTCATGGCATTAAAAGACCCAAAACGGAGCCATTTCGGACCAAAACGGGCATCCGCCCCGCAGACGAGGGCATCTGCGGGCACAGATGCCAACGCAGATGGCACTGGCTGCTGCCAATGGCCATCTGCGTGCGCATGTGACTGACCTGCGTGCGCAGGTGGCTGCGCAGGTCAGTCCAGAATTTAGTTTTGGTTGTTTCCGTATCCCTTTGGTCCCCGAAAGCCCCGATACCCTTTATGGATGTAATTATCAACTTGTAATGTCATTTTAATGACTTTGAAGTGTCGTAAGGAGGTGTTTTGGATTATGTTAAGTATGGATGGTTGTTTATATGTTGATATAAAGGCATAATTATGACGGAAAGATAAAAGGAAAAGCGTAAAGGGCAAGTGTGGTGTGAAATACGATCGATGTATGATTTCTTGGTTAATGTATGTACCGTTATGGTGTTGGAGATATGAAAATGTGTTGGATTGTATTGTAAGGGGTGACATGAGAATTCATTAACGTCTTGTACGCCGCTAGGGTAACTAGTTGCTATAGTTGCTAATGTAAGTTCCGGTCTGAACCTGTATTGTAGACGAAGACGTAAAGAAGGAGCTGGAACATTGTATTCATACATAGACTCGTGTATTCATACTTGGAAGTGCAAGTATGTAAGGTTACTCTGTCCGTATCTTTTTGCGGCAAATAGTATCCACATTGCTATTTTACTAGTCCTATCCCAAAAATGTGCTAAGGTATCCTATATCCGTTTATCAATAGTCATTGTCATATCTTTCCTACTCATGGATCATTTGTGAGTCTCATGTCTCATTATCATGGTTAATGTTCCAAAAGCTCAAACAAGGTTATGGTCCAATGTTCCAATAGTGGTTATGCTCATGTATCTTGTTATGAATGATTGTCCAATGGTTCCAATGGTGTCATGTTTCCAATAATGTTTATTCACATGTCTTCTATTTTGATTATGGTTCCAAGTTTCCAAACATGCTATGTCACAAAAATATGTCAATCTCTCACAAGTGAATGTACCAATCTCTCACAAGTAAAGGTATCAATCTCAAAGTAAAGCACAGTAATGCATATGTGGTCAATGATCAAGTATGGGTGGCAAGTCTAGGGGCATAAGCCTAGCTCGACTCGATCCCGATGGATGATTTATGGGTGGCAGGTCTAGGGGCATAAGCCTAGCTCGACCCGATCCCTGGGTGGCAGGTCTAGGGGCATAAGCCTAGCTCGACCCGATCCCAACATGACGATATGTCATGAAAAGACCCACTGATCAGTCGGGGCCCGGGTACGTTATGATATGAGTGAGGAGGAGTAACCAATAAAGGAAAGAACTTAATCTATGTAAGCTACACGGTTCCACACATGCAAATCGATGAATTGTTTATGATACTTATACCATTACATTTTGATTCTATTGATGTATTCATGACAGTTTCATATGGCCTTACATACTCGGTACATTTTCCATACTGACCCCTCTTGGGGGATTTACCTTACTTGCTGCAGGTGCAGGTACTAGTAAGTCTCCACTGTAGGTTGCTGATCTTTTTGCAGACTTTTGGGTGAGCTCCAGTTTGTTCGGGGCTTTCTGAGTTGCGATGTACATTCATTTTGGTATTGTATATGCGTATAGAGCGGGGTGTTGTCCCGACTCTAGGATTGTCATAGTCATGTATCTGTAGAGGCTTTGTAGACTTATGTGGGACAGAATGTAAGATGTGTATGCTCATTTTGGTTTAAGGGCCCCAACGGCCAAGTTGATATATATATATAGCTATGTATGACATATGTTTCCATATCCATGACTTTTGCATAAGTTGCATGAGGTATCATAAGATCCATATGAGTACGAGTGTTCATAAGCAAAGATTGGTTCTCTCGAGCCATATCGGCTTCGGGTGCCAATCACGCCTCGTTGGGACTCGGGGCGTGACAGTTGCAATTTTTATACTTCACGTCAAAATTTTTATTTACATGAACCCGGTGCTATTAGGCTGCATCCGCGACATTTTCAACACGGAAGTCATTCTAACGTGTTGGTAAAAACTTACATCCACTCGAGTTCCCAATATTTATAACCATATTAACTTATCATAGTTAAATGATGTAATAAAGTGATAATATATATGAACTAATCATGATAAGTTGATATCACACATATATGTAGCAATTTAACTTATCATGTATCGATTGACTGTACATACAAAAATGCTCACATGTATTATGTATATACACATGTTTCAATTTTTTTAGCAAAAATTCTATTTCCGTCACTAAAAGGAAGAAACTGATAGATAAATATTGAAGTTGACTTGCTTGGTTCCTTCTTTAACTGGTAACGTATGAGATAGACATGAAGATAAATTTTACGAAATAATAATTCTTAAAATATATATCCTACATTGATTGAAATTCCAAAGTTCCAAGAGTTTTTATAGAGATGAATTACTCATGAATGTAAACTCATTCGATGATTTTTTTATTTTTTTTTTTGTGGGAAGAGGGGTACTATAATAATATCTCCTTCTTTTTTTTAAAAAAAAAATTCTTACAGTACCTCAGAATATTTTATAGTTCATTAATCGATCCACAACTACAAAACAAAAAAGAGTCTACAAGATTTCAAAAAAAAAAAAAAATTCTTTTGAGACACTACTAAAACACGGGAATTAGCGATGGATAAAATCTGTAGCTAAACCATAAAATTCATCTTTAATTCTATTTAGCGACAAATTAACGACGATTTAACAAAATAATCTGTTAGTTATGAGTAATTTAGTGATGAATTAGCAAAGAATTTCATAGATAATTCTATTTTTTTTTTTATCGTAATGAGAAAGTTAAAAAAAATGAATGTTAACACAATTTTATAATAAACTGAATTACCAAAAAGGAAAAATAAAGAAAGAAAAACTACTTTTGCATCTAGATTTTTTTTCTATGAATAGTCAGGAATATATTTTATTTCCTTTTCAACCTATACTGAAAAGATGGTGTTGTGATATACATTGAATAATCACTTCAAACATATTGTTAAATAATTCGTACACAAAAAAACTCTTTTTTTCTGGTAAACTCATTTGTACCATATTTAACTTGGTTCAGGGGTGTGGTGAGACGATCCGGGTTCATTCATTCTTAATTAGAGGTTTTGGGTTCGAGCTTTTGAAAATGGCAAAAATCTCGTTGGGTTTGCTGCCTTCAGAAATGGACGATGCAATACACAAATTCAAAATTAATCGAGCCCCAGTATAAATATCGAACAACGGGTGCGAAAGCAAAAAAAAAAACAAAAAAAAAAAAACAAAACGAAGTTGCTCATGTCAAAATTACGGTATTTTTAAAGGAAATATATTTTCTTAAATTTGTGTAAAAATGTTTTTACTGTGTTTTGTCCAACTCACTAACCTTTTTTTTGGGGTCTTTTACCTATATTGACATCTTAAACAAAGACAAGCCCACCAATATTATTATTAGTGAATAACAACCAGATAATATTTAATATTAGCATTATTTTTCTCTCTAATTTTGTGTTAAAATTAGTCTAAAGATATTCTTTCCTCCTATCTTAAGATATGATTATTGATATGGGATCTTAGAAATACGACTCTCTTTAGATTATCAACATCTCCTATAAATTAAATTGGCTTAATGCATTAATAACCCATTAAACTTGCCAATAAATTTTATTTGTATTTAATTGAGCTCTTGAACACATGATAAAGTGTTCCTATTAGACATTTTTACTCAAATTTTGATTTTTTTTTTTTGTGTATTCTCAAGTGTTCCTTACGTATAATTAACACTTAAATACACACTTAAATCTTTTTTAATTGTACGCATTAACCTCAACCACTTAAAATATGTCAATTGTCATCTCCTTTAATTATATGCATTAACCTCAATAACCTGTAAAACCTCAATGTAACGACCCTTTTCATCGTTACGGTATAACCTAGCATGCAAAATCAGGTTAAGTTTCTCCCCGGATGAAAATTTTGAAACTTCAGGCAAGACTAGCTTCGGATGAATTTCAGGTGTTGTGTGGTCAAGGTAAATCTGGGGTTTGATGAGGTAGTGGTTCATAGATTTGAGATGATATCGTGTTAGCTAAGAGATTAGGGGTTTCATAAAAACTTTCGGAAAGGAATTCGAGTTAGTGGAACTCCGAATATAGCATTTGACGTAAAGAGGTTAGTTCGTAAGTTTGAAATCTGAGTATTGTATTGTAAAAATAACAAAACTGGAAACAAAAGCCCCGAGTTTCTGCCTCGCTCCCTACTGTAGCGGGCAGCAAGGCCACTATAGCGGGAAAAAGTCAATCTTGGTCAGCGTTGCGAAAGTAGAAGGATCCCGCTATAGCAAAAATCTGACCGTTATAGAGGGCTCGACGCAGTAAAATAGCAGTTTCAGAGTTAAAATATTATTTTTCATCCAAAAATGCTTAGAGGTCCAGTAAGGGTGATTAGGGGTGATTTCTGGTGAATTCCATCAACTCCCACTCCCAAAGTAAGTGAATTTCCTTCCCTCTAACATAAATTTAATCTCCAAATTCTTATAATTCATAGGGATTGATCATGATGAGGATGGTGCGTTTAACCCTAGGTTGGAGAAATTGATATGATATGTTTAAGGAAAGGTTAGAATCGCTTGTTGGTAGTCTAGAATGGTTGAATTATGATTCCTAGACTAGAAATTGTTCCTGTTCTTGGTTTATGGAGAATTTGAGTGGGATGAAGGATAGAAAACCCTAACAAGAGGAAATTATTCATGAACTTGACCTTAAAGCTATGAATTTAGGTTACAATACCTAGAATTAGTAGAACATTGATTGAATTGTTCTTTATTTATGATTTTTTAGACCGAGATCAAATCGAGGCTACAAGAAAAGGCAAGGCTCAAGTCATTTAGAGCATTGCAAGACTTGAATTGAGGTATGTTATGGTTGTATTGAAGTTGAGACTTAGTTTGATTGCATATGTGCTCGTTCACTGAATATTTGTTCATTTGTTTTAAGTTGTGTTAGTATTTGATGCCAAATGTTTGAACATAAATTATAAGTGTTGGTAAATGGTGAATCTTACTAGAGATTTGTGCTTGTGAATAACACATTATTTTTGTTATGAACTGAATGTTGTTAATGTATGTCCTGTGACTGAATTGATGGATTCGGGTGAAATAAGGGTAGCAAAACACTTGATTTGGGATAAGGGTGACAAAGTACTTGGTTGACTTATGATGTTGGTACATGGACCGAGCTCGTCCCCTGCAGGTCATGGCTAGTGGGCAACCATAATGTCACGCCCCGAGTTCCAACGAGGCGGACTGGCACCCGAAGCCGTTGAGGCCCCGAGAGAACCAACTATCACCCTGTACATTCATACACACGTCATTCATTGACCATCACTACCATGTATAGACGCAAGACACCAATGGCGGAAATCATGGCAAAACATGTGATTTATATATATATATATATATATATATATATATATATATATATATATATATATGTGAAACTTGTCTTTTAAGGCCATCATGACATGACATACATTTTTCATTTGTCCAACATCGTCTACAAAGCCTCTATACATACATGAACATAACCATCCTAAAGTCGGGACAAGTCCCCGCTTTAGACAACTGTGATACATTATCAAAACCAATATGTGCATAGGACTCGGGAAGCCCCGAAGCAATCATTCGGGATCGCCCCTAGCTAGGCTTATGCCCCTTTGGGTTGCCACCCGTTCTCAACAAGTGTTTATTACTTCAATTCTTTTGTTATGAGATTGGTACATTAGTGGTTACAATGTTATGGAAACTTTGTAACATTATTGGAACATTAATCAATGAACATGAGTCATATGAATTACATTTGATCAATGTATAAGGAACATGTGTGTAACAATGATTAACAACCGGGAATGGAATACCTTTGGACATTTCGAAATGTCTAGAAAATACAAGAAATGGCAAAGTGTAAGATATGATTAAAATCTGATTTTGGCCCCTTATTTATATCATACTTAGACAATCTTAAGTCAAAGATGAGGTGTCCAAGTGGTCATTAATTCTTGGGTCAAGAATGGGTCATTTTATTCCTTTTTGGGCCATGTCTTTCTTGGAATTTTGGGCCAATTTTTGAGCCCAACAATCCAAAGAAATAAAGTCCAACACTTTGCATACATAATATATCCTTTATTACATGTTCAATTAATTCCGTCACTTAGTTGCATACGTTCGGAAATTTACGGGGTGTTACACATAAGTCCCATAGCATGTGTGTACATGATAATATCGAGAATTTGACAATCTTTGATTTAGCCGGGTTGTCTGTTGTGCATATGTTAATGTGAGTTCCTTATGTGAACTATTTGGGTTGATATTACCTTGATTTTCTTGTGAGGATTGTGTTTTGACTTAGTAGCCGTGGTTAGTGCTTGATGTTCACTATTTCAAGAGGTTGATGAGATAATGAGTTATTATTTTTTTATATAAATGGCAACTGAAATTGGTTGTAAGTTATTTTTGTTGGTTAGTACTGAATTGGACATTAGATGTCTAATTGGAGTCTTTGTTATTTGATTGGCTTGGTGGGTGTTAATATGCCTGTTACTGTAGCTGTTTGAAAATGCATGATTGGTTGAAATACTTGTTACTAGTTTACAATTATTTAGTTAAGTGTTCATATCGGTTAAGTTGGGTCGGCCTATGATACCTATCATTACATAGAGATTTTGTACTGATACTACCCTGTGCTCTTCTTTTTGTTGAGTGTAGAGCATATTCCAGCGACTCTACGAGACCTCATTTGTAGACCTTAGCATGACATCAGATCTAAGGGTTTCGGGCAGCCATGGATCTCACTATCTTGATCTTGTCCTTATTGATTCGGACAAAGACATTTTATTTAGTTCTGTTATCTTTTGGTTGTAATAGACTTATTAGCTAGTATTCTGGTACGTTAACTTTAAGTTCTTGGGGATTTTCGTTAAGACTAGTATTTTGTTAAGTTTTCATAGTTAATTAAATTGTTAGAGATTATTGTTTTTATTAATGAAAATGGTTGTTTCTTATTTAAAATGGCTAAGTGTTTGGTATTGATAATCGGGTTAAATGGTTATCTCACCGAAGGATTAATGTGAGTTTCACTCAGGATGGGTTTGGATCGTGACACTCAGGTATGTTCCAATTAAGGTTGATTTTTCTAATTAAAAGAGATAACATATTTATATATGTGATCAACTTAATCTTCTTATATATGTTTGAGAATAGACACAAAAGTTTCTTTTAAAACTTGAGTTGAAACTGTCTGATAGGAGTTTTTTATCATGTATTTAGTGCTCAATTGGAACTCGTAGTTCAGGTGTCAAAATAAAAATTTACTGACAAATTTAAGTAATTTAGCTATTTTTGTAAGACTTGTATAAATATTCTTTAAGTTTTCATATTAGGATCAATTAACTTTGAAGATAGAGAAAGACTTTTACTGTGAGTTTATGAGAGAATTTTCTTGTATCTCTTCAATAAATCGATTTCTTGGATACTCTAAGTAAGAGTTTATATGTTTGAATTAATCTCTCTTCCCCCTTCTTTTCTTCTAAAGTCTATTTTCCCTTATTTTTATTTCTTAATTATATCGTTGCTTGTTTGATTTAGGTCCAGTTATTCATGTTGTTGCATCTTGAATCACGTCACATCCTTTAAAAGGGCAAAGTAGCAACAATTTGATGGAAGTTCATTTAACATTCAAAACATTACAAGGAACTCATTTCGTTTGAGAAATACAATATATTGTCCCTCTCCTTATAGTTAAGCAGCAGAACACCTCTCGAATTGAAGAAAACAAGGAGTGATCAAGAGAAGTTGTCCCTGGAGATCAATCAGAAGCGCTACTAATTCTTCTTGACAATCAAGTAAAGGCGATCCACATTATACTGCGCTAGAGAAATACACTACTTCAGCCCTCGAATCGAGGAAAAGAAATCAGAGACAAGCATCAGGGAATACACAAAATTATACTCACAAGTTTGATTAAGAAAATTATTTTTCTTTACATTTACAAAATTCGATATGTATATATGAGATCAAGTATGGAATTTTGTATAGAACATGCCTTATGTTTTACCATTTACTGAGTCTAATGCATATAATTAAACGTTGATATATTTAAATTGATTAATTTATTTATGTAATGGGAACTTGAGACCATAGACACCAAAAGTTTTTTTTTTTTTTTTTTTGAAATATAAACCGACAGTGCGTGATAGAAACACTTTATCATGTGTTTAGGTGCTCAATAGGAGCAAACCGTAGTTTTGGTTCAAATGTCTAACTGAAATTTATTGGCAAAAATTAAGATATTATCTATGAATCAAACAATTTAGTATATCTTCTTTTATTCATGTACTAATCTGAGGTATAGATGACACTTTTTAAATTTATGACAATTTAATTTATATATTTTTATATTATTTGTTGGAACTCCTAGTATTTATCTCAACATTTTATTTTATTTTTTAATTTTATAACTTTGATATTTTTTTTTATTATATTCTTTTTTCTAATATATAAAAGATAGCGCAATCTAAAAGTTCAAGAGACTTACATTCCATTCTCTGACCTATATAAAACGCTTCACCTCGTCTTATTATGCTTTCACCTTTTAAAACATTGGGACATATATAATTTAAACTACAAAAATAGAAAATATTATAATACTAAACAATCTATAAATAGACAGGTAGATATATATATATATATATATAGAAATTACATAAAATAACCATTGCAGAATATTAAGACAAGAAAGATTAAATTTATCTCTATTATATATAACATAATATTGGAGAGGATAATTGAGGTCTAGCTTATGGGAGGATTTTCTTGTATTTCTTCAATGAATCGATCTTTTGGATACTTTAAGTCCAGGTATGAGTTCACTCCTTTTCCCTTCCAATCTTCAAAAGTTTATTTTTCCTCATTTCTATTTCTTAATATCATGTTATTGTTATCTTATCTTGCTTGTTTGATTGTAGTCAATTTATTGTTTTTGCATTTTAAAATACATTACATTCTTTAATTATACACACCGACTTCAATTGAAACATATATGAGGTTTTACGATTTAATGAAGCTAATACATAAAAACGATCATGACATATTTTAATTGGTAAACTTATTTATGTAATAGGCACTTGAGAACACACCACAAGTTTTTTTTTTTTTAAAGATTCAGAGAAAAAGCTTCCAATAAAAATGCTTTATCATGTGTCCAGGTGCTTAATTGGAGCAAACCATAGTTCAAGTGTCTAAATAAATTTATTGGCAAGTTTAAAGAATTATCTAGGTATTAAGGTAATTAATTTATAGAATTCGTATATTCCTTTGTTCATTTACTTATCTGAGGTATAGATGACACTTTTAAATTTATGATACTTTAATTTATACATTTTGTGTTATTTGTTAGAACTCCTAGTATTTATCACAATATTTTGTCTAACTTTTAAATTTTATGATTTTAATGTTCTCACTATTATATTATTTTTTCTAATATATAAAGAGTAGCGTTATTTAAAAATTTATGAGGCTTACATTCCATGCTCCTGGGATTACACCTCACTCGTACCTATATAAAATGCTTCACTTTGACTTATGCTTCCATCTTTTAAAACACTGCAGCATATATACCTTAAACTATAATAAAAAATAAAAAATCATAATACTAAAAATCTACAAAAAGAAAGGTACATAGATAATCTATTGAAATTACATAAACACTGCATTTATTTTTTTATACGATAACCATTGACTAAAAATAAAAAAAAATCATAATACTAAAAATCTACAAAAAGAAAGGTACATAGATAATCTATTGAAATTACATAAACACTGCATTTATTTTTTTATAAGATAACCATTGACCATTGTAGAATATACTAAAGATAAAAAGAGTAGATATGTCTATATAACATAATATTGGAGAAAAAAAGATTTAAAATAATATATTTTCTCTACTACGACTTATAAAAATTATCATTCAGAAAATTTCAATGTTTAATTTGTCCTAGTGTGAATGTGTGAGCTATCCTTATTAGAGAGATATATATTCTTGCTGGTACAGTCTTTATAAAAATTTATCCACAACTATTTTTACCACTAAATAACTTAGTTTTAGTAGCTAGTAAAAATTTTAAAGTATAATATATACCCTGTAAATACGATTAATTGATTATGTGCACATGAATTATGAAATATAGTCGTAGACGTATTGCATTCATCGGTTTGGTATCGAAACTAAAGAGGAAGAAGGGGTTTATTTGAACATCTTTTATTGAAAACAAAAAAGATATTTTGGGTTCGAAGCTTAAGTATAAAAAAAAATCCTCATAAATAATGCTCTCCTCTTCAACGTGTCCTACGCGATGTAACTTGGCTTAGTCGTGCCCTATTATTGATAGCAAACACCGAGCAGGAAACCAAAAAAAAATGTTGTGTTAGGATCTTTTTCTTTTATAAGGATCATAGATCTGATGAGTATTACGAAGTAGCTAATTTTTCGAGCTTGAATTTTGGGATGTGGATTTTCTCTCTAAGTGACCTTCTCTTTATATTACTCAGATTTGACCTTTTCTATTTTATTCTTATCATCAATTTTTTCTTTTTAAAAGATTCATGAAGCTTACTGTTATGAACCCTGTTATGGACTTTGTAGACCAAACAAGTAATAACACAGTTAATGTTGGACTTAGGCCTGAGGTGAAGTTACAGCCCAACAATAGAGTGGATTTCCTCTGGGATCCGGGTTAGGAGCACATTAAAAGGGGGCAGTGACCGATGGAAGGTTTATACAAATTGTGTAGGTGCCTTGGGCAAAGTCTATGCTTCTCATCTCCTATTCTTCTGTGGCTTCTCATCTCCCTTCTATCCTTTGTTACGATTCTCTGTAATCCGTTCCGTTACCTTAGTTGATCTTAAGCTTTTCATTGTAATAGCTAGTTTGAGCCTTCAATCAAAGGAATTAGTTCTCTGTTGTTGTTGAGCATTTAAGTGTTCACTTCACTTACGTTCTATGTTTCGAGGCTTAACCTCATTTAGACCTATGTAAAACGCCTCGCCTCGTTTTACGCCCTTCGACTTTTAAAACACGGGGATGTGTATGACTTAAACTATAAACAAATAGAAAATATCATAATACTAAAGAATCAAAAAAGATCGAGAAGTATCACAATCCATATAGATTATACTACATAAACATTAGATTTATAAGAAAACCATTGTAGAACATTAAGACTAAAAGAGTAGATATGTCTATATATAACATAATATTGGAGACAAAAATGATTTTAAAATAATATATTTTCACTACTACAATATATAAAAATTATCATTCAGAAAATTTCGATGTTTGTCCTAGTGTGAACACTAGAGAGAGATATTTTTTGCTGGCACTAACCTTATAAAAACTTATCACAAGTAAATTTTACAGTAATGAAATAATTTAATCTTAGTAGCTAGTAAAAAATTAAAGTGATAATATATATCATGTAACTACGATTAAGTGATATATATCATCGGTTTGGTATAAGCACAACCCTATGAGGACAGTGTGCAGAGTTAGAGAGACGGAAAGGGTTCATTCGAATGACAATTCATATCGTACATATAACATTTTTTTTTTATACATATAGTATATAGTACTAATATAATGATTTTTTGGCTCTTAGGAATTATTCTTAAGGATTTTGTACACTACTAATATTAAAAGAATTTACGTTATTCGTGTTTATTTATCAGGTGTAACAAGTAATTTAACTTTTTATGAATGACTATCTGTAGTTGTCATTTATTGGAAAAGAAATTATACATTAATATGCAGAAGTAAGCTATAATATGTTTTGTGTTACTCCCTTTATTCACTTTTACTTGATCACTTTTCCAAAAATATCTTTCACTTTTATTGTCACTTTTAACATATCAAGAAAAAATAATTATTCTTTTTTCATATTTTATCCTTAGCATTAATTATTGTCTAGATCATTTTTTCAAGGCTTAATACTAAACATTAATAGGGGGTAATGTGAAAAAATAGTCATGTCATCATTGTTTTATTAATGGGCATGCCAGGTCCAAACGTGACAAGTTAAAGTGGATGGAGGGAGTAAGAAGTATCCTTAATCAAATGTCTCGGGTTCAAATCACATGTATGAAAAAAAAATCATGGTAAAAACGTTTTCCCCTTTAACGAGCCCTACACTATCTGAAGTAGTCATGTCGTGCTGTATCAATAGTACCGGACATCAAGTGGGAAACCATAAAAAATGAGTCCTTAATATGCGAATTAAGAAAGAATATGTTTCGCATATTCTTAATAGAGAAGTCTCGGGTTCGAACCCCCGTATGAGAAAAAATTATGATAATAAGGAACACTTTCTCCTTTAACCCCTTTAACGAGTCCTACGTGGTGTAAATCTAAATTAGTCGCACCTATTACTGGTACTGGATACTGAGTGGAGAACCGAAAAAAAAGGGTTGTGTGTTAGGATCTTTTTCTTTTATATGGATTGACATAGAACTTATTACGTATTACAATGTAGCTGATTTTTCGACCTTAAAATTTGGGATGTGGATTTTCTTTAAATGAAGTTTCCTTCTTCTTTCCATATTATTACTCATATTTCATTTTTTATTTTTATTCTAATTATTATCATTTTATTTTTATTCTTATTATAATCTTTTTTTTTTTAATTTCCTACTCATCACTTACTATATCTTTTTTCTGTCTCTTATACTCCCCTACTGACCTTCTGTCTTCTCTTCTTCTTCTAGGGTTTCATTGTTTTCCTCCCAAGAATAAAAATTTTCTTGATTTTTGTTCTTGTTTTCTTGATTTTTCACCCCACATGGAAGCTCAAGATGATCAAGAAAATAATGGATCCTGTGAAAAAGGTCCTTCTTCGTCGTCTTCGAATGCTTTTAAGGTGAAGATAAAGATTCCCAAGCTCGTTAAAGATGAGGAAAAGGTGAACGTTGATGGTGGCGGAGATGAGGATGCTGGTAAGGAAGATGAAAATAAAGTTTGCGAAGAAAAAATAAATTTCTTCGCTAAACTTAAGAAAGACCATATATGTTGTGAGTGTGGCAAAGAGTTTAGCTCGGGAAAAGCCTTAGGAGGTCATATGAGTAGTGCACATGTTCAAGCAAATCAAAGATTAGAAGAATTAAGGAAGAGGAAGAAGAATTTTAGTCAAGAAAAATCTTCAAAGTTGATGAAAAGATTTGATGATGAAGAAGATTTTGGAGATGGGGATTTTGATAATCATGAGATGATGAAAATAATTTGTGATATTTGTGGTAAGGATTTTCCATCTAAGAAATCTTTATTTGGGCACATGAGATGTCATCCTGATAGAGATTGGAGAGGGATGAAGCCCCCTAGTGCTAGTAAAAAAAACTCGAAAAATGGGGGTTTTCGAGCTAGTTTTCCTATTGAGTATGATGATGATGATGATGCTGATGGTGGAGGTGATGATCGTTTTGATGTTCTTCGATTTGAAGAAGAAGAAGAGAGAGGTGTTGATGTTAATGTTGTTGCGCGTTCGCCTCCTCCTTTGAGGGTAGATTTGAAAGATTGTTTGAAGAGTTGGGGTGTGACGGATAGGCGAGGGAGATCCCCTCTTGCAAAGAAGAGGAGTATTAGTGGAACTAGCTCGGATGAAGAGGGAGTTCATGTCGCGGCTCAACAGCTCATAAGATTAGTCAATGGCGACAACAACAATAATAACAATAACAATAACTCAGAGGTCATTTGCAGCAGCAATTCAGTCAGTAGTGCTCCTAAAGAAGCTTCATTGAGCGGTTTGAAGGATAAATCCAAGAGAAAGGCAGTTGTTGATGATACTGAAGAAGAAAATCGCGGAGAAACTTGTTCAGATTCTCCAGTTCACAAGAAGAAGAGGCGCGAGAAGGAGGTAATCAAGTTGGAACCGGGCAAAGACCCGGTCCCAAGCCCGGTCATCAAGAAAACCCCGGATGTCAAATACAAATGTAACATATGTGGCAAAGTTTTCGCAAGTCACCAGGCACTAGGTGGTCACAGATCGAGTCATAACAAGTTCAAGATCACTATCGAGAATACAATCGATCATCATCAAGATCAAGAAATTAAGGCTAGAAATCAAGAAAATAATACTCAAGATCATACTCATCAAGATGTTCAATTGGGAAATCCAGAAATCAATAATTGCAACATTATTGATCAACATGGATCTAATAATAATAATGCTCATAAGTGCAAAATTTGTGACAAGATTTTTCCTACTGGACAAGCACTAGGAGGTCATCAAAGGAGCCATTGGACGAATAATCAAGAAGAATCATCAAGTCAAAATGCAAGTAAAGTTCTTGATTTTGATCTTAATGAATTGCCTGATTTAGATGATTATTATTATTATAGATAATAATAATAATAATCCCAAAAATGATCAAATTAGGATTTTTTTTATTTTGGGGAATTTTATTATATGGTTCTATTGAATGTTTAGGATTTGTGCTTCTCCGTAGGAATAGTAGAAATTTAGTTTTCATTGATAGAAGGTTCAAAATCAATTACATGTAATTCCTTTAATTACATTAGTTGATTTCTTTTGATCTTCTTTCTTTTTTAGTTCCTTGTATTAAGTCGGCTAAAAACTTTAACTGCAATGAATTTATGTATCTGGCTTTATATATTATTTAAGTCGAGAAAAAAAATGTTTTGAATTGGAAATTCGTATATATAGGATAATTTAAGGTTGTAATTTGAATTTTGGTGCAAAAGTAATCTTGCTAGTTGAGAAAGAATGACAATGACATTTTATGCTTCAACAAATTAAGTTGGACGGGTCATAATTTTAGTGGAATTCATATTATATCTATCTTGTTAAATTGCTCAAAAATATTGCGGAATTGACCAAACTTGCCTTGTTCACAAGTACTGTTATTGTATGCGAGTTATGATAATTTTAGCATAATTTTTCATTCTATGTTTATTGTTAAATTGTTTACCAGTCTTTTTGGATTGACAAAATGTGCATTGTTCACAAGATATATAGGCTTCAATACAATCTTTCATTCTACTATTTGATAAATTGCTCACAATTATTGTCGGATTGACAATACTAATTGCTTATTGTTCATAAGTTCGATCAGACCGAAAAGACTTAGATACTATATGTCTTTGTTAATTGTTCATAGGTTTTGTTGGTTGGGTTATAATCTTAGTACAACCTTCATTCTACCCTATGTTGTTAAATTGTTCACACGTTTATAATTTTATTGAATGACAAAATTTGTTTATTCACATGTTAAGCCAACGAGGTGGCCCTAACTTTAAAGAGTTTTCATTCTACCTATCTTGCTATTTAAATTTTGTCTTCGTTTAAGGAATTTGTGCAAAAATAATCTTGCTAGTTGAGTAAGAAACTAAGAATGAAAAATTATGCTTTAACAAGTTAGGTTGGACGCGTCATAACTAAACGAAATTTTATTATAACTATCTTGTTAAATTGCTCAAAACCATTCCAGAATTGACAAAACTTGCCTTGTTCACAAGTGTTATTGCATGTGAGATATGATAATTTTAGTACAATTTTTCATTCTACCTATATTATGAAATTGTTCACAAATAATCTTCTTGGATTGGCAAAACTTGCATTGTTCACAAGTTATGTTGGCTTCAATACAAACTTTCATTCTACTATACTGTTAAATTGTTGATAAGTGTTGTCAGATGGACAATTCTAATTGCTTGTATTATTTAATTGTTCACAAGTTCAGCCAGACTGAAAATTTTTAGATACCATATATCTTGTTAATTATTTACAAGTTTGTCGGTAGGGTCATAATCTCAGTATAATCCATTCTATGCTATGTTGTTAAATTGTTCACAAGTCTTATCGGATGGCAAAATTTGCTTATTCACAAGTTACACCAATGAGCCAACCATAGCTTAATACAACTTTCATTCTATCTCTCTTGCTAAACTGTTTACAGGTCTTGCTGGATTGACAAATGTTGCCTGTAGTTCACAAATTCTATCAGCATACAAGACGCTTGGTACTATTTGTACTCTACCTATCTTGTGAGATTGTTTATAAGTCTTTCCAGATATTGCGATACTTATTGCTTGTATTATTCAGTTGCTCACAAGTTTGGTCAGACTGACAAGGCTTGAATACTATATATCTTCATCTATATATATCTCGTTAATTGTTCACAAGTGCCGATCGGGTCATAGTTAACACTATATCTTCATTCTGCTATGTTGTTAATTAAATCGTTCGCAAGTCTTATAAGATGAAAAAATATAATTATTCACAAGTTATGCCAGTGAACCGGCCATAACTTGACTACAACTTTCATTCTACCTATTTTGCAAAACTGTTTACTAGTCTTGCTGGATTAACAAAAGTTGCTTGTAGTTCACAAATTCTAACATACAAGACACTTGATGCTATTTTTCTCTGATTATCTTGTTAAATTATTCACAAGTTTAACGGATCAAAAAACTTGCATGTGTGTACATTAGTGTTGCATTATTTACATGTATCTTCTATTGTATTAAATCCAGCAACACCATTCTTCCAAAAAAATAGCAAGTATATAAATTTAATTTCTTTATAGTGACATCATATATTCGAATATTTTAAATTGCTATAATAAAATAAAATAATAAAAAATATATGACATAACATAATATAAAGAATAATTTTAGAAAAAACTTGACAAGTTAGCCATTTTAAAAAATGACTAGTATAGAGAAGTTTGACTTATATTTACAATTTTAAACTTGGACATCTCTTTCTTCCTTTCATAGAAAAGTTTTAATTTTCCTACGATCTTAGCAAATATAATTCCTTGATTTGAGAAAATCCTTTTCCATATCTTCCTTGATTCTATAATATTTTCCATAAATAGGGATAACAAATCTTCATAATTTCACCACACAATATCATATTACCATGTGAAATTCTTCTTCATTGAAGAAACATGTACAAAATAGAGATTTAGAATTAATTACACTAAACATCTTTATAATATGACTAAGTTCAGATACACTCTTTATATTTTAAAATTAAACACTTACCCTTGTATTATAAAATCCTTCATTTACACTCCTATGAGGTTTAACCGTAACTAAGTATATTAAAATATAATTATCAAACGATAACCTAAAACCAGAAATAAAACAATTTCATGAAATTACTTTTACAAAATTTTAAAACGAAGACAATTTTTTTTATTCAACCTTTGATTAAACGCGATAGGATTAGGAACCAAGATATTCGGGACCATGTGGGAGTGACCTCTGTCATGAACAAAATGAGAGAAGTGAGGTTGAGATGATTTGAGAATGTGAAGAGGTTTAGTCGGGCTCCAATGTGAGTACCGGACACCGGGTGGGAAACCAAAAAAAAGAGAATGTGAAGAGGTTCAGGTGCCCAAATGTCTCAGTGAGGAGGTGTGAGAAGTTGTCCACGGTGGGTATGAGGAAAGATAGAGGTAGGCCAAAAAAATATTGGGGAGAGGTGAGTAGAAATGACATGACACACCAACATCATACCGAGGACATCGCCCTAGATAGGATGATAATATAGAGGTCGAGGTTTAGGGTAGAAAGTTATTAGGTGGTCGAGTGTTGTCTAGCTTTCCTTATCAATATTACTATTATTATTACTCTCGTATTATCTTATTTTTTTGATTTTGATTATTACATATTATTTTCTCTGCTTAAATTTATCGTATTATTTGTTGTTGCTACTATTCTTTTTCCATTATTTCCGTCATGGCTTCTTCCCTACTATATTCCCTTTTCATACATAGTACTTTGAAATGGTTTATAAGTGTAGGATTTTCATCATATAAGGGTTTAAGTATTTGATTTTAAGAGTCTATCCATATTGAGTCATAGTAAATGGGTGTTTAATGTAATAAACCCTAAAACTTACTATAAGAAAATGTTCTTTGATTAACATTGTATGAGATAAGAAACTATTACCCCTGAAATATAGACAAAGTTACTACGCCACACCTTAACTTCACAGGGGTCCTATTACCCCCCTAGACTCAATTTTACAGTAATATTGTCCACCTTTTGTGCTTTCGTTGTACCTTTTGTGCTTACGTGACATCTTTTACGATACACCTTAATTACAAGTTTTTTAGGCCACGTAAGCACAAAGGTGGACAATAATATAGTAAAATTGACTTTAGGGGGTAATAGGACCCCCATGAAGCTAAAGTGAGTTGAGTCGTAGCAACTTTGGCTATAGTTCGAGGGGGTAATAGTGCTTTATCTCAAATTGTATCAAGTCAATATTGAGCTTTGATTTTGTTGATATGTTATCATCAAAACTAATACTCCATCTGTTCCAAAGTACTTGTCACGTTTTGATTTCTAAGAGTTAATTTGACTAATAATCGGATTCAATAAGTTGCAATGCATCTCATATTACCTAATATGGTAAAATACATCTTAAAATATTGATTAAAATTCATGTAATTAGACTCTCGAGAAGCGAAACAAAATAAGTATTTTGGAATGGAAAGAGTATGTGAAACTTGTTTTTTTTTTTGTTTTTAAATTAAAATTTCTCTTGTCAGCAAGGGTGTTATATATCATGAGAATAAGTTCAAGAGGGGTGGGGGTGTGTGGGGTTGGTCTTACCTCGACATACAACACAAGGACAAGAAAGTATCCTTCACAAAAGGAGGGATAAGAGATAATTATCTACACACTAACCCCCACACAACAAAAAGAGAATAAATTAGCTAACAAAAAAGTTCGACTTATAGTATTCGAGTCTAGATCTAATGGATGACATTTGGCTTTTGTCCAACTGATAAGGCCTTTTAGCCCCATAGGAATCTGCTGAAAGGGGAAAAAAACATGGCTATTTGGTTGGTATTTTCGATCTTAGCTTATATACACAATATAATTTTCCGACGAAGGATATGCACCTGACCACCCTTTGATGTAGGTGGCTCCGCCCATGTTTGGTTGGTATTTTCCATCTTAGCCAAGTAATCCGCAACTTTATTGGCCTCTCTTACGCAGTTTTATTTCACCCCATTTATAGGAAATTGCCAACAAATGGGTAAATATTAATTCAACCGTTGGTTTCGATTTGAGAAGATTATCATAAAACGTGATCCAAGGATATATTTGTTGAAGCTAGCTTCTCTTGCCACCATATTGACATTATGTGCCAACAGAAGTTTTTTTAAATAAGTAACATTTACAAATCACTCAATCTTCCACAATTTTTTTGTAACAATTGTGAAAAATTACCATTAACAAACAACCACCAAACACAAGTAAAGAGAACCTAATTCCATGAACACCTCCTAGGGAGGGAGTTATGAAAGTTAGGCCTCAAGCAAAATAGAAAGGGTCCGGAGAAGGGCTAAACCACCAAGGTCTATTGTATGCCGCCTTATTTTGTATTTCTGCGAGAGGTTGTTTCTACCGCTTGAACCCATAGCTTCCTGGTCACAACTCACATGATAGTAACTTTACCAGTTACTCCAAGGCTCCCCTTCGCCTCAAGCAAAATATGAATAAACTAATTGCATCTCAACATGTGCAAGAACTCTCTACGTGCTATGTATTCTGAAGCATGGTAGAACATGGTTCACCATATTGCTACTATCACCTCTTTCTTAAATTGCTTCCACCTCTTACCTTTAATCTTCAGTAATACTCTCTTCATATTTCCTATACAAACTTTGCCCAGTGCTCAAGACCTCCCACTACTAAAAAATAGCCCCTTTTTCGCAACAGTGCTTATATTATACATACAATATATAACTAGTGGTGTCAATGGTTTTCAAAAAACCGACTTAATCAACCGAATCGTATCGTATCGAACCGATTTTTAGGTTTATTTTGATAAAATCAAAGGTTTTTATATAAATTTATAACCGTACCAAATAATTGGATAGGTATTTTATTTTAAAAAATTAACCGAAAAATAACCGAATCGTACCGAATAATACATGTGTAAAATATATACATTATGTTTTAAGAATAATAGATATTAAACTTTCTGTTTTAGAAAGCGACTACAAGCGACAACATAATTAACACTCAAAGTCTAGACACTGAAATTTATTATACTACTCTGATCAAAACTAAAATAGTTCTAGCATCTCTTCTCTCGAGTAGTAACTAGTAAGCTACAAGGTACTTCGACGATCTTGGATAGCAAGCTGCATGCTATTAGATATTTTCTCTCTTATGACTTAAATTTCTCTTATTGAACAATTAATTTAAGTAGACTCAGTTCTTGAGTCTCATGTTGCGATCTAAATTATACTTTGTCCTTACTTAATATTGTTTTACACTACTGTAAAATAATGAGATGAATATCTATTCTTGATTCATCACCTTTTAAATAATAAAAATGTCTAAAAGAGTTTTTGTCAAAGACATACACAAGTATACATGGTAGCATGTTCTAATTTTTATACTTTAAAAAAAAAAAATGAAAATTAACCGAACCATAGCCACACCGAAGAAAAACTGAGATGATGAGATGGTTTTGAAAAGTCTAATTTTGGTTACATAAAATAAAATAACCAAAAAATTGATACAGTATAAATTTTATAAAATAACCTCTTGAACCGTACCACTGACACCCCTATATACACTTACCGTACACAATATATAAACCTTAAAAGTGTATAATAGCGTATATAAGAGGGGCTTATCCACACTTTTTACACTGTAATACAAACTTATACAGAAGTTGTGTTTGATCTCCTACAACTTCAACTACGAAACTCCATTCGAAATGGATCAAATCTTTTTCAAATCTTCAAAGTTTAACCACTACTTCGAGATGACACCCCCAACGAACCACGATCATCATCAATTTATGAACATTGCACTTCAACGGAAAAGATGAAGGAGATAGTGGAGGTTATGTTGGGTAAAAATTTCCCCCCATGTATTCAGTGACGGAGCCAGAATTTTTAATAAGGGAGTTCAAAATCGAAATAAGTAAGCACACGAACTAACAAAAGAGGGTTCAACATCAACTATATATACATAAAATATAATTTTAACCATATATAAATAGTATAATTTTCCGCTGAAGGGGGTTCGGATGAACCCCTAGCCATAAGGTGGCTTCGCCACTGCATATATTATACCATGCAAATTTTCCTTTTATTTATACTCTTCAACTGGAATATTGCACTACAAAACCGATGTAGTTTCTCAATATTCCTAAAAAATAATAAAAGGTGACGTATTCCATCAGTTTTCTTTAAAAAAACAATTAATAAATCCTTTTCATAGTTTCCGCATGAAAAAAAAAACGATGGACGTCTATCTGTTTTTTTTAAAGTCCATCGTTTTTTCTTAAAAATAATTTTAAAAGTACAAACAAAAAAATAACAGACAGGATCGGTTTTCCCTCTATTCTTTGGACCAACTCAGTCCGTAAATTTCCTTTTGCCGGGTTTTGCACTGTAGCAAAACTATTTCCTGCATTTAATTAGTTTTTCACATAAGCATCAGTCCTTTCGGGAACATCCGATAAAATTGGAATGATACAGAGAAGATTAACATGACCTCTGCACAAGAATAACATGCACAAATCTAGAAATGGTCTAAATTAAAAAAAAAAAACATAAGCAGCAGATTCACCATCTATTTATATATATACTCACACTTCATAATAGCCCTACAATGGGATATTAAATCTATTATTGTTTGATCTTTGGCACATCTGATTATATAGGAAGAAAAATTATTTAAATAACAACAAAATAATACATAAACATCACAAACTTGGGGTGTATTTGGTAAAAAGGAATTTTTTGTTTCTATAAAATATTTTCTTGGAAAATGAGTAGGTTTCTTATTTATATTCTAGTGTTTGATTAGTTAAAAAAAAAAATTGTTACAAGAGTATCTATGTGTAATCTAGCAAAACATTATTGGGGTGGGACGGAGTGAGAAGTAGAGGTTCAGGGGAGGCAGGGGTAGGATGGTCGAGGGGTCAAGATTAGAGGCTTAGGCCAGGTGGACGGGAAGAAGACAATGAACTTGATTGGAATGGAACTACCTAAGACATGATATCCTTCTGAAAACTAAAAACTAATCAGGTGAATGAAATACCTTATGAAGTGGCAAAGCCAAAAAGAGTCGAGGGGATTTGTTAAATCTTTTTATCGCGTAATTATATTGCATAAATAAGATGAAAATTAATCTATTTAGATTAGGGAGAGTGAATATATATATATAGAGAGAGACACATTTAAATTTGACTTTCACGATCATATATATATATATCGAGAGAGAGAGACATTTAAATTTGACTTTCATGGTCAAATGAACAACTCAACTTTCTTTGTGATCATCCATATGGTTCAACTCGTTCCCGTTATATCTAGACGGCTTAATTCGTTCCCGATGTGCCTCGTAGACACTCCACTGACATGAAAAAATGTATGTTTTTCAAATAAATTTGAGCGGGTGAAATTTAATTATTTTTACTCATATTTTTATTATATCTGAAAAGAAATCTTGAAACTTTAGTTTATGAAATTTCGACTATTAATTATTCACCTTTTCTATCTGAAATATCATCACTGTTCAGGTCGAGAAAGTGAACAATTTAATTGACGTGTTTTTTGATAAATAGTTGGTGATAGTTCAGATAAGAAATGATAGTTTAGGTATGAAGCTAAAACAATTGAGATATTTTTGATATCTTTTTGACCATTAATTCAAAAAAAAAAAAAAAACTGAAATTAGTCTCAAACTTTATCACTAATCTGTTGGTAGATTGGTTTTACGGAAAAGGGTTAAAAATACCCTTAAAGTATTAGAAAAGGTTCAAGAATACCCTTCTTCCACCTATTGGCTCAGAAATGCCCCTCCATCCACCTATTTGGATCAAAAATGCCCTTAAGGTTAAATTTAAGCTCTAAATTGCCCCTCCTTTTAACATATGGAATAAATGAATTTTTAAATTAAATATATGACATTATTTTATTGGTTCACATATAATTCGACTCAAATTCATTCACAATCCTACCCATTAACTCAAACCCAATTAAAAAACCCACCATTTCTCCATCTTCCTCCAACCTATGTTTGTTACAACCCTGTGTTTCTGCATACTCTTAAATTAATTCATTCCAATTCTCATTCTCCCTCTTTTCACATTCAAATGAAACTTAACCCTCAGTTTCTCAATACCCTTTTCTTTTTCTGCCTTATTTTTCTCTTCTAAAAATTTATTCTTTGACCATTTCTTCGTAAATCAGTTATTTCATTATTTTAGTTTCTTCATATTATATTCATTGAAATAAAAAAGTATGAAGGGAATATTAAAAATCCACTAGCTTTGAAACAAAGGAACAACTAATTTTTTTTTTTTTTAAAAAAAAGTAAAAAAGAAAACCAACATATAGTGGATATAAGGTGATCCATTTGGATTCTTGTTTGTAAATTGCTCACTTATTTAAATCTGCTTACGTTTTTTTATAAACGTGCTTCGTGTCGGTCTTTTAATTGGGTTTGAGTTAATGGGTAGGATTGTGAATGAATTTGAGTCTAATTATATGTGAAACCATAAAAATAATGCCACATATTTAATTTAAAAATTTATTTATTCCATATGTTAAAAGGAGGGGCAATTTAGAGCTTAAATTTAACCTTAAGGGCATTTTTGATCCAAATAGATGGATGGAGGGGCATTTCTGAGCCAATAGGTGGAAGGAGGGTATTTTTGAGCATTTTCTAATACTTTAAGGGTATTTTTGATCCTTTTCCGTTGTTTTTATGTGTCAAAACAATCATGCTGACATTGATATGGAATTGCGTCATGTTTAATGATCTCTCCCTAATATTTTTTCGGCTAACCTCTATCTCTCCTTGTATCCATTATATACAACCTCTCGCATCTCTTCACTGGGACATCTGCACATCTCCTCTTCACATGTCCAAACCATCTCAGTGACTCAATCTTACTTCCCTCATTTCATCCATTAGGGCTCGTTTGATACTGAAAATTGTGAATTTTTTTTAAAAAATACTCCCTCCGTTTAAAAAAGAATGAACTATTTTGACTTGACATGAAGTTTAAGAAAATAAAGAAGACTTTTGAATTTTGTGGTCCTAAATTAAAGTTATGTCAAATGTACCAAAATGCCCTTTAAACTTGTGGTCTTAAACATGCAACGTGTAAAATTGAAATTAAAGTATTGCCAAAAAAGGAAAGAGGTCATTCTTTTTGAAATGGACTAAAAAGGAAAGTAGGTCATTCTTTTTGAAACGGAGGAAGTATAGTTTTATTTCAGAGTGAAAAATAATATTTGACAATTAGAGTTGTGTTTGATCATGAATACAAATTGAAATTGTTTTTAAATTTCTATGAGTGATTGGAGTAAAGAAAAAGTGAAAATAACTTTTCGATGGTTTTAAAATATCAAATTCAACTTCCAACAATTTTTTTTTTAAAATTTATGGTCAAAATGATTTTCAGAATTCAACTCCAAAAGAAAGTAAAAGAATATTCATAGTCAAACGGTCACTTAACTAGGGCTCTCAAAAAATGAGCCCAGTAATGTGCGAATTAAATTTAATTATGCTCCTCCCATTCAGACATCTGACCCTAATTGATAAAACAAAAAAGACTGAAAAGTGAAAAAACACATCCAAAATATTCTGATTCTTTGAGTGTCATACATGAACCATTAAGTGTTAGAGTTTTCTACCTAAATTAGCACCAACTAACTATTAGAACACACTTGAGCTATTAATTATTCACTTTTTCTACTTGAATTCAAATAATTAATAGTTCAAGTATAATTTAATAAATAGATGGTGATAATTTAGATAGAAAAATCTAACACCTAATAATTCAAATATAAAAATAAAAATAAAAATAATCAAAATATTTTAGTCGTGGTTTTCACTATTAACTCAACACCGAAAAAAAACAAAAACAAATTTGTACCATTTTATATACCTTAGGGGTCAGTTACAACTTTAAATAACTTGACCAGGAATACTAGATTACTGGTATCTAGTATTCTTGTGACTGGAACATGAAAAATACACATATATACAAAAAGACAATGAACATGATCACACCTATACAACACTTGAACAATCCTAAAAGTTACTTCAATAAGTCTCCATTTTTTTTTTGGTTTGGGTTTTCACAAAATTCATTTTTTTTAATCAAAACTCATAATCACACAAGGTGAAGAAAATGGAGATGAAGAAAGAACTGAGTGTCATATCACCTATATCAGGTATTCCATTTTATTTTTTTTGAATTTTTTTTTTGAGCTTGTTTATGTAATTGAATGATTGTTTTGGTACTTTTATTATTTGGGTATGTTTGAGAATGCTCAAAAATATTTTTTCTGGCCCTGTGGGTTGTGAATTGGAACCTTTGTTGCTATTTTTTGCTTTTTCTGTTTAATTAAGACTAGAAATCTTTTTGAAGGATCATGTTACCTGTTTTTCCTTCTTTGGTTAATTTTGTGGAGTTAAACTTGCACAATTCTATGTTTTTATGACCGAGTAGAAGCGGAATTAGGATTTTCGCTGAGGGGATTAAAAAAAAAACATGAAGAAGCCAAGAGGATGTGACATCTACTATATGTATATTAAATCTTGATCTTGTATATATCAAGTATACTTTTCAAGTGAATGGAGTTCGTCTTGTGTCCCCTAGCTTTGAAAATAACAAGAAGCCAAGAGGATGCGACATCTACTATATGTATATTAAATCCTGATCTTGTATATATCAAGTATAATTTTCCAGCAAATGGGGTTGGTCTTGTGTCCCCTAGCTTAGAAAATAACGAAGAAGCCCAGAGGATTCGACATCTACTATATGTATATTAAATCTTCATCTTGTATATATCAAGTATAATTTTCCAGCGAACAGGGTTTGTCTGCGTCCCTTAGCTCTGGCCCTTCATGTATGTGAGTGTTTCAGATGAACCCCTCGAGTCCCTCTAGCTCCGCCCCTGTGTGTGAGTGTATCACGGTGCTTTTGTTACTGGTATCATTGTAAAATTACTCATTTTATTTTTGTCTCTCTGTTATGGGTAACTAGGAATCTTGGAGAGATCATTAAAATGGTGTTGGTGATAGCTGGACTAAGTTTAGGCTGATCGTTCTTCTTGATTTTAGTTTATGTTTTAAAGCAAAAACACGAGGCTATTTCTTTCCATCTATCTAAGCCTTGGTGAAGAGAGTTACCCGGTACCTGTGCTGGTGGGAGGTATCAAATATCCATGGAATTAGTTGAGGTGTGTGCAAGTTACTGGATACCACGATTATTAAAAAAATGTATATCTAGAAGAATCAAGAGAGAACAAAAAAATTGGGTCACATTACAGTGATAATGTGATTGATTTGTGGCTTGTGCAAGTTGGAAGTTTACTTAGATTGTTATCTCCATTTATTAGTGCTAGTAAGAAGTTTCAAAGGGCAGAAAATTAGGGGGCCCGTCTGAGCAAACACGCCCACAATCCACAAAGAGGAAGCAGTTTAATCAGATGAGATATTCACTAGACTCTTAGGCCGAAACACAAACCACTAGGTTGTTGATTTTGAGCAATAGTTGAACGCTTTAAAGCTCGAGAATAGCAGAGCCAATTGTACTACATCCCCAATATCTTCTGTTTGCCATGGAAAAGTCTGTTATGTTGCAAAGTATTAGGTGCCATTAATTTTCAAGAATATATTACGATATTTGTGGATCTTTGAATTAGTAGATATTTTTAGAAGATAAAAGTGAGAAAAGACTGATTGAATTGGCGGTTAACTGGTAGTGGATTGCAAACTTGTCCTATTTTTACTTAAGCCGAGAGTCTATCAAAATAGCCTCTCTACCTTCGAGGTAGGGGTAACTGGTAAGGTCTACGTACACTATACCCTTCCCAGACCCCACTTTGTGGGACTATACTAGCTATGTAGTTGTTGTCATGAGGGCCTTTTCTTTAATTTCAAATTTTTATTTTCTTTGTAAAGGCGTATATATATAGCCCTTTTCCTTTTTTTCCTTGCACTTCCTCATTCAATCATCCTTTTGGTGCACATGATCTCATTGTTATACCCGTCTTTATTAGTCTTGCAGAACAGTCCCAAACATTTATTCCTTTAATTGTTCCAGGAGCATTTTAGGATCATATCATGTCTCTTTCTGTTGGTCCATGTTCACCTTAGTGAAATTCATTTCTTTATGTTAAATCTTATCATATTAGGGCCCTGTTTGGTTTGGATAACTATACCTGGTTTGCTGATTCAACTGTTTTCTTTAATCTGAATTCGGCTATTGTGGAAAAAAACCCAGCTTTTAGAACTAAGAATTGACTACTACATCAATAAAACTGATAAATTTGATCTTACATATTAAATAAACACAAACATTTTGATAATTTAATCCAAGCAGTTGTTTAGGGCTTACCGCTTTAGTTTCGATCCTTTCTTGTCATGGAATAAGTGAGTGTACATTCACTATCATGCTAGGCAATACATAACTGAAGTATTTGAATTGAATTCTATGATCAATTGATTCATGTCACTTACTCTCTGCCCTTCTATAATTTGCAACTATGCAATCTTACTTTCCTTTTTTTTTTTGGGGGGGGACTTCACCTTCAAAATTTTGCTGAATTTAGCAGGGCTACAGGACAAACATTTTCATTTCTATTTTCACTTTTATAAAATGCCTATCGTTGATTATTTTGTGTTAAATATGCATTTATGAATGGTTTTTGGCAGCTTGAATCCGGACTATATTTCTTAGCTAATGGAAAAGTAGTTCTGTAGGTAGACCTTAACAAATTGCTTTAGAAGGAAATGGAGACTGGTTGGACTAGATACATGATGTCTATGCTAGTCCTAGATGACTGTTTTGTGCTCCATATAAACACAATCATTTCCCTTGATCGTCATTTTGTTTCCGCGCCTCATATTTCTTCCTTCTTCAGACCCCTCTCTCTCTCACTCTCTCCCTTACACACACACATACCGCCTCTCCTCTTCTGAGTTGTTTTTCTGGCTATCCTGTGAGTTGTTCCTTTGTAAAGTTCTTTCAATAGCTCTTAGGTTGGCAATCACAGCATTAGTTTTATTCCCAAACTCAGGAAGATTTGACCGAAATAATTTGAGAGAGCAACTGGAAATTAACGCTTCTCAGAGCTTGTACTTTTGTTTCTGTTAGAGAACCAAAGCTATCAGGAATCTTTTCGAAGTCCTGCTTCTGTATCCTTTTCATCCATAATTCAGGTTGATGCCTAAAAGAAGCAGAAATGGTTATATACTTGTCCTTCTGTTTTTTATCTTCGCAGTTATTGTTATTTTCTCTTTTCTTTTACTTATGCATTTGTAGACTGATTATATTTGGTTCACACAAATACTGTTTTTGGCTACTGTTTCGGTTATCATTTTTATGTGAAGCCTTGTACTATGAAGTTTTTTCTTTAACTTTAGTGTCATACTTGCTAATGAGATGTTGGTCAGAATTACACAATTCTAATATAGTTTCCTGTTTAGCATACGACACTTCACAGTTCACACTTTAGCAGTTTTAGCTCTCATTAGATTCACTAGACAATCAGAAATGTTTATCGTTGAATGGTAAATTGTGTCACGACAGGATTTGGTCAAAAAGATACTGATGAGGAACCCCCACGTGTATGTCGGAAAAGAAAAAGCAAACAGGTAGCTGCTACACTTGATTCAGCTGTTGCGCCACGACGTTCTTCCCGTATCCGTGGACTGTCAAATAGAAGAAACGGCATATCAGTGGAAAAGTTAAACACGAACGACTTTGACTGTTATCTGGAGTAAGTTTGTGATTTTGTGTACTAAATTATGCAATTCGCTTATATGTTTCCCAGTTTCTGTTTTGAACATAACTTTTGGGGAGAATGTAGGAATATGTGGAGGGAACTACCAGAGGATAAGAAGAATTCATTTGCCTGCCTCGACCCCATGTGGTTTTCCTTATACAGAACCAAAGATTACAAGCCAAAGGTGTTGAGGTGGATTAAGAGCAAGGACATATTCTCGAAAAAATATGTTTTTGCTCCCATCGTTCTCTGGTATGTATTTCCCGGTTTGTTAGCTATGCTTTGTATATCATTTGAGGTTGTGCTTTGTAGACTGAGATATCTTTCATCAGGGATCATTGGTGTCTTTTGATCTTTTGCCATCTTGGCGAAAGCCTAGAGTCTGAATCGACAACTCCCTGTATGTTGTTGCTGGATTCGTTGCATATGGCAGACCCCTTGCGATTTGTACCGGAGATAAGAAAGTATTTTCCATAACTAACATCCTACCTAATGATTTTGGTTTTTGTTAGTTATTTACTTTGTATGCTTTGTTTTGTTCGATTTGTAGATTTGTTTCCGGCATATTCAAAAATGAAGAGAGGCCAGAGAGCCCGCAGCTGATTAAGAAAATCCGGTTATTGGTTCCTCAGGTCACTACTTTTCACTCATGGTTCTGATGTTATTTACTAATGGCTATATTACTCGGACTCTTCAAAAATGTCATTGGGATCCTTCAAAAGTAGTGCATCCGACATGGGTGCGACAATTTTTTTTAAAGAGTTCGAGCAGCGTAGACTAATGGTCTCTCATTTAGTACGATTTGAACGTTTCAGGTACCGCAGCAGAGAAATGATACCGACTGTGGTAAATTTGTTTTGTACTACATTAGCCTTTTCCTGAAGAGTGCTCCAGAAACTTTTAGCATTTCAGAAGGCTACCCTTACTTTGTGAGTACTTTGTCAAAATCTTTAGATAATTAAATAAATAGAAGTGTTCCCTCTCTAACAACTTAAACTTTTAAACGAGATGGTCACACACTTCAACACGGTATCGGACCAGACAGAGGTCCTGAATTTGAGTCTCATCGCCACCCAAAAAGGACTTCCACGTTCTTGGCTCTTGAAAAAGAATCAAGCCAGCACGTGAGGGGGCGTGTTGAAGACATAATTGAATAAACAAAAGTGTTCCCTCTCTATTAGTTTAAACTTTTAGACGAGATGGCCACACACTTCAACAATCTTCATATTGAGATTCATAATTCTTTTCTATTTTACAGATGAAGGAAGACTGGTTTACTCCTGACCAGATAGAAAGCTTTTGGCAGGAACTGCAGACTGTGAAGAAGGATTCAGAATCTTCTGATGGAAGCATACCAGGTTCTGAGGATGCTATATGTTTAGATTAATAGGAGGAAACTAAGAGTGACATGTAGATTGTTTTTCTAAAAATATGATATTACTGCTTGGGGAACCTCGGAACAACGGTGGATTTTGTCTTTGTGTGACCTGTAGGTCCAACTTGTTTGGGATTAAGACGTAGTAGTTGTTGTTGTTGCTGTTATTGTCGTTGTTGTTGTGACCTATCATGGATTTGAGTCGTGGAATCAGTCAGGGATGCTTACTTCATGGTAGGCTGCCAATAGTACACCTTTAGTTCTTTCCCAAATCTTATGTGAACGCGGGATGCTTCGTGCACCAGACTGCGTTTCTTTTAAAATATAGGATACTATTGGAAAGACAGGTAACTGTGGCTCATTTGGATATTTAAGGTTGCTCCTTTTGATCTATAAGCTAAGAGAACAATTTTTGGATCAGATGATTATGCATCGATTCATGGTTTAATCCACCAATGTTGTTTTTAAAGTTATTTGAAATTTTGAATTCAATGAAGATAAGCAGAAAATTACTCCAATTTTTGAGTAATTTAACTCGAGATTGCAGGTTCTCATTTAACGGACCAACATCATAGGTTGTAGAAAGAAAACATTTAATATTATCTTTCAGCTCCCTTAACTAGATCCATATCAGGGGACTGTAACAGTGTGGTACTACTAGGATGGTCGACAAAAAGAATGGTTAGAATGTTGGATATAATACACAGGGAGTGGCTAGAACAATAACAGGATAGAGGCACGCGCCACCAGTATTATCAAAAGCAAAAAGTGCAAAGCATTTGTAAGGTCTGTTGGTGCTTTATGCGCAAAAAAAATCGTGGGCTTTAATGAAAAAAAGCGTAAAGGGAGAAAAAAAAAATACAAATATATATATATGTTTAGTCCTAGACTTTATAAGCATGAAAGACAAATATATGAACAAAAAAATTGAAAAAAGATTATGATAAAGTGATATATCAATTGTTTAGATCACCTCTTCAAAAAAGGCTCATTGACATGGAAAAGTATGTCTTAGAACCTTGATGAAGAGACTGAAGCACATTTTAAGTGAAGTGAAGCGCTCAACATGTTTTGAGCCTCGCTTCAGGGCTTAAGCGTGCTTGAAGCGCACCTTTGACAACACTCAGCGCCACTGAAATGATCTTTTAGGAGAGGATCAGTCAGCTGAATAAGTCACCAAAAATAGGAGTGCTGCTGCCAAAATGATCACCAGAAGAGACAAAAGTACTAAAACAATGAATACGAAAATGGATTTTGGCAAAGGAAGCGGCATAAAGCCGGTTTATGGGAAAAAGTAAGTTAAGTCCTTAGCTACTACCAAGAGCGTTGAAGCTCTAAATACCATGTACAAATATAAAGATAAAATAGAGAACACTCTTATTGAATTGGTGTCTTTACCGACTACCAAGACCGTTGAGGGCATTCAGGCTTTAATAGCGTGTGCAAAGATAAAAGAAAGAAAGACCCTGGTTGAGTTGGTTCTTAACAACATGCAAGTGCATTTATGATATAAAAGTTTCGTGTAACATAAAATAAGTAAAGTGCTCCAATTGTTGAGATTACAACGTAAGTAGTGATCCTCATGACTTTCCAAGTTATACCATAGAATTAGGGGTTGTTATACCATAGAATTAGGGGTCGTTATGATCTTGATCTGATTGTGAGGCCACTATGATATACCATAAGTATCACATTTCTAACTAGTATAACGTGATTTATTCTCTTTCCATAATCATGCACCTTCTTAAGATGGGCCAGTGTTTTATATAATGTCCATTAGTAACTGAAATGTCTGTTAATTATCATTTGGTATCCTAAAACTCTTCCTAAATCAAATAGTATCTACTCTTTTCCCAAAAGAGATGCTTATCAAGAAGTTGTCACTCAAAGCATGCCTTTTTGATTTATAGATCTATTAAATTTTATATAGTCGTGGAAGCATCCACTAAGCTGGTGGTTTTGATACCTATTCCATATAAACATAAATTTACCTTGGAATATATATCATACTATTAGCAATTATCACCATCATAAACTCATTTTCTAGCCAGATGGGCTTTCCTTGACATGTGATTTGAAGAAGCCCACCTCTAGAGAAATGTGTTTAATTTTGGCAGTGGATTGCAAACTCGTCCTATTATATGATGAAGTGATCTACGTATTAAGAAACATTTTTTCCCTCGGGAAAGGGCTATGTATACTTATGCACTATAGGAAATTAGTTAAACATAACCTTTGTTATACTATTCGATTATTTCTACCCTACCGTTACCATTTTTAATATATCTACCCCTTCATCTAACGGCCTCTTTCTGAGGGACACGTGGCCTCATCCTAAACGCTCCATCTTTTTTTTTCCTTTTTATTTAATTCTAATACCCAATATTTGACCCGTAACCCGTTAGAAATACTTAACATGAAAATGGAAGGTGCTATTAACATGAAAATGTTCCTTGTGTTGCATTCATGATGATAATGATGGCAATCCCGGGCATGAAGGACATCGTCTCGCTGATGCTTCGGCACCGGCTTCCGATGCCACCATCTTCGTCCCTACCTTCTTGTCTTTATTTGTCGCTCTTGCATTGCTCTCCTCCTCTGAGCTCTATTTTTTCTAGATTGATGAGGGCCTTTTCGAAAATGGAAGTTGCAAAAATGAGGATGTTGCGATAAATGTGTGGATATATTAGGAGTGATAGGATTCGAAATGGGGATATATGGGACAAGGTAGGAGTGGCTTAAGTGGAGGACAAGATGTTGGAAGCGAGAGTGAGATGGTTCAGGCATGTGAAGAGGAGATACATGGATGTCCTAGTGAAGAGGTGGGAGAGATTGACTATGGATCATTTCAGGAGAGGTAGTGGTAGACCAAAGAAGTATTGGGAAGAGGTGATTAGACTAGACACAATGCAACTTTAGCTTACCAAGGACATGACCTTAGATAGGATAGTGTGGAGGACACATATTAGGGTAGAAGGTTAGTAGGTAGCAGTTATTTTTCTTGCTGTTTGTTCATATTAGTCATCATAATATTGCTCTTGTAGTTTCTTGTCTTTCGATTTCTGTTATTAATTGTTGTTTCTTATGCTGCGATTATCGTATTGTTTTGTTGTAGTTTCTTTTATGTTACTATTTGTTGTTTCTGCAATTATCTGTTGTTTCTTATACTTCTGTTACTCCTTTTTGGGACTGCTTTAAACTATTTTTCCTTAAGCCGAGAGTCTATCTGAAACAACCTCTCTACCTTTGAGGTAGGTACTCTCTACCCTCCCTAGACCCCACTTTGTGGGATTACACCCGGTATGATGTTGTTGTTTTGTGTGGGCCTTTTCTTTAATTTCAAATTTTCATTTTCTTTGTAATGACAGGGGTGGAAATCATTGAATAATATAATGGAGGTTATGTTTAACTAATTTCCAATAGTAAAGGGGTACATATATCCCTTTTCCGTTTTCTCTTATGCTTCCTCGCTCAATCATAATGCACATGATCTCATTGTTATACCCGTCTTTATAGTCTGTCAGAGCAGTCCCAAACATTTGTTCCTTTAATCGTTCCAGGAGCATTTTAGAATCATATCATGTCTCTCTCCATTGGTCCATGTTCAACCTTAGTGAATTCATTTCTTTATGTTGAATCTTATTATATTAGGGCCCTGTTTGGTTTCGATAACTATACCCTGTTTGCTGATTCAACTATTTTCCTTAATCTGAATCCGGCTATTGTGGAAAAAAAAGCTTTTAGAGCTAATAACTGACTATTACATAAATAAAACTGATTAATTTAATCCAAGCAGATGTTTAGTGTTTACTGCTTGAGTGGAAAAAGGTCCTGCAGCAGCAGCCAATTAATGTGGTTGTAGTTTCGATCCTTTTTTGTGATGGAATAAGTGAGTGTACATTTACAATCATGCTAGGTAATACATAATGAAGTATTTGAATTGGATTCTAAGATCAATTGATTCATGTACTTACTCTTTGCCCTTCTATAATTGTTAACTTTCTTAGTTTCTACATGTAGACCTTACCTACATGCCAGCTTGATTCTTATTCAAGAGCCAAACATGTGGAAATTCAGGACCTCTGTCTGGTCGGATACCGTGTTGACATGTGTGATTGTTTTGTCTAAAAGTTTAAGCCGTTGGAGAGGGAACTATCACGACCCGAGTCTACACCCAAGCCGTGAGCCATAACTAGCTGCTCACTAGTGGTTGGGTAGGGCCCTTGGCATAGCGTGTCTATAGAATAAAATAAATATCGAAACTGAAGCGGAAACACAAACAATAATAATGGGCTAACGCTGAAAATCACAATCTTTATTGAGACATAACTGAAGCAAACGAAAGACTGTCAACTACTACATAACTGTTGTCTAGTGAAGCCTCTACTAACAAATGTATAAACTGGGCTAAGGGAAAAGCTATAATCAACTCTACGTCTACTAGATAGGAGAGCTCACCAATTCACTGAGTGTGGGGGGCTACCGAACATTTAGTTGCAAACCTTATGCTCGAGTATCTCAATCTACATCATGAAAAGATATAGCGCAAAATGCAGTCAATACAATGGAATGTATTAGTACGCAATGTACGCAAGGTATAAAGAGCAGTGTTTTAAAAGGCGGCGTGAGGCGGGGCGTTTTACTTAGCACGGGGCGAGGCGTAAGCCTCGAGGCAATGGGGCGTAAGCCTCGAGGCAATGGGGCGTAAGCCCCATGGAACTTTAAATTTTTAATTTTTAATATAGTAAAATAGTGTTATAAAGCAAAAATTATACTAGTAAACAATAAGTTAATAGTTAAAACAATTAAAAACATGATTAAACAAACTCATAGAAAATAAAGCTTCTAATATAATTTTACAAGTACAAATAAAAAAAAAGCTATAATAGCTACTATGAGATGCAAATCAACTCTAACATCTTAACTTTCAATTAATAAAAGAATCAGGTTTTTGTAAAAAATTATTACTATCGTACTATACAATTTACATCCCTAAAAGAAAATAATCAATAAACTTTATTAGAACCTTCATGGTAATTTTGAGATAATAAAATACAATAATTTACTTTCAAATAGCGATTATTTTGAGACGTATTACAAATGATAAAATATGATAATTTTGAGACGTGTGAAAATAATATGAAGACCAATGATAAGTGAAGATGTAAAATTCGGCTAATTAAGTATTTTAAAAGAAATGTTAAATGATATTCACCCTCACGATTCTTTTTAAATAGTAAATATGCAATACAATGAATTGTTATTTGAGTTATTCTCAATCTTCTTATTTCTATATATAAAAAAAAAACTATTAAGCATCATTTATTTATTAGAGAATTAAAGGGTCAACAATGTCGATTAAAGAATTCGACACATAATTTGCCTAAGATTTGTTAGGCGAGCCCCGAGCGTTGGGCGTTAGGCGTGCTTAAGGCGTAGAGTCGGGCGCTTAAAGCGTAAGCCTCACAGGACTAAGCCTTACACCTATGCCTTGAGGCGTTTTGCCAGTGCCCTACCCCAGGGCGAGCCCCGAAGCGAGCCCCAAAACTTCCTTTAGAGAGTAGCTTAAAACAATAGTTAAGATTTGAGACATGAGTCATGGGAAAATTATTTAAAATATCCCAAACAACTGAAAATCTGAGGAAAATCATGATAGTTAAAGTCTGCATTTTTATGAGTACATAGGTAGTAATATCATAAAGTTTACACATGTGGGGAGTTTCTTATAACTGACAAACACCAGTTGAGCTCGTGATGCCTAGTGTCTTGCCCACACTGGAAGAGCTGTCCTAACCTGCTAGAGTATAACCGACAACCGTGCTATCAATCGTGAAATCTTGGAAGATTAAAACATTTTGGGACTTGGTCCAAGGGTGGGTTCACGATTCGTGATATGTTTCGGCGGATCGTGAACCACATCCGTGGTTTAATGAAATCGGAGGAGGGTTCCACGAGAGGTTCCACGAATCGTGGACCTGGAACTTAAGTTTCAGATTTGATTTTCTATGCTAAGTTATGAATATTCGTGGGCTCGAAACCCGAGGTGTTACAGGAAAACCTCTATTTATTTACTTATCTAAGAGCCTTTATGGATTGCCTTATTTTTAAGCGTTTTTAAGCACTTTTAAAATGTTTGGTTTAAATAAAAAGTGCTTTTTTACACTTTGATATTTAGCCAAAATAATGAAAATAAGCCAAAAGTCATAAGTTAGAATTTCTAACTTATGAATTTTGCTTATAAGATGTAAGCTAATCAAACGGGCTCTAAATAGTTTGGCAAAGTACGCACAAAGTAAGGGTAGTTTTCTGAAATGCTAAAAGTTTCTGGACTACTCTCTAGGAAAAGGCTGATGTAGTACAAAACAAATTTACCAAAGCCGATGTCATTTCTCTGCTGCGGTACCTGAAACATTCAAGTCGTGCTAAATGAGAGGTCATTAGTCGAAGTTGCTTGGATTTTCCAAAAATGCACTACTTTTGAAGGATCTGACACGCACCTATGACATTTTTGAAGAGTCAGAGCAACATAGCCATTAAAAGGTTAACATCAGAACCATGAGTGAAAAGTATTGTGATCTGAGGAACCAATAACTGGATTTTCTTAATCAGTTGCAGGCTCTCTGGCCTCTCTCCAGTATGCCGGAGACAAATCTACAAATCGAACAAAACAAAGCATACAAAGTATAATAACTAGCAAAACCAAAATCACAAGATAGGATGTTGGTCGAGGAAAGTACTTTCTTATCTCAGGTGTAAATCGCAAGGGGTCAGCCATCTGCAATGAATCCAACAACAACATACAGGGAGTTGTCGATTTTGACTCTAGACTTTCGCCGAGATGGCAAAAGATCAAAAGACACCAAGGACATCTCAGTCTACAAAGCACAACCTCAAATGATATGCAACTTTGGCGAAGCCAGATAAAAAATCGGGAAACACATACCAGAGAACGATGGGAACAAAAACATATATTTTCGAGAATATTTCTTTGCTCTTAATCCACCTCAACACCTTAGGCTTGTAATAGTTGGTTCTGTATAAGGCAAACCGCATGGAGTCGAGGCACGCAAAAGAATTTTTCTTATCCTCCAGTAGTTCTCTCCACATATTCCTACATTATCCCAAAAAGTTATGCTCAAAACAGAAACTGCAGAACATATAAGCAAATTCCATAATTTAGTACACAAAAGCACAAACTTACTTCAGGTAACAGTCAATTTCGATCGAGTTTAACTTTTCCACTGATCTGTCATTCTTTCTATTTGACAGTCCACGGATACGGGAAGAACGCCGTGGCTCAATAGCTGAATCAAGTGTAGCAGCTACTTGTTTACTTTTTTCTTTTCCGACATGCACGTAGGGGTTCCTCAACAGTAGTCCACGAAAACGATATTTGTGTGAACCAAATAACCATTCTATAAAAGTAAATGTAAAAGAAAGAGAAAATAACAGAAGGACAAGTATATAACCATCTCTGCTTCATTTAGGCATCAATCCCGAATTGAAGGATGAAAAGGATATAGAAGTAGGAATTCGTAAAGACTCCTGTCTCCGTTTTGGTTCTCTAACAGAACAAAAGTACAATCTCGGAGAAACTGATGAGGAACCCTACGTGTAAAGTCGGAAAAGAAAAAGTAAATGAGTATCTGCTACACATGATTCAGCTGTTGTGCCACGGTGTTCTTCCCGTATCCATGGACTGTCAAATAGAAGAAACGACAAATCAGTGGAAAAGTTAAACTCGAACGACTTTGAGTGTTACCTGGAGTAAGTTTCTGATTTTCTGAACTGAATTGTGCAATTTTCTTATATGTTTTCCAATTTCTGTTTTGAACATAACTTTTGGGATAATGTAGGAATATGTGGAGGGAAGGCTAAGAAAAATTTGTTTGCATGCCTCGACTTCATGTGGTTTCCTTATACAGAACCAAAGATTACTAGCTTAAGGTGTTGAGGTGGATTAAGAGCAAAGACATATTCTCAAAAAAATATGTTTTTGTTCCCATCGTTCTCTGGTATGTGTTTCCCGTTTTGTTATCTGGCTATGCCAAAGTTGCATATCATTTGACGTTGTGCTTTGTAGACTGAGATGTCTTTCATTATGGATCATTGGTGTCTTTTGATCTCTTGGCATCTCGGCAAAAGTCTAGTGTCAGAATCGATAACTCCCTGTATGTTGTTGCAGATGGCCGATCCCTTGCGATTTGTACCGGAGATAAGAAAGTATTTTCCTCGACCAACATCCTACCTTATGATTTTGGTTTTGTTAGTTATTTTACTTTGTATAGTTATTTTACTTTGTATGCTTTGTTTTGTTCGATTTGTAGATTTGTTTCCGGCATATTCAACTATGAGAGAGGCCAGAGAGCCCTCAGCTGATTAAGAAAATCCGGTTATTGGTTCCTAAGGTCACTGTACTTTTCACTCATGGTTCTGATGTTACTTCCTAATGGCTATGTTACACGGACTCTTCAAAAATGTCTTGGGTGCATGCCTGATTCTTCAAAGGTAGTGCAATTTTGGAGAATTCGAGCAACTTCGAAAAATGGTCTCTCATTTAGCACGACTTGAACGTTTCAGGTAGAGCATCAGAGAAATGATATCGACTGTGGTAAATGTCGTTTGTACTACATTAGCCTTTTCCTAGAGTGCTCCAAAAACATTTAGCATTTCAGAAGGCTACCCTTACTTTGTGAGTACTTTGTCAAACTAACAGATCCCGTTTGGATTGGCTTAAAAGCAAAAGTCATAAGTTAGACATTCTAACTTATGGCTTTTGGCTTATTTTGGATTTGAATTAAATGCTTACAAGCAAACACTGTAAAAGTGCTTAAAAGCACTTAAAATAAGCCAATCCAAACAGGCTCTTAGATAAGTAAATAAATAGAAGTGTTCCCTCTCTAACGACTTATACTTGTAGACGACACAATCACACATTTCAACACGGTATCAGACCAAACAGAGATCCTAAATTTGAGTCTCATCGCCACCAAAGAAAATTTCCACGTGCTTGGATCTTGAAAAGAATCAAGCCAGCACGTAGGCTGCCAAAATTATACCTTTTAGCTCTTTCCCGAATCCCATGTGATCGCAGGATGCTTCATGCACCAGGCTGCCCTTTTTTTTTTTTTAAAAAAAAAAAGGATATTATTGAAAGGACGGGTAACTATGGCTAATTTGGATATTAAAGGTTGTCTGTTTTGTTATATATAGCATCTTTGTTTTTTCAACGGTATAATATAATAGCTACGAGAACAGTTTTTTGAATAAGAGAATTATGCATCAATTCTTTTGGCTTTTGCTTCCATTGCTCTGTGGAATTGAATTTACTTTCTTCTATTTTCCTTCATCTCCTTCGGTAAATGTATAAATAACGGATTTAAGTCATGTAGCTTATGAATTTTTTTTTTGGAAATTAATTTTTTTGAAAGTTTGCTAAAGATATCCAAGATTTAATATATATCCTGCGGAAAGTATTTTTTTGACCAGTATATACAGTTTGTATTTTCTGTACAGATAGTATACTAATCTGACAAAGGTTGTTCAACTGACCAACCTACGGTCTATCTAGTAACATCCACTATTTGCAGATCGAAAATTTTTCAAGAGTCATTGACACACGGTTCTAATTCGGTAGCTAATGGATAAGCTCCTCTACCCATTATAACTTAAATGGAATACAAAACAACCCGAATTTCTCAACCTTCGTCCGATTAGTTGTATGGGCCAGAGTTTTGGCCAGTCAAGAACTCTCACATTCAGAAGATGAAATTGCGGAAATAAGGATGCTGTGATTGATGTCTGGTTGTGTACTAGGAAGGATAAGATTAGAAATGAGGTTGTTCGGGACAAGGTGGGAGTGGCTTCGGTGGTGGACACAATGCAGGAAGCGAGCTTCAGATGATTTAGGCATATGAAGAGGAGATGCACAGATGCTCCAGTGCGGAGGTTGGTTATGGGTAATTTCAAGTGAAGTAGAGGTAGACCGAAGAAGTATCGGGGAGAGGTGATTAGACATGATATGGCACGGTTTCAGCTTACCGAGGATAGAACCTTAGATATGAGGTTATGGAGGACTCTGCTGAGGTTAGAAGGTTAGTAGGTAGTACTACATTGTCTCGCTATCCGTGCATACTAGTAGTCGTAGGATTGCCCATGTAGTTTCTTGCCTTCTATTTTTGTTGCCTTTTGCTGTTTTTTATACTTTGATTATCATATTATTTTGTTGTAGCTACTGCTCAGTAGGCTTTTTTGTGCTTTATTTTTCGTTACTTCTTTCGGAATGCTTTGGACTGTTTTTTCTTAAGCCGAGAGTCTATTGGAAATAGCCTCTCTACCTCTAAGGTAGGGGTAAGGTTTTCTTACACTCTACCCTCCCAGATCCCCCACTTTGTCGGACTACACTGGGTATGTTGTTGTAATTTAATCTTGCATTTTAAATTATCATAGACATTTTTATAATTTAATCCAAACAACTTAGTGTTTACTGCTTAAGTTGAAAAAGGTCCTTCCGCAGGCCATTAGTGTGCTTTTAGTTTGATCCTTTTTTGTCATGGAATAAGTGAGTGTACATTCACTATCATGCTAGGTAATGCATAAATGAAGTATTTGAATTGGATTCTAAGATCAATTGATTCATGTCACCTACTCTTTGCCCTTCTACAATTTGCAAAATATGCCATCTTACTTTCTTTTTTTGGACTTCACCTTCAAACTTATGCCGAATTTTGGAGGGGTACAGGACAAACATTTTCATTTCCTGTTTATTTTCACTTTTGTGTTAAATATGCATTTATGAAATGTTTTTGGCACGTTGAATCTGGACTATATTTCTCGGTTAACAAATTGCTTTAGCAGGAAATGGAGACTGGTTGGACTAGATAGATGATGCCTTGATGCCTATTTCTTTGCTCCATTTAAATGCAATCTTTTCCCTTGATCGTCATTTTGTTTCAGCTTCTCTCCTCTTCTGAGTTGCCTATCTGGCTATCCACTGAGTTGCTCCTTCGTAAAGTTCTATCGTTAGATCTTTGGTTGGCAATCACAGCACAACTTCCTTTGCTCTTTTTCCCTGATCTTGATAATGAAGATCATCTTTGTTGTCTCTATCATTTAGTTTTAGAGAGCAACTGGAAATTGACGCTTCTCCGAGATTGTACATTTGTTTCTGTTAGAAAACCAAAACTGAAACAGGAGTCTTTTCGAATTCCTACTTCTATATCCTTTTCATCCTTCAATTCAGGATTGATGCCTAAAAGAAGCAGAAATGGTTCTGTTTTTTTATCTTCCCAATTATTGTTATGTTCTCTTTTCTTTTACGTTTACTTTTATAGATTGATTATTTGGTTCACACAATATTGTTTTCGTGAACTACTGTTTTGGTAGTTATTTTTAAGTGAAGTCTGGTAGTATGAGGTTTATCCTTTAACTTTTGTTGCTAATGAGATGTTGGTCAGAATTACACAATTCTACTATCATTTTCTGTTTAGCATACGACACTTCACAGTTCAAACTTTAACAATTTTAGCTCTCATTAGATTCACCAGACAATCAGAAATGTTTATTATTGAATGGTAAATTGTGTCATGACAGGATTTGGTCAAAAAGAAACGGATGAGGAACCCCTACGTGTATGTCAGAAAAGAAAAAGTAAACAAGTAGCTGCTACACTTGATTCAGCTGTTGAGCCACGGCGTTCTTCCCGTATCCGTGGACTGCCAAATATAAGGAACGACAGATCAGTGGAAAAGTTAAACTCGATCGACTTAGACAGTTACCTAGAGTAAGTTTGTGCCTTTGTGTACTAAATTATGGAATTTGCTTATATGTTTTCCAGTTTCTGTTTTGAACATAACTTTTTGGGATAATGTAGGAATATGTGGAGGGAACTACCAGAGGATAAGAAAAATTCTTTTGCATGCCTCGACTCCATGTGGTTTTCTTTATACAGAACCAAAGATTACAAGCCTAAGGTGTTGAGGTGGATTAAGAACAAAGACATATTCTCAAAAAAATATGTTTTTGTTCCCATCGTTCTTTGGTATGTGTTTCCCGATTTGAAATCTGGCTTTTCCAAAGTTGCATATTATTTGAGGTTGTGCTTTGTAGACTGAAATATCATTCATCAGGGGTCACTGGTGTCTTTTGATCTTTTGCCATCTCGGCGAAAGTCTAGAGTCAAAATTGACAACTCCCTGTATGTTGTTGCTAGATTCGTTGCAGATGGCAGACCCCTTGCGATTTGCACCTGAGATAAGAAAGTATTTTCCTCGACCAACATTTTACTTCATGATTTTGGTTTTGCTATTTATTTTACTTTGTATGCTTTGTTTTGTTTGTTTGTAGATTTCTTTCAGGCATATTCAGCTACGAAGAGAGGTCAGAGAGCCCTCAACTGATTAAGAAAATCCGGTTATTGGTTCCTCAGGTCACAATACTTTTCACTCATGGTTTGGTGTTATTTACTATGTGTGTTCAAACACATTATGCATTTATTGGTGTAAACATACAATACGATGGTCTCTCATTTAGCACGACTTGAACGTTTCAGGTACCGCAGCGGAGAAATGATATAGACTGCGGTAAATTTGTTTTGTACTACATTAGCCTTTTCCTGAAGAGTGCTCCAGAAACTTTTAGCATTTCAAAAGGCTACCCTTACTTTGTGGGTACTTTGTCAAACTATTTAGATAATTAATAAATAGAATTGTTCCCTTTCTAACAGCTTAAACTCTTAGACGAAACGGTCACACATTTCAACACGGTATCCGAGCAGACAAAGGTCTTGAATTTGAATCTCATCGTCACCCAAAAAGAATCTCCACGTGCTTGGCTCTTGAAAAAGAATCATGCTAGCACGGTTGGGGGGGGGGGGGTTTGCATTGAATAAATAAAAGTGTCCCTCTCTAACAGCTTAAAATCTTAATATCAAAAAATCCTCATAATTCTTTTCTGTTTTATAGATGAAGGAAGACTGGTTTACTCCTGACCAGTTGGAAAGTTTTTGGCAAGAACTGCAGACTGTGACCAAAGCCAAAGACTCAGAATCTTCTGATGGAAGCATCTCAGGTTCTGATGATGTTATATGTTCAGATTAGAGGAGGAAACTAAAAGGGACATGTATATTGTTTTTCTCACCAAAATATGATACTACTGCAATGGGAGCCTTAGAATAAGGTGGATTTTATCTTCGTGTGATCTATAGGTTCAACTTGTTAGAGACTGGGCGTCGTTATTGTTGTTGTTATTATTGTTGTTGTTGTGACCTATAGGTCATGAATATGAACCGTGGAATCATTCACAAATGCTTACGTCATGGTAGGTTGCCAATATCTATATAGCTTCTTGTTTTCCAAGATCAGAGGATTATGCATCGATTCTTTCGGCTTTTCCTTCCATTGCTCTGTGATATTGAGTTCACTCTTCTACTTTCTCTATCTTCTATTGCCTCCTGCTGTAAATATATAAATAGCGGATTCAAGTCATGTAGCTTATGAATTTTTTTAGGCAATTTAAATTCTATTTTCAGTTTATAGAAAAAGAAAATTTACACTTCCTGTGAATTAAGGAGTTAAAATCTTTTACTCACTTGAAATCGAAAAAGTCAGAAATTTCACTAAACATGCTCAAGATTTAATATTTATCTACAATTTTTTTTTTCCGACCAATATATGCCGTATTATTTTCTGTATAGATACTTTACTTTTCTGACTAAGGTTGTTTAATTCACCATTGACAAAAGACCTCTGTCAACAATTGGTTGTTTCGCAACAAGCTTTGGATATAACAAATTGAGTCAAAGCTTCAACGCAATAGGCATATATCCCCAAAGCCGCATACGACAACCTTTTTACATCTACTCAACCTGGGATCTCAAGCAAATCTATTGTTGGGATATCTAATTCTTGAGCCTCCTTGTGGTTTAGCACCAAGCCCAACAACTTAGCCAGCCTCTGGGCTATCCATGTCAAACAAGCTAAGCTAAGTTCGACTATACGAATCTTCATTGACCATATCTTCTCATTTATCCTCAACTAATATTATCATCATAATCATATCATCATATCATATCATATACTTATTCTATAAGTGGGAAGCCCCTTAATTGAATGTGGGACTTCGAAAATACCCTTCAAATGCTGATATATCTACTAAATTACCCCTCATCTAAAAGCACACCTATAATATCTTTGTACCAAAATAGTAAAATTATCTTCCAACAAATGATAAATGAACCAATTAAAATGAGTATTTATTGCCGTGAACTTCAAGCATATCTCCCAATCAAAGCATAGTGTAGTCTTTCCACTTTCTTGAAAATTTTCATCTTCCAATATTTATTACACAATTAAAGTATAAGTTATGTTTATTCATTGTTTTTCTTTGCATTCCCACCAATTAATTAAGAAACTTATCACGAATTTAAAAGAATCTGTCATACTGCACACATTAATTAGAGTCTTTACATTTTCCAGTCTTCCCCTTTCTTTAAATTCTCTTCCTAAAATTCTAAATATTTTTTATGTGGAGATATTTCGAGGCTTTCAAACACAGCTACTTCAAAATTACACGACCACTGTATTTTGGTGTGCCTTATTATGATATGAACATATATAAAAAAATTAATCTGCAAAGCAATGTTTTCAAAGGCGTTTTTGGGGCGAATCCCGAGGCGGGGCGTAGTTAAAACGTTCCGGCGCGTAAATTAAAAACACAGATTCATAGGGAGTAAGTCCTAGAATTTGGGGCGTAAATTCCGGGTGTAAAAACGTAAGTCCCAGACATAAATTTGTACGCCCGGACGTTAAATTTGATTTTTATTATTTTCAAAGTATTTTTTGCTATAATCATATATTTTCTTATTGATGTAATGTTATTTTTACCTTAAGTTATCATATGGTAGCGATTTTTTCTATAATATGTAAATAAAGAAAGCAAGTTTTTTTATTATTGTAATAATTTTTTTTCTATATTATTGGTGATTTATGTGAATTATTTGTAGAATCATTGAACATATTGCTTTTACTTATATTTTTAGTAATAAAATTATAAAATGAAGATACATGAGATATACGCCCCGTAGATCCATGGGACTTACGCCCCATATCTCGGGGCTTACACCTCGCCCAGGGCCGGCTGGAGGGTAAAGCCTCCCAAGCCTTTGCTTTAGGCCCCCAAATTTTGGGGGGGGGGGGGGGCTGATTTTCTAATAATAGTATGTGTATATGTTATTTATTTATTTTTTAAAAAAATGGATAGTGTAGAAATTACAAAATATTTACTCCCTCCATTCAAAATATATAATGGGTACATTTCACTTTTTGAAAGTCAATTCGATTAATTTTTGGAGCCAAATTGGATTAGATTAATTCAATATACTATAATTATATGATAAACATTCATAAACTATACGAAAAGCACCGTGAATTGTAAATTTTTAGGTATATAAATATGACAAGTATTTTTTGTTTGAAGCAAGTAAAATAAGAAAGAAGACTTTTGAAATTATGATGATAGTACCGTTTATGAATAACTCATTTAATTTAGATCCTTATGTTCTTTGAATATAAATCTTTTTGAATCATTTATATTTGACATTTGAAATAGATGAGGCAAATTATGTCTTCTCGTTTTTCCTTCTTACAAGAAGATTTCACTCTTATGTCTTTAATTACTTAATTCAAGTAAGCAACAAATTTGCATAATATATATAAATAAGGGTGAGGGGAGGGGGATAAGTTTTCTTCGTTATTTAAGAAAAAAAATTCAAGGCCTCACATTAAAATTTAGCTTTAGACCACCAAATTTGTTGAGCTGCCCCTGACCTCGCCTCATACTACGTAAAACGCCTCGCCTCACGCCGCTTTTTGAAACACTGCTGCAAAGCACTTAGCTATCCATCAGAAATTGTGATGTACATTATCTTCTTTAAAATTGTGAATTAGAAAAATATAAATGTGGACCCACGGAAATTCTCAGCTTTTATTAGGTCCTTTATGATTTTTTGGGGATGAAAATGTAATTAAGCTTGAGCATTTATTTTTTCTACATTCGATATTGTAACATTTTAAGTGTAAATAATGAAAAAAAAATACTTATCATGTTAATAAATTAGCTAGCTCATTTGCTGTAGAGTCTAGCTGATACCAGTGTTAACGAATCATCTTATATGTTAAAGAAAATCATCAAATGCTCTATTAAATTTTGATTAAATATTACAGAATTATGGGGGTAAACATTCATTATAACTGCTTATTTATTGTAATTATTGATGATAAGTCCTACAAAAGGTCATTTTAAAATCTATATAATGAAGAAGTAAAAAGTTACACCAGCTCTCAGTCTCTTCTCCTCCTCTATTTTTAAGATTGTCTCTGTACGTTCTAGAACTGATGTAAAAAAATTCTATGGTGTGTAGAATGTCCAACAATATAATGAAGGTTATGAGTCTGATATGAAGAGATCAGAAAGAAAATTGTTTTTAATTATATAAAGTAGGATTTTATTGTTTTCACTGATTGATTTTAATTTTTATTGTGTATGTATACTTTAGAATTTTATTATTGCTTACAGGCAGATGGAAGTTTGTTTTGAAAAGATGGCGGGAAAGGTTGTACGTTTGAACAAAAAGTGCATTGAAGGGTATAAAGTTTTGTATTACTAATATGAATGAATATTTTCTTCGTTTGTTGTCGTTTGGTCGAAGTTCAACCAATGGAAAAATAGACATGGGATACATGTGCAATACACGTGCCTAAAAATTAGTTATATTAATTAAAAGTGGAAAGATCCTAAATGCAAAGTTGGTTTACCAGTTTACCCCTGCGTTAAATTAAAATATACACATCACATGACATATGCCTAACTCAAACATCACGTGTACGATTCAGAGTTCCAGTCACATGAAAAACACAATATACAAAAAAGTAATAAATAATACTCCCTCTATGTTTCTATGTTTCTATCTTTTTATGATTGTGAGTAGTCCAGAAAAAGAACCGGAAGTACAAGAAATAATAAATAATACTCATTTAAGTTAGGATTCAAACTATGATGCGTGCCTAACTCACACATTACGTGCACAATTCAGCGTTCCAATCTCATGAAAAAACACAAATATACAAAAAACAATAAATAATACTCCCTCATGTTTCTATGACTATGAGTAGTCCAGAAAAAGAAATGGAAGTACAAGAAACAATAAATACTACTCATTTAAGTTAAGATTCGAATTATAATGCACGCCTAACTCACACATCACGTGCACGATTCAACGTTCAGTCACATGAAAAAATACAAATATACAAAAAACAATAAATAATACTCTCTTTATGTTTCTATGACTGTGAGTAGTCCAGAAAAAGAAACGGAAGTACAAGAAACAATAAATAATAACTCATTTAAGATAAGACATGGGATACATGTGCAACGGATGTGCCTATCCTAGTTATATTAAAAGTGGGAAGATCCTAAATGCAAAGTTGGTCTACCATTTTACCCCTACGTTAAATTAAAATACACACATCACGTGACGTATGCCTAACTCACACATCACGTGCACGATTCAGCGTTCCAGTCACATGAAAAACACAAGTATACAAAAAAGCAAAAAATAATAGGTGACACTTTGCTTTCCTTCAATCAGATGCCATATTACCTCGTCTTTCGCATAGTAGCTACGTTGCATTCCAGCCCCATCTCAAACACTTACTTCCAGTTTTGCTTGCGTAAGATATTCTTGTTGTTTTCGGGTACAAATATCTGTATTTAATCAACAAAAACTCCAACTTTAAGTTCAAGAACAAGTTCAAGAACAATAAAGAAGTTCAACAACTTCAAACACAAGTTCAACAATAATGAACTATCAAATGAAGTTTCTACTATTTTCTAGAAAATAGCAAAACTGTAAGAAAGAAGATGAAACAGAAAATTTAGAATCAAGTCCACCGAATTCACGGTGTGTCCTTAAGGAATTTATTCCCCTCAAGTACCTGAGGTTGTGTAATCTTTCCTCCCAGGATAAAATGATTCACTTCAGTAGAATAGTGGTACCTCAAATTCTACCGAACTTCGAAAACACTCAATGATTTGATGATCACACTTAAGTTTTTCAAGAAGAAGAATATGTTTTTCTTTCACAAATTTCGTGCCAATACCTGAGGAAAAATCAGGTATTTATAGCCATTAAGAGTTGCTTCCTAAAAGAGACAATGGTTCATGAAAAGAGACAATTTTTCTGAAACGTCACTTGACCTGCGGACCCCACCTACGCCCGCAGGTCATCATTTGACGAATTCCAGAAACTGTCTGTGGCCTGTGTACCACCTGCACCGGCACCTGCACCCGCAGGTCGCCAAGGTGCGCGCGCAGATCGCTTTCCAGAGGCCAACCAGTGCATCTCTTACTCGAATGGATGCGTCCCCTTGAGATGCATTGTGACATGCGTCCGCACATGCTCTGGTGCGTCATTAAATGGACAAAAATCATTTCTTATCGGATTTTTGGATTAATATATCACTATATTTCAAGTTTCAAATGAATTTTGTCCAAAAAATTAATCTCTCGATCGATCATTTGCCAAATCCAAATCCAAATCCAAAGCCGAAGCCGAGCCGAGAGAGCGACGACGACGACGGCTCGAGGCTTGTCTTGTTCTTTCCTCACTATCCATATGAAGAGGAGTGTTCCAATATAAACACTAAGAAGTTTCTTTCTCCCACCAATGTGGGAGAACTTAACTTTCTTAAAGTGAATTTTAATTCTTTCACTTTCCCTCCATTTTTCTTCCCTCCATTTTTCTTTCACAATACCCTTAGAACCCAACAATCCCCCATATGAATGGGAAATGGCTATTTCAACAAAGAATATACGGACAAGTGTGTGATCAACAAGCAAAGACTAATTGCATCTGGATAAGTAGGTTTCCCTTTGAACTAATTGCACTCGGTCAATCGGTGGATGTGATATCTTTGAATCGTTGAACTTTAATGTACGCCTAGACAACACAAGTCACACAACCAGCCTTTTACCATTTATGGTTCTCACGGTTTTGTTCGTTTCAGCCATGAACACGACCTGGTTTCATGAGAGCTTAGAGAATAGGCCTTTACTATCATTCTCCTTGAAGCGGCTTCCACTTCACCCTCACATAGGTGATTCCTAAACGTTTCAATCCTATAGATTAAACTATTTGGTCAAATCTGCCAAACTTAGAAACCATTAAAAGACTACCAACCATAAGTCTTATCCTTTTTTCTTGAACATTGTCTTCATCATGAGAATGGGTTGAGTTTAATTGACAATGTTGAACCGTCAGTCAAAACTTTGTTTTATCTCCTTGAACCTAGCTCTTAGGATCTCCTGTCTGCTAGGTAGATTTACCGCCATGATAACTTGTCCTAGGCCTAAACCCATTCCCTTCGATGATCTCTCAACTCCCTCTCTAGATAGGCCTTTTATAAGTGGATCCGACACATTATCCTTTGACTTTACATAGTCAACCATGATAATTCCACTAAAGAGAAGTTCTCTAATGGTATTATGTCTACGTCTTATATGACGAGATTTACCATTATATATCATGCTCCCTGCCCTACATAGTGCCGCTTGACTATCACAGTGTATGCATACTGGTGTCAATGGTTTGGGCCAATAAAGAATATCTCCAAGAAATTTTCGAGCCATTCAGCTTCTTTACCGGCTTTATCTAATGCGATAAATTCAGATTCCATAGTAGAGCGGGCAATACATGTCTGTTTGGATGATTTCCAAGAGACTGCTCCTCCACCTAAAGTAAACACATATCCACTCGTGGATTTTACTTCATTTGATCCGGTGATCCAATTTGTATCACTATATCCTTCAATTACCGCAGGATATTTGTTATAATGCAAAACATAGTCTTGAGTATATTTTAGATACCCCAAAACTCTTTTCATTGTCATCCAATGAGTTTGATTGGGATTACTAGTGTACCGACTTAGTTTACTAATAGCGCATGCTATATATGGTCGTGTACAATTCATTATATACATCAAACTTTCCAACACTCTTGCATAATCCATTTGTGAATCACTTACACCTTCATTCTTTTGAAGTGCAAAGCTCACGTCTAATGGAGTCTTGACAATATTGAAATCCAAATACTTGAACTTGTCAAGTACCTTTTCAATATAATGAGACTATGACAATGTCAATCCTTGTGGAGTTCTATGAATTCTTATTCCTAAGATCACATCCGCAACTCCAAGGTCTTTCATATCAAACTTGCTCTCAAGCATTCGTTTCATAGAATTTATGTCAGAAATGTCTCTACTGATGATCAACATGTCATCCACATACAAACAAACAATCACCTTGTGATTTGGAGTGTCTTTAATGTAAACACATTTATTACATTCATTTATCATGAAACCTTTTGCCAACATGGTTTGGTCAAACTTTGCATGCCACTGTTTGGGTGCTTGTTTTAGTCCATAAAGTGACTTAACAAGTTTGCACACTTTTCTTTCTTTACCAGGAACTACAAAACCCTTGGGTTATTCCATGTAAATTTCTTCCTCCAATTCTCCATTTAAGAATGTTGTTTTCACATCCATTTGATGGATTTCAAGACCATATACTGCGGCTAATGCAACTAACATCCGAATGGAGGTTATTCGTGTTACTGGCGAGTATGTGTCAAAATAGTCAAGACCTTCTTTTTGTCTAAAGCCTTTCACTACAAGTCTTACCTTGTATTTGTCAATAGTACCATCAACTTTCATTTTCCTTTTGAAGATCCATTTAGAACCTAAAGGTTTATTTCCTGGAGGAAGATCAACCAACTCCCAAGTATGGTTGCTCAAGATTGAATCAATCTCACTATTGACAACCTCTTTCCAAAAGGATGAGTCCACAGACGACATCGCTTCTTTAAACGTTAGAGGTTCACTTTCAAGAAGAAATGTTACAAAATCTGATTTGAAGGAACTCGACGTTCTTTTTTGCTTACTACGCCTTGGATTCTCTTCATTGTGTACATTCTTCCTTGGTTCATCCTTAGGTCGTTTAGACTCTTCACTCGACAATTCATTTTGAGACTTATACGAATAAATGTGTTAAAAAAACTCAACATTATCTGATTCAGTTACCGTATTATCATGAATATCCGGATGGTCAAATTTATAAATCAAAAATCGGCATGCTTTACTATTTGTAGCATATCCGATGAAAACACAGTCCACAGTCTTTGATCCTATTTTCACCCTTTTAGGTATAGAAACTTGGACTTTGGCCAGACACCCCCACACTTTGAAATATTTCAAGTTGGGTTTCCTTCCTTTCCATTTCTCATATGGAATAGATTGTGTCTTTCTATGGGTCACTCAATTGAGTATTCGTTTTGCTGTAAGGATAGCTTCCTCCCACAAGTTTTGCGGTAAACCTGAACTTATAAGTAAGGCATTCATCATTTTTTTCAACGTTCGATTTTTCCTTTCCGTAATCCCATTTGATTGAGGTGAGTACGGGGCAGTAGTTTGATGGATAATTCCATTTTCCAAACATATCTTAGCAAAAGGAGATTCATATTCTCCACCCCTATCACTTCTTATCGTTTTGATCTTTTTATCCAACTGATTTTCAACTTCAGTTTTATATTGCCTAAATCCATCTATTGCCTCATCCTTACTATTCAGCAAATAGACATAACAAAATCTAGTGCAATCGTCGATAAAAGTTATGAAATACTTTTTTCCACCACGAGATGGTGTCGACTTCATATCACAAATGTCTGTGTGAATTACGTCGAAAGGATTGGAATTCCTTTCAACAGACTTATACAGATACTTTGCATACTTAGATTCAACACATGTTTGACACTTTGATTCACTGCACTCGAAGTTAGGCAAAACTTCCAAGTTAATCAGTTTTCACAAGGTTTTATCATTGACATGTCCTAAACATTCATGCCATAAATCGTTTGACTCAAGTAAGTAAGAAGAACCAGAACTTTTATTCTTATCAATAGTCATTACATTGATCTTAAAAAGGCCCTCGGTGAGGTAACCTTTGCCTACTTACACTTCATCCTTACTAATTACAACTTTGTCGGAAACAAATACACATTTGAAACCATTATTAGTCAGAAGTGAAGTAGAAACTAAGTTCTTTCGCAACTCCTGAACATGAAGGACATTGTTTAGTGTCACCACCTTGCTTGATGCCATCTTCAAACAAACCTTTCCCGTTCCTTCAATCTTTGCCTAAGCGGAGTTGGCCATAAATATCTTCTCATCATCTTGAGCCAGAGCATATTATGTAAATAATTCTTTTTTGGCACACACGTGGCTGGTGGAACCTTAATCAATCCATCACTCTCTAGGATTTCCAACAAGATTGCATTCCGAGAACATAGCACACAGATTGTCCATTTCATCTTTGGACTCAGCCATGTTTGCTTGGTCTTTTTTCTTGCCCTTCTTCGGAGCCCGACAATCAACCGAATTGTGGCCAGCTTTGCCACAGTTAAAATAATTTCCTTTGAATTTCTTCTTAGTAGGATTGCCTTGTTGTGCTTGTGCTTTCTTTCTCTTCTTTGATTTGTTGGGATCTTCTTCCTCAATATTTGCTCCATTTATTGTAGAGTTCCCGCGAGACCTCTTCTCAGCTGCCTTATTGTCTTCTTTAATCCTCAACCTCATAATAGGTCTTCAACTAACATCTCCTTTCGCTTATGCTTTAAGTAGTTTTTAAAGTCTTTCCACAAAGGTGGTAACTTTTCGATTATAGCAGCTACTTGAAAAGCATCATTCACAATCAAACCTACAAAGAAGGTTAAGTGAACATTAATAACATTCTTAAAATGTTTAACAAAGGCATTATTTAAAATTATACCTTCTGCAAGGAGGTCATGAATAATGACTTGCAACTCTTGGACTTGGGTAACTACAACTTTACTGTCTACCATCTTAAAGTCCAAGAATTTGGCAATAATGAATTTCTTCATTCCGGCATCCTCTGTTTTGTACTTTTTTTCTAAAGTATCCCAGAGGTCCTTTGAGGTCTTCATCATGCTATACACATTGTATAGGTTATCTTGTAGGCCACTCAATATGTAATTCTTACATAAAAAATTCGAGTGCTTCCAAGCTTCAGTTACTACAAAACGATCCTTTTTCGGAGTATCCTCCGACAATACAGGAACACTTTCTGTGATGAACTTTTGCAGACTTAAGGTAGTCAGATAAAAGAACATCTTTTGCTGCCAACGTTTGAAATCAACACCAGAAAATTTTCCTGGTTTTTTCACCGGTGCCATGGCATGAGCAGCATTCATACGGCTTGGAGTAGCAATTTTTGTTGCTACAATATTCTTCGTTCCATCATTGACTTGAATTTCACTAGTCATTTTGTTGTCACAAAGAGACAACCAAGTTAGTATTTTAAATTCTAACAACAAAGTTTATAAACTTTAAACAACTTGTTTCTAGTTTAACGACGAAGTTTTTATATTCTTCAAATTGTTAACCGAATGATCTTTGACTAGTGATAAAGTTTTTATATCTTCAAATCACTATCAAGTTCAGACAGAGTAGAAAACCAAATGGTTTTAATCTCCAGAAACCAAAAATACAGATTATAAATTCCTTAAGATTGTTGTTTCCAGGTACAAATATCTGTATTTAATCAACAAGAACTTCAACTTTAAGTTCAAGAACAATAAAGAAGTTCAACAACTTCAAACACAAGTTCAACAATAATGAACTATCAAATGAAGTTTCTACTTTTTCCTGGAAAATAGCAAAACCGTAAGAAAGAAGATGAAACAGAAAATTTAGAATCAAGTCCACCGAATTCACGATGTGTCCTTAAGGAATTTATTCCCCTTAAGTACCCGAGGTTATGGAATCTTTCCTCCCAGTATAAAATGATTCACTTCAGTAGAATAGTGGTACCTCAAATTCTACCGAACTTCGAACACACTCAATGATTTGATGATCATACTTGAGTTTTTTAAGAAGAAGAATATGTTTTTCTTTCACAAATTTCATGCCAATACCTGAGGAAAAATCAGGTATTTATAGTCATTAAGAGTTACTTCCTAAAAGAGACAATGGTTCATGAAAAGAGATAATTTTTCTGAAACGTCACTTGACTTGCGGACCCCGCCTATGCTCATAGGTGGCGACATTCTACCGCAGGTCATCATTTGACGAATTCCAGAAACTGTCTGTGGCCTGCGTGCCACCTGCGCCAGCAGGTCGCCAAGGTGCGCGCGCAGGTCGCTTTCCAGAGGCCAACCAGTGCGTCTCTTACTCGAATGGACGCGTCCCTTCGAGATGCGTTGTGACATACGTCCGTACATACTCTGGTGAGTCCGCAAATGGAGAAGAATCATTTCTTATCAAATTTTTGGATTAACATATCACTATATTTCAAGTTTCAAATGAATTTTGTCCAAAAAATTAATCTCTCGATCGATCATTTGCCAAATCTAAATCCAAATTCGAAGCCGAAGCCGAAGTCGAAGCCGAGCCGAGTGAGCAACGACGGCGACGACGCGAGACTTGTCTTGTTCTTGCCTCACTATCCACATGAAGAGGAGTGTTCCAATATAAACACTAAGAAGTTTCTTTCTCCCACCAATGTGGGAGAACTTAACTTTCTTAAAGTGAATTTTAGTTCTTTCACTTTCCCTCCATTTTTATTCCCTCCATTTTCTATTCACAATACACTTAGAACCTAACAACTCTTACTTGTCTATCAAAAGGGTCCTAAGAAGTTTAAGTCAAGTGGGGGTTTTGTGCCTCAACCAATTTACTCTATTGACTTTGTTGTTAATAATGATTCTAACATGTCCTGACATTTTGATATATGGGGTTTTGCAATGGCAAATGGTCGTTCCAAGAGGCTGGTATGTATGTTGGACAATATTTTTACTGGAGAATCAATTGTGTTGTTGGAAAGCTGTGCATTTTTAGAAGTCACACCTGAAACTATAAAGAGCGTCGTACAAGAACTATTACTTCCTGTGAGGCCATGGGGTGAAAGAGCTCGTTATTTGTCGACTTTTGTTTGTGATCTTGAACTCATTGGAGAGCACACTGTAGCTCCTCTTTCCTTCTACAGTCACTGTGAACAAAACTTGATGGTAGTTTCTAAAAATATGGAAGAGAAGAATAGTGTAGCCAAATTAGGAAAAATAACAGGTTCCTCTGTTAGCAGCTTAGCATCTTCTATACCACTGAATTACAGGCCATTTCTTTACTGGTTCGCTATGTTGAAAATTTTAAACGACTCATTACTTTTGTCAAATTACATCTACATGGGTGCTTCAGGAGGTTTGTGGCCCAGAGGCGTGAAAAGCTTGTGTGAGGATCTTTTGGAATTCAAGCTGACTATATTTTGTAGAGTCCTAAGAGTTGCTAATAGAATGTGCACAAATGTTATGAATACTGCAGTTGGAGGTTCATTACAGAAGTTTCTTTGCCGCAATGCATATAACTACAAGTTATGGAAAATGGAGAAAGGTCGCAGAGAATGTGCAACAACTTTTTAGTGGGTTATTCTTGTCTTTGACAATGGAAAACCATTATTTTCGGGATGTATTCATCTTATGCTTTTAGCACCTGCTCTTTCACTTGTGCATGCCAATGAATTTCTCAAGGCGATTTGTTGTTGATCTTGGTTACACGTATATGTGTCGGAAAAGGCAATTACTATCATGGAGATGTTGCACACACTACTCACAGGTTCTAGCAATTATTCAAGAGAGCTGCAAGATATTTTGATAGATCAACTATGTTATGTGAAGATTGCAGCGTTTGGATCGAAAAGATGTTCAAGCCAACAACACTCCTATGCTTTTATTACAATAGGAACCGTGGAGTCATATGGTTATTGCATTTTGTAGCTTGGTGTAAATCATATCCAACTATTTACTGTCACACTTTGGTCAAAATTTACTGGATTCCTTATCTTGAACCTTGAGGACAAGGTTCTTATTTAGGATGGAGGTATTGTTATGAACCCCGTTATGGACTTTGTAGACCAAACAAGTAATAACATAGTTAACGTTGGACTTGGGCCTTAGGTGAAGTTACAACCCAACAATAGAGTGGATTTCCGCTGGGATCCAGGTTAGGAGGACATTAAAAGGGGGTAGTGACCGATGGAAGGTTTATGCAAATTGTGTATGTGCCTTGGGCAAAGTCTATGCTTCTCATCACCCATTCTTGTATGGCTTCTCATCTCCCTTCTATCCTTTGTTACGATTCTCTGTAATCCTTTCCGTTACCTTAGTTGATCTTAAGTTTTTCATTGTAATAGTTAGTTTGAGCCTTCAAGAATCTCTGATGTTGTTGAGCATTTAAGTGTTCACTTCATTTGAATTTTTTTTTTTGGAAGTGCTTTTATGGATTTAAAGATTCTCTCTTACTACATTTTATTTGAGCAGAAATTGTATAAGAAAATGACTGTTCAATTAAGTGTCTTAAAATAGTCATGCACTGATCCATCTTATCTTTTTTGTGTGTGTGGTGAAGAGGATGCCATTTTAATTATGTAGTAACAATTTTTACAAAATGTTCAGGGGGACCATCAAATGTTTAGGCTACTGCATGTCCATGAACATTAATATTACAAATCATTATTTTTCTAGAAAAAGTAGTTCCTAACTGCCACATCATTTGATGCAATATACTGAAGGAACTATCAAAATTTGCGATGCTTCACTGGTAGGCCCTTTCTTTGCCAGAGAGTTCATCACCCTATTTTATTCCCTGCATATATGTTTGAGCACTGGTGCTCTCAACTGCTGTGTTAGTGACCTATAATTAAACATTACGTTATTATATGAAAAGTGGTCATGCTGGATCATGTTAATAATTTCTAGTGATTTGGTGTCAATTTCAAGAGGGGTGAGATTTCCTTCTATAACTTGTTTTAGACCCTCTAGGATTGCTAGCAGCTCCACTTGGTTAGAGGTTGCATGGGCATACGCTATGATGTAATCCCAAAAGCCAGTCTCGAAGATGGTTTCTAAAACCTCCCCTAATCCCCCTGGCCCAGGTTGTCTTTTAACGGAGCCTTCAGTGTTCAGCTTATAGGTACCTTATTCAGGGTGTTCCCATTTCAAATAGATAGTGGTGGTGTGCTTTTTCATCTTTATGCTTCTATCTACCATGGAGAGGTACTCAATAACATTTAAGATAGTGTCTTGTATATGGACAATTGTCTTTTTATTGTTGAACATGTTATCATTTCTAATTAACCAAATGTTCCATAAGCAGAAGGAGATGAGAGTATCAGAACTGAGCCAATTGTTAAAGGTCTTACCTTTTAGGAAGTCCTAGGTAATTAGCCAGTTTTCAGTTGTTAGGAGATTCAGTCATTATTTTGGATGGATGTGCTATGTTTTAACAGTTTCATCTAGAAGGTGGAGGCTTTCTGATAGTGAAAAAAATATAATTAATATTTTCTTCTTGAAGGTTATAGTGGTGGTAAAAGGGGGGAGGGGTAATGTTAAGCCCAATATTACATAGATGCTTCCAAGTGAGGAGTCTTCCATGATAGAAGAGCTAAAGGAAGATTTTGATTTTGTTGAGAACTTTCAACCTCAAGATCCATTGAAACTCTGTTTGCTTGGTGCAATTTATAGCAAAGTTAGCCGCTTGAAGAATCTGGTACAAACTCTTGAGTGAAAAAGCTCTATTGTAGTTTTAATCGTAGATAAACTTGTCCTTATTATAGCTATATGAGGAATGAAAGCAACTCTAGATGGTGAGGAAGAGTTCTGAGAAAAGGAGAAGGCTAGGGATTATCAAAGTTCTAGTTCCATTGTTAAAGATGGTGTTAATTCTCAGTTGTTCCTCTTCTTTGTTTAATGGTCCATGAATTTGGCTTCTTATGGTGTCGTGGTTTGGGATCCTCTTATCTTCAAAGAATTTAACTCTATTATACCTTATGACAATCTATCTGATCCTTTTCATGCATGTACCCCATCCATCTAAGATACATTTTTATGTTCTTGAGGCAATCCTTTTTTTGGCTCTCTTCCATACTGTCTGCAATATTTGTTAAAGAGAATTCTAGCCCATGGTGCTTGGCTGTTGTGGTATATCCTCCAAGATAAGCTTTTATGAAGATCTTTATTTTTTTATCTCATTCTTTTGGATCACCAGACCCCCATCTTTTTTTGGACTGGTGATAGTGTTCCAGCCTATAAGGTGGAACTTCTTTTTCTAAGCAGTAGTGTCCTAGATAAAGTTTCTTTGAATCCTAATGATGGCACTAGTGATATTATTGGGGAGCGAATGAATTGAATGACATGGGAGCATCGGGATGCTATCAAGGGTAGATTTAGCAAGAACAACACGAGCAGTCAAGTAGAGCATTTTTGTTTTTCATCCTGCAAATCTGGGTTGCATATTATCAATTATGTATTGAAAGTCCCTGTTGATAAGCTTAGAGTGTAAGATAGGAAAGCCAAGGTATTTGTCAAAGTTGTTGTTAATAGTAAACCTTAGAAATGTAGAGCATGAGGTAACAGTGTCAGTGATGCAGTTAGTGGAGAAGATAACTTTAAAGTTACTAATGTTGAGTTTTTGGCCTCAGGGCTGGCTCTAGAGAACAGGGCTAAGTCATTTGCAAAGAAAAGATGAAAGATGTTGGGACCTGAGTTGGTGATGCCAATGGGCTTCTAAGTTCTAGTCCTTACTTTTTTATCAATGGCTCTAGAAAGTTATTTCATGCACATGATGAAAAAGTAAGGAGATATAAGATCACCATGTCTAATCCCTTTAGAAGGGTTGAAAGGAGTAGTTTTAGCACACACCATCAACAAGAATGGATATAGAACTACTAGAGATACATGACATTATGAGGTTAACTATTCTAGAAGGGAAGTGAAAATAATTTAGTTTGTCTCTAATGAAAGACCATTCTAGCCTATCAAAGGCCTCTTCAAGATTAATTTTCAGAATCATATTAACTTTCTTCCCTTTCATCTTCTTAATGTGGGAGATGAATTCTTAAACAATGATATCAAAGGCTTTCTATTGGAAAGAGAACTTGATTGACTGGGACCAATGATGTTAGGAAGAAGTCTTTATCCTATGGATGGTGATCTTGGATACTAACTTATAGGCTGTATTGCAAAACCCAATGGGTCTTAAATTCTTGATCATGGAAGCATTGGTGCATTTTGGACTCAGACATATAAAAGAGTTTTGTTTATTAAAAGGTCCATAAAGTTGTTGTCAAAGGTGTTTTTGCAGAAGTTCAAAGTCTTCTCCCCCATAGTGTTCCAGTAGTTCTGATAGAAGATAAGATGCAAACCATCGGGCCTAGGTGCCTTAAGAGGCTTGAAAGATTTAATTGCACTCAACACTTCAGTATCTCTTTGGAGAGCATTTAGGGTATAAATGTTGTCCTGACTCAGAGTAGGGAAGGTATCTCTGTTGGGAGTATTATTGAACATAGAGCAAGAGTTCTTAGTCTTATAGAGCTCAGAGTAGAAGGTGGTGACGTGATTTTTGATATCCTCCTGGTCATTAATTCAATTTTTAGCCTCATCCTTTAGAGGGGGGATTTTGTTCGTTCTCCTCTTATTACATGTTAAGGTGTGAGAAAAATCTGGTGTTTGGGTCCCCTTCACTAGTGTCGCGACCCAAAAATGGGTCATGATAGCACTTATTGCAGCTGAACCTGGATATGTAAGACAATCAACTAAACTAATAAAGGAAAAACAAAATTGATAATAACACAAGCCAAAACGAGACTAGAAAACGACCTCCACCAATCCCTAGCCACATCCGTCAACTAATAGGTAGTATAAGCAACTCCATGAGACTCAAGGGATCCAAGATTATGCAACTTTTCCTGGCAATCAATCAAAAACTCGTAGGTATCCTCGCCTATAGGTCCACTAAAGTTGGGTGGACTTAAGCGGATAAACCTCTCAAATCTCTTCTTATCATTAGAAAACATAGCTATACCCAAAGTAACTAGAGGGATAGTAAGTGTAGTAGGAAATGAATCCACACGTGGGGGTAGGGGGGGGGGGGTAGGACCCATGGGGGTTCGCAACCCATATACTATATCTCATATCTCAATCTCAACTCACCTCTTCGGCTCGTGTTCATAGAGAAGATTTTCATAGAAGTGTCTCATTTTCTTTCAAAAATAGTGTTTCTCAATAGTACCAGTATCTCATGAATGTGTATGTATGAGGATACAATACTCACAATCAACTCAAAATGAGGATATCCAATCCAACCAACACGCAAATATATATATATATATATATATATATATATATATATATAAGTGAGCCTAGAAATCAACTCAATATGTCCACAATTCATGATTATCAACTCAATTTAGGCCCCATCGGAATAAATATGCTTGTAAGCTATCATTTATATCATATCAACCCTTAAATTAGGTATCTTTCATGATAAAGGCAACTAGTGCTCAAATAAGGCCTATATTATCAAATTATGCCCCCGCAGGGGCATTATATCTAGAATAAAGGCATATAAATGCACCGAAAAGGCTAATGATGTCAAATAAAAACCCCCACGGGCAACGCACAATATCAGATACCACAAGTCAACAACAACAGAATATAAGCCCTTACACGAGCGTACAACAATAAAATAATCTCAAACTATAAACCCCCCATAGTTATTCTCCCCAACCCATAGCATGCTTTACTTATTTATTAACTACCCAACTCAATATGAAAGAAGTTAAGCCATAACATACCTTGAAACGATGAAATCCCAGCTAAAGTGCTTCAACACGGAGTCTTCCCCTTTCGAACGACCTCAGAAACAGTTACAACATTCAAATATAGCATCTACGCGTTAAAAGAAAGCTAATGATACCCATATTGCTCATATTAGGGTCGTGTCCAAAATGGGTTTGAAAAATGAGTTTGAAAACGAAAAGGGTAAAACCAATTTTTTTTTTCAAAAACACATTCCCCAAGGTTATAGGAATCTACAGGTGAAAATCCATGCAAAAATAAGTTAAAAATGAGGTTCAAATCGAAGATAAATCCTTTTTCAAGCTTAACTGGCAATACCCCCCAAAAATTCATCAAAAATCAAAAAGGGTAAAAACGGAATCTTATTTGAAAATCATAATCCTCAAGTGAAAAGGACTCTATGGGTGAAAATTAATCGAACCATAGCGATACCGAAGAAAAACCGAGATGATGGGATGGTTTTGAAAAGTCTAATTTTGGTTATATAAAATAAAATAATAAAAAAAATAGTACAATATAACTTTTATAAAATAACCTCCCGAACCGTATCATTGACACCCCTATATATAACATTATTGGAACCAAAACTGAAGCTGAAGTCAGTATTTTCTATCAATTTAAGCAAATTTACAATGAAAAAACTACATGAAGCTAATTGAAGGAGTTTTGCAGATTTATATACAATTTGTGGAATGAGAAAGTTAAGGTTCAGTATCACAAAAGATAAAGGAACCGAGATTTATGAGTTTGAATGAAAAGGAAAGAGAGAAGGGAAAGAAGATATTTATTTTTGGCAGATTTATGAAGCTTTACCGAGTGTTTCGATTAGGGTCTGTTAGTGATGGTTACTTGGTGGAATTAGTTTAGCAGCTAATTAGAGATATTTAAATTTGGAGGCTATTTTAGTGGAATTTTTTTAGGCTTGAGTGTTATTTTTGTCCTTTCCTCTTATATACTATTGAAAGATTAGATAATTATCAGCTTATTTGTGTAATTTCTAGGTATTTTCTTGAGATCTTTATTTAATTTTTCTTAATAAGGTTGTTTTCTAGGCCAGAAGGCCCCATTAAGGTTACCAAAGTCTAGTCAATTAGTTTAAAGTGTTCAAATTTATCCTAAAAAGACCGACTTTCGACATTATTAACATCTCTTTTTATACAGATCGAAAGTGCAATTTACTTTACACATAATTCTTCATCAATGACCAAGTTATTTAAAAAAAAAAAAAAAAGCTCATGTACAATTTATGCCTTTATTTTGTATTAGTCTTTTAATGTCGCTTGTAACAAAAATAAAATAAAATATGAGACATAAGTATATAATTTTGTGTCATAATATTTCTTAACTTATGTCTAATATGACTTTAATTTTTAAAGAACTCATGCCCACTAGAGATAAGCTTAGTTGCCTAAGAAAAAATAAATGTTAAGAGTTCCAAATCGAAAAGGGATTACAATTGGTCTCCTCCTATGCTTTTGGTGTTGAGTTAAGCATAAAATTCATTTTTTTACAAAAATTAGAGTCCAGTCCATTTTAAGGGCTATCAACAATCTTTTTTTTATATTAATCATTTAAAAATAATTAGGTCCGAAATGAATTAGATCAAAGTGGACTGGTTAATGTAAGTCTACATCGTTATCTAACGATTTACTTTTAGCTTTGTGTAAATTGATTATCGAAATACAATAATTTCACAAATTTTGCATTTTCCATTGGCATACAAAAATCAATTTGGACCGCTATTTTGTCAAAAATGACTTTTCTGTCTTCATGAGATAGGAATAAAACTGCATATACATCATCTTCTCTAAATTTCACTTGTAGAATTTTATTGAATATTTTATTGTTATTTTTGTTTTATCCACCTAAATAGCATTGGTGTGTTGTAATTAAGAAATGCAGGGGAAAAGAAGAAAAGGGATGGATTTAGCCATGACATATCTCAAAAGCGTATATTTCATGTTTTATGTCCAAAATATTCTTTTGCCAAAAAGAATATGTTGGACATAAAACATATTAACACCTTGCTGAATGAAATAAAGTTAATCATGTTTCTTCTCGGCTATGGTATTTTTATTGCGCAAGTTACATAGTTGATCGGTCAATAAAAAAATTATATTTATTAGCTAAATATACACACACAAAAAAAACAACAACATGATATTACATTAAAAGTATACTACATTTATATTGCATACTAGTACACAAAAATTATTTATTCATTGACTATTATTTCGATGGGCATCTATTTATGTCAATTTGTCTTTTCTCTTTTCATTTATGCTATTTACTAAAACCTTCTATCTGGATTTTTTTTTCCTTTTGTCAAAATTTTGACTAAATTACAAGTTATTGATGAAAAAGAGCCTGCAGCAGTGGTTCAAACTGATTTTAGCCCATATTTGATTCGTTAAATGGATAAATATGAATAAATACAAGTAAAATACGAAAATTGAGGGAACATCTACTAGTAGCTGACCATGTTTTCTCTTAAATATTTTATCAGTTACTAAACTTTTACTGTTTTCTCCTTTTACATTGATAAAAAGAGCCTCCAATTGATATTGATGTGGAATATTTTGCAAGGAAATGGCATTAAATAGTCTCTTTTTGATACTGAAGGGTAACTCTTCCTTGGTCATGTCCATAGGGGCTCCCACTCTGATCCACTATTGTTATCATCTAAGAAGCTCATGGGAGTATTAGCGAAATTGTCCAAAGATTGTTGTGGTGATGATGCTTGTGGAGATTGGTTCATTTCCGTGCAAATTAGTGCCCTGAGATTAGCTTGTTGGCATTGCAAGTAGACAACCTCAACTTCTGCCTTTGCCAATTGTGCTTGAAGACCATTCACTAGCATTTGAAGTTGGAAAATTGCGGCTGTAGAACCATATACAGGGTCCCTCAATCTAGCATTTGCCTCATACACCATGCAGATTACAGCTTCTGCTCTTTGAGATTCTGGCAATTCCTAAAAAAACAAGATTTGAAAAAAGTCAAATGTGACGTTTGGATTTCACTATACAAGTGAACAAGGAAGCTTAATTGTTAAAATAAACACTTTTCTTCTTAGACCACTTTGGGTTGTTTGGTAGGATATATAAGAATAATGCAAAATATGATGTATTAGTAATGCTAGTATCAGTTATGCTTGCATTAGTTATGCTGAGATTATTTCTTATGCAGTGTTTGGTTTGATGTGTTAAAAATAACTTGCATTGCATATTTTTAAATAAAAAATTATTTACAAAAATGTCCTCCACAAATATAATGAAAATGATGTAGAAAAGGTTTTGAGGGGCTATTGTGTCTTTACCCATGCTAATGCATGCATTAAAGTCCCTTGCATTGCTAATACTAAGGGTTTCCCATATATTAGTTATGCATAGCATAATACACAATAGAGTGTATAACTAATGCTTGCATTAGCTATACATAGGTTGAGAAAGTGTACCAAACAAGTTATTAGTAATACACAGAGTTAATGCATGCATTATTTTTTTTAATGCATCCTACCAAACGACCCCTGTTATAAGAGAGAAGTGTTTTCTTGGAAAACGAAGAGAAGTCAGTGCACCATATAAAGAAAAAAATGATGATATAGATTTTAAAAAAGAACAGTAATATAGGGATGAAAAGAGTGAATTATTTTTTTAAAGCTATCTAGATTGTCACTTGTCAGTATAAAGAATTTTAAACCATCAGATCACTTTATGTGAGATCTACATTAGAGCTCCTTAAAATGTAAGATTTGTAATCTTAAAAACAAATTAAGTCACCTACTATAATAGAAAAAAGTGCCTCAATAATGTGAAATTTTCTTACACTAACCATGTTTATTTCTTGAACTCCTAAATAAATAATGGGAATATGGTTGTTACTTCTCATCATAGATCAATCCCCTGTACACCACAAGGGAAATAGTATAGGGATTTTCCCTGTTTGCTACTTTAGGGGCTCAAAATCAAGGCCTCTTACTTCTCAAATTGCTACTAGAAACTAGTACCTTAAATGGTACACACGTCAAATTGTTTGTTTAAGCTTTAATATTTTTTTTCCAGTTTCAGCTATAAATTCAGTGATTATGTATGAATACAAGAACAATTTCTCCAACGGTAATATTAATATACAATCTCTAGCTAATCACAACGGTAATATAATGGCTAGGCCTGAGCTAAACACACCACATTGTCGGGACCAAATTCATCCGGAACTAGGCGCGATCATGCAACCAAAGCATCCCCCGGTAGATCCTAACACACACAAGGAAGATGATGCTCAAAAAGGGTCATATACTATTGTTGTCACCTGTGCAGCGAGCCCTAGAAACTCAATGGCAAAGAAAGTGGTTGCACACCAAACTACCCGCAATGAAAAACCTATTGTAATCTTCAAGGCATCAAACTATTATGGAGCGACGGCTGAATATTGCAAATGGACATTGGTTGGAAAATTCACCATGGGGAGACCTGGAATTGAAGTTATCATATCTAAATTTATCGAACAAACCCCTCTGAAAGGTATGGTGCGTATTGAGGCTTGCGGTTATATGCATTTCTTCATTGATTTTAATAATGAATTTGATTTCAATGCTGTCTGCTTCAAATGATTCATGTAGAAATCTGGATCGCTGATGAAAATATTTAAGTGGTCACCGAATTTTAATCCTAATGAAATGATCTTTTGGCTCCTATCTGGGCTTTTTACCTGAGCTTCCTTATCACCTCGTGGGATAATCTGAAGCAACTCCTAGAATAGATTAGAACCCCTCTAAAAGAAGATTGTCTGAAGATTGTCTCAAAAAAAATAAACACCTCTAAAAGAAGATGTAGCTGCCAGGCCTCACTTAGCCAAAGTTCGTGTAGAGGTGGATTTGGTCAAGTCTCTCCCGTACTCTATTTGGCTAGGCCTCGAGGACGGGGTGGGCCTAAAGGGAAGGGCTCCCAACCTTTTATAAACAGTGTAAACTACAAGGACATAATATTGCAAAATGCAAAGTCATAGAGAGGAAGAATGAACAGGCTTTAGCAGAAACGAAAGCCAAAAAAAATGGAAGGCAGTGAGGAACAAAGGAAACACAGGGAAAGAATGTAGGGGAAAACAGAGCTACTACTAGCACACACAAGCAGCTGCAGAAAATCAAGAGGATGATGGATTCATACAAGTCAAGAATCGAAGGAGAAGGAAACCCAAGGCAACAAAATACTGAGAAAGAAAAGCATCAGCAAAAGGGGAAGAACCTATCAAATAACAATCCAAAGACAACCAAAAAGAGAATGCGCCGGTGAACCAAAATCAGGAAGTGGAAATTACCAACAAGAGCAATAAGAAGAGCAACAAAAACAAGGAAATGAAGAAAAAAGGAATAGCCAACAGTTCCCTGAAATTAAGAATATGTTATGGGCTAAACAAAACTTAGACAAAAGTGGGGAAAACAGCCAGAGCTGTAATGGAAAAGAAGGCTCAAACTACTTTATGTCAACAAAACCAAGAGGCTGAGAAAGACAACCAACAACTCCACTCAAAGATCAAGACAAGCAACAGAACCATCCTCAGGAGGATCAATTGAGTTAGGTTGGACATAATAATAATACAGTATGCAATGTTGTTGATGTCACCCAATGCGATTGATCCAGTCTTGCTGGAAGATACGGGTGGACAATTGGTGGTAGAGTTGGAATTAGTGGAAGTGGTACAAAAAGAGGATAATCATGGTCCAGATATAGATCAGAACTTGGATAGTGATACCATTGAACAATCAGGAGGGAGAGCAACATGGATTCTTTTGTGGACGATAGCCTACAGGATAACTCGGACCAGAAGTATGAAAAAGAAGAAGATCCGGTGGCCAAAGAGACCAAGACAGTTGTGGAACAACAAGGTCTCTCAACCACAGGTATCAACATAAACACCAAGAGAGAAAAAAGGGCCAAATTCAAAGCTGAAGGCTCACAGATCCAGGATTCCACAACCCCAACCCTGTTATGATGATGAAAACCATAATATGGATTATAAGGGCTACGAAATCTAAAGGAGAAACAAAAAGAGACTTTAGAATTATAACATGCACAAGGTGGACTTTGTTGCTCCTCAGGAGCCTTTCCTTGATGCCTTCCAAATAGACAGTTATACGGCAATATTGAGATTTGATCGCTCTGCAGTTAATACCAATGCCAAAATTTGGTTTTTCTGGAAACAGCACTTTGCAAAGTCATTTCTAACAACAGCCAACAGATTACCTTATAACGCAACAAGACAGGGGATGGTAATAAATTCTGGTTCATTACAGTCTTCTAAAACTAGAGCAGTGAGAAGGAGGAGGTTATGACACCAACTCAGAAGCACCCACCATATAGTGGAGGGTCCTTGATCTGTGTTACCAATGAGGAAGAAATCAGGTTGGCAGTGTAATCCAGACCAGGAGATGGGAAAAAACTAGCATATCGTAGAGGGGAGTACAGTAACCAGTGGCGGATCTAGCCTTAAACCTATAGGTTTACGTGAACTCAATAATTGGGGGTGAATCCACCATAACCATACTAGGTTCAATTGAAACCAATACTTCTTATGCAAGGTATGAAATGTCTAAAAATTACAAAAACTACAACAAACAGTAGATATGAACCCATTACTGAACCTTAAAGATTAAACTCATAGAATTTAAATTCTGAATCCACCTCTACCAATAACCTTTGCTTGAATCCTGAATTTATCTTAAGAAACTCGCCAAATATATAACAATAATGATATTCAGTATCCTTCTCACTCACAGTAATTAGAGTAGAGAATTCAGAATTGCACCTGTAAGACCTTGATGATATTGATGGCACCAAAGACACGATGAACAGCGTTGAACTTGATGAGATCATTATCTGGAAAACAAGTTGCCAACACGCAATTCTCTTCACAGCTCCGCCCTAGGTACTTACATGCTGCGCAAGAGCTGGTCACCACCACCGTCACCGCCACAGGCGTCGTCGTCGCCGGCAAGACGGTGGACCAAGAGGCTGACGGTAGTGAAGTTTCGGTAGGTGATAGATCGGTAGGTGGAGAGTTAGGAGAAGAGGAAGATGAAGACGAAGGCTCGGGGAAGGATGACGGCGGTGAAGTTACGGCGGCCGGCGGTGATGGTGGATAGTTCGTTGAAGGCGAGGAAGATGAAGAGGATGATGACGGTGAGAAGGAACGAGAAGAAGATGATAGTGATGAAGTTGTGATAATTCCCTTGTTACTGGACATGGAGTACTCCATTTTCTCTTTTTTTCGTGCTCTAACATGAACAAAGGAAATAGAGAAGGCTTTACGAAAAGTCTGTTCTATTAATTGAAATTAGGGATATTACATCTTAGTTTATTATTATTACTTTGTTTTAAACTAATATAATAAAGAACAAGAAGAATAAGAGAGAGAAGAGAGGAGACTTCTTTATTTCTCTTGAAGAATAGGGAATGGATTCAGGATGATTTACAATGAATAGAACCCCTCTATTTATAGGGGAAATTCCTCCTAATTTCTCTCCAAAAGATAGACATTTCATATCTTAATAGATACTCAATATATCTTGATAGATCTTGATATATACTCTCTATATACTTGATAGACATTCACTATATCTTGATAGACATTCATTATAATGTAAATACATTTATAACACTCCCCCTTGAATGTCTAATTGATAGATAATGTGCCTCGTTAAAACCTTACTAGAAAAAACCCATTGAAAAAAAATCTAGTGAAGGAAAAAGAGTACACATCTCTAATAATACGCATATCAGTTGCCTCATTAAAAACCTTACAAGAAAAACCCAGTGGGACAAACCTTGAAAGGGAAAAAGAGTACAACGCGTATTGGCTCCCCCTGATGAGAACATCAATTCCGAATCTTGAATCTTCACATTCCAATCTTGTGCATCATCTTATCGAAAGTTATATTTGATAGAGACTTTGTGAATAAATTAATCATATGATCACTCGAACAAATTTATTGCATGTTGATATCACCATTCATTTGGAGCTCATGTATGTAAAAAAACTTTGGCGAAATGTGTTTCATTCTATCTCCTTTCATGAATCCTTCCTTGAGTTGTGCTATGCATGTCGCATTCTCTTCATGTAAAATCGTGGGTACTTTGTCACATTTCAAACCACATTTTTCTTGAATGAGATGTATCATTGACCTCAGCCACATACATTCTCGACTTGCTTTATGAATAGCTATCATAGCATAATATGAATGTCATGCATACATGGTATGATAGTAACCCTTCATGAAAATAGCTAATATGTCTGTATCAACCATTATGTCGATCATATGAATATCATGTATATTCAAAAGCTTGACAATATGTGTTAGTATAAACACATTCATACAAGGGCTTTCAATTGCAATATGCAAGTGATCTACTTCACTATCTCCATGTAGGAGTAAAACTCTATCATGCTCATAGTTGTAGCAAGATGTATAAATGCATCAATTGCACCAGCTATGGTACTTCAGGATCCAATCCAATTCTGCATGTTTCTTATTTAAGCAAATAATCTATTGCTTTTGAAAACTCTTTAAGAGTTTCAATAATATTCAAATCATCAATTTATCCCTTATAAGGATTATAAATAAGTTTCCCAGAAACTGTTATATGCTTCAGGCATTTTGAATCCTTTGGGGATTTCCATAACGATTTTTTCAAGTGACAATATTCAATATTTCATGTGTGACATCTTCTAATGTATGGACTGCAAATCAAATAGGCTTTATGCCTACCAAGATGCAACATCTCATGTCACTTGATAAATACTTCTACGTCAGCATGCTTAAATAAACGTAGAATTCAGATCCTCATAATCTTTTACAATATTGCACCATATTGTATTAAAGATATCGTCGACGAGATATCATTTCTATCGGTTCGTAATGTGACATAACATTTTGAGATCTCATCACTTCAATTATTTAGGTACCTAAACCTCTCATGAGGTTTCATGAAGTGTTATGTCGTATGCTCTTCAAGAGCACATTGCCTCTTTATTATGATCATTTGCTCCTTATCATTTTCAAGGATTATTTCATTTGGAACCGATTAATCTACCATGCTTCATGCAATGGTAGACTTTGTCCTTCAGGGACATCCAATTAGAGCATTTACAGCTAACTATGAGATTAATTTTGGGTCAGCAAATGCTCCTAGTATTTGAACTTGAATTATCTTTTGAATGAGGATCATACTATTGATAATTCACAACATTTTTCTTAGCTTCTTATTATCTCCCCCTTATGTTAGGAAAACTAACATACATCTCAATTTACTTTAGAGAATACATCTTTGTGCATCATAGTATATCCATTAGTCATATACCGCACATCAAAAATTTCTACATGAAATATTTGGTTCCTGACCTTGAACCAATTGAGAGGGAGGAATTAATCATAATTTATTGATCCAATGCATACAAGTGCTATTGTATGTAATATTTCATATTTCAGATCAATACATAAAGTTTTGTTCTCATAAGCAATGGTTCAGCTGTTTATCGGAGGCATTCATCGCCAAACCAACATTTATCAAGATGAATTGTCTTGATTACATAATCTGAAAATTATGCTCTCAACTCAATTTAGATTGAGCAAGTAACTTTATGAATGTCAAACTGCAGGTTGACAATAAACGAGCATGTGATCATTTTATATCGATGCATCTTAATAGATCACATGACAAGTGAACGGGGCCCTTATTCACCTTTAATACTTTCCAGAATTTAGGAGATTCAATCCCCAACATTAGTTGGTCCAACCAACTTATCATGAGGACAAGTAACATTAAAAGTTCATGAAGAATTTTCTAGTTCTTCAGTATATGTTTAATACTCAATATGCACATCTTTGGGATGTCGCAATCGTTCATGTCAACTTATAAACTTTTACACTAGTAAACTCCAAGTTTACCATGACATGTGCATTTTACTTTAGTAAACTTCTTGTTTACTATGATATAAATTTTGTATCAATAACCAATAAACTCTTAGTTTATTATGGCATGCGATCTCATCATGCTATGGTAACTTTTCACGTTCATGTTTCTTACCATAGTAACTTGGAGATATTCAATCTTCCAACTATTCTACCTCTTCTGGAGGTGGGTTGTGATATCTTTACAACCAAGAACACGTACGAATTTATAAGCTTTAGTAAATACAGTCACATTCACCCCCAGGGTATAGATCTGTATTTACAACAATCGAAATTCTCATTCCTCGGGAATGGAATATAATCGTGCCTTAAGCCTATCAAATTATGATAGCTTATAATCTCTTTCAAGATATTGCTACTTCAGAGCAAATCGAGGCATACATATGGTGAGAGTTTTTCTCTAACATATCTTTCCCAAACTTCAAAGTAATTACTACTTCATGAGATTATGAAGTACTATGAAGTTTTGACTTCTTGTCTTCTTTCAGACATATAATGCACTGCTACCACATTCACTTCAGGGAATGGAGCATATTCAATGGGATAAGTTTCATGACTTTCCATCAAAAACCCATTATTTTGCCTTAGCCATCATTATATCATTAATATGGTACATTGAGATTCAAACTCAACGTCTTATCCATATAAAGGCGTCTTAGGCTATAAATCGATGGGACTTGAACCCAATATCTTATCATCATGGTGCATCGGAACTCTAACCCGATGTCTTACCCTTAACCAATGTCATATATTTGTTGCATATAATTAGCAAGTATAAGATAAATGAGAGACATACTGATTTAACAAATAGATGATAGATGTTATTTGACAATATTAAATAACACACACGATAATTATCAGACTTGGTTGGGACTAGAATTGTTCAACACGTATGTTTATCCAAATCTAATATGATGGAAAAGGCTTAAGGCAAGCATAAAAGTAATCAAAATAATAAGGTGGTCACGAAGGACATAACAGTCAAGCAAAAGTATTTTTAACATAGTCAGAGTTCAAAATATGCTTAAAATCTCAAATTGAAGTCATGTAATATTGCATACTGACATAATACCTTTCATGCACATCAATTGTCCAATTCAAAAATCTTTGGCAAAAAGACAATACCTGCTACCTGCACCGTACATATTAACTCAACTCTTTACGAAGCAAAATAAACCCGATTGAAAGTACTTGGTTAGAAACTCGTGCTGATAACGTGTTATAAACTAATATAATAAAGAACAAGAAGAATAAGAGAGAGAAGAGAGGAGACTTCTTTATTTCTCTTGAAGAATAGGGAATGGATTCAGGATGATTTACAATGAATAAAACCCCTCTATTTATAGGGAAATTCCTCCTAATTTCTCTCCAAAAGATAGACATTCCATATCTTAATAGATACTCAATATATCTTGATAGATCTTGATATATACTCTCTATATTCTTGATAGACATTCACTATATCTTGATAGACATTCACTATAATGTAAATACATTTATAACATACTTAAAATTATTTAAAATTTTAACTCTTTAAAACGGTTATACAATTCCTTTTTTTTTTTTTTTTTTTTTTTTTTTTACTTTCTCTCTCACTAAATATCCGGATACATCACAACATGCCCTTCACTCGACTGAAATCAAGGGCATCCGCATTTGAATTACAAAAAGAGGATGTTGATGACTCTGAATTTTTGACTGGCAATAGAAACAAATGGCCACTGTCGCGTGCAAAGTTCTTTGTGATAGCACTTGTATGCAACTTTTCATGATACATAATCCCTGGTTATTTCTTTCAAGCTCTATCGAGTATCACCCCCTTAAACCCTTCTCTTAAGGTAATTTATGTAACAAGCTCCATCTTTTTTGAAGACTCTCGGAGAATTCCGACGATACAAGTGAGATGTGGCCAAATTTAATTGAAAACGTTTATTTTCTTTGTTTGGAGAATTCTACGAAATCTATGTATTTAATGGATTTTCATGTTGTTGATACACAGATTAATGTATCTCATTAACGGTGGGATAGTGAAGGACATGAAGATATATTACGGAACCGGCTAAAAAAGTACAAATGCTATGTATTGTACTTGTTTTTGTGTACAAATACATAAAATGATGTATCTGGTTGAAAATATGACAAAAAATATGTATCAAAATTTTTTCCTGTATTACTGATACATAAGTATTTGATTGATTAGTTATAGTGATGCATCTGACCCTCGATAATGTATTCAAAATTTCAAAATTTGGGATTTTATGTAATTTTGAAAAGAGTGGGGATAAAATATAATTAGGTACTAAACAGTTGGGATTTATGTTGTTTGCCCTTAATTAATCGCTTCGTTTCTAAATACTCCCTTCGTTCCTAATTAGTTGTCGTCCTTACTAAAAATAGTTCTTCATTAATATTTATCATTTCACAAAATCAAAGCATAACTAGTTGTTTGTTTTCACTTTCACCCTTAATAATAAATATGGAAAAATATTCATATAGTGCAAAAAAGAGAAGCATTAAATAAAGGTGAGTAATAAATAAGGCCAATTTAGTCAAATTATCTTCTAGTTAATGTTTTTCTTAAGGAATTTGCAACTTAAAAAGTTGACAAGTAAATAGAAATGGAGGGAGTGCTTGTCACATTTTGTTCTCTTGAGAAAAACATTAATGAAATGGTAACTCGATTAAAATATCTTTATTTATAACGATTTCTATTTAATACTTCTTTCTTTTGCACCATAATGATATCTTTTTATATTTATGATTAAGAATAAAAGTGAAAAAAATAACTAATTATGTTTTGATTGTCTAAAATGACAAATTATGAAATATTTATTTTAGTAGGGAAGACAAGTATTTAAGAACGAAAGAAATATAAGTTTAAGAATGAAGGAAACATAAGTTATTTAAGTATTAAAAAATGAGTAGCATTTAATAATAAGATAAAAATAAATATAAAATAATAAATTATTTTTTGATTTTTTAAATTGAATAAGTAAAGTTGAACAACTATTTTTAATATATTAAATAAGTAAAGATCAACGGATGGAGAACTCCATCAAGAGTGACCTTTCATTTGTGTATTCTTGGTCTAACTTTAATTATCGTTATTTTACACAAATGAAAGTTCTCGCCCTTTCAGTTTCAACTTCTCGTTTATTGCCAAGTAAAAACTAAAAACAACTTAAATTATCGAGGAAATTAAACAGTTTCAATAGATAAAAGGATTGATCTTACTGATTCAATCACGTTAAGGTCTTTGTGACAGATAATACATGTGACTTTGTTTCCAAAATCACAAGGTAGAGATTTTAAGTGGAGGTGGATCTAGAATTTAAAGGTTTGAGCTGTTATATTTTATAATAGGGAAAAGGGTCTAAAATGTCCTTCAACTATGTGAAATGATGCAAAAATGCCCTTCGTCTACCTATTGGGCCTGAAATGCCCTTTTCGTCCCCCTATTGGGCCTGAAATGTCCTTCTTGTCTACCTATTGGGGTTGTTTTACCCTTTCATTTAACAGTTGATCACTGACCCCATTTCATTAATGACGTGTCATATTTCTATTAGCCAACTGATATTTAATTAAAATTATTAATTTCTCCTTCAAAATCCCGACCCGCCCAAACTAATTGAAGCGGACTAAAAAGGAAAGTAAAACAAACTAATTGAAACGGAAAAAGTATTTTTTTTCTTAAGCTGGGAAATGCAGGAAGAATGAGACACTGCAACCCTGCTGTAGATGTTGAAAAGATGGAAGCTTCTGTGAAGTTCCTAGTATATGAATATCAATATGGTTTACTTTTTAAGATGTCCCTAGTAGATGAATATCAATATGGTTTACTCTTTAAGATATTTTGACTAGTTTTAAGATGATAATAAAATATATCAACAATTAGGTGGGGTGGGTTATTAGGTTGGGTGGGTCGGATTTTAAAGGAGAAATTAATTATTTTAATTAAATATTAATTGACCAATAGAAATATGTCACGTCATTAATAAAGTGAGGCCAGTGATCAGCTATTAAATGAAAGGGCAAAACAGCCCTGGTCAACTATTAAATAAAAGGGCAAAATAGCCCCAATAGGTAGACGGGAAGGACATTTCAGGCCCAATAGGTAGATGAATGACATTTTTGCACCATTTCAAATAGTTGAAGGGCATTTTAGGCCCTTTTCCGTTCATAATATGATTAATAGGTCAGTCTATTTAATGTTGGACTTTGATTCGAATTATTTATCTTTTTAATTTATATAAATAAATCAATTGAATATGCATATTTGCTTAATAATTTTTTTTTAAAAGGTATTCTGATATTAAAGATTCTTAAGTAGTCTAAGGCCTCATTTGTTTTCATTATTAAGACGTTTGAATCTGAATGCAATATGAATGATTAGGATTTTGTTTCTAGACCTGAACAATGGTGATTAAAACTATTTGATTTTCAACATTTGAATGTAAATAATTTATTTATTTGTAAACATAATAAATATAAAATTTGAATAAAAAATAATTGAATATTTTAAATATATAAATTTAATAAAATAAAATTATTATTGAATATAAAAATAAAATATTTATGTACACTAGTGATAGTGGAGACTGTTTATAGTGATGGTGTTGTTGGTAATGATTAGTGTTAATGACTAGTAATCATGATGGTGATAGTTGTAATTATGGAAGTGGTTGTTTTGCGGGAAAATGATTCGACTTTAATCAAATCCGAAAACTTATGGAAATTTTCAAATTCGATCAAAAACAGAGTCGCCACTTAATATCAAGAAAATCTTTAAAATCATCCAAAGAGATTAAAACAGAAAAATCCTTTGAATTTTCATTGAAACTAACTTAATCTGATTAACTTAAAGAAAACAATTTATTAAATTGTAGAAAAATCCCTCAGGTATGAGAAACCAATTTGAGATGTTTTATTCAAAGAAAAACAGTGGGAGACTCATTTTTTGAAAAGCCAGAATATGTATTTTAGGGAAAAATGATTCAATTATCAATAAATTGAATCAAGGAAAAAAACCATGTGGAGGTACTGAGTTAGTTTACTTATATAAAAAAAGAAGAGCAACTCTTAGGGGATTCTACCAAGTTATTTAAAATTATTAAAGTTAGTGACAAACAAACAAATCAATAATAACATCACATGAACTCGAGCCTTTGAAGGCTCAAATTCTATCCAAGTCAAGATAAAATTCATGTCCTAAACTAAAATTGAGCTTGAGCCCACGTGCTGCAATTTTTTTGGATATTTAGTCCAATTTATTCAGTCTCCCTACCCGTTTTGGGCTGCTGCCACTGCTTATTTTAGGCTTTTGAGCCTCAAATTACTCCCTTGTCATTTATGGGTTTGACCCATTTCATTTCCTCCAGCATGTGTCATAGCAAGCTAATTTACTATGACACATGTATCAAAGCAAAAGAAAAGAATTAGTAAATAAACTCTTACTACTATGTGAAAGCTGAAAATAAAATGTACAGTAGAGGCATGTTCATTCAACACGGAAAAAACCCATCAAACTTGCACATATTCATGTTTTAACAGCAAATGGTGGCAATACATTCGATTTATGTATCTTAACAAAAAGTGGTCATTAAGATGTGAAAAAAAACAAATAACACATTTTCTAAAGACATGGAAGACTTCCAATTAATTCCCCTGTAACTCATCTCAATCAAGAAAGACAAACTAGAGAGATCATTGTAACATGTTCGAATTAATCTGACATTCGACTCCAAATATACCACATCGAAACATAACCAAGAAGCGAGAAAGAAGGACATAATCACATCACGAAGATAAATCATTTCCTAGCAACCAAATATGACGGGTAGATGACTAACATCACGAAATGTAATTCAATCTAATCATAGAGAAAAGGAACAAATAAGCTAAGCTAGTCAAGCAAATCCTGATATCAGACCATTACAAGGATGCTGGGGAGGGATTTTCGAAACACACAGCTTGCATGGGATAAAAAACGTAGTCTAACAGGGTTGTTCCGCAAAACCAAAACAATCAAACTTACTAAAGAGGAAATCTTGAACAATTGATTTTCCCTCCCCTGACGTTAAATATTATCAGCAAAAACAAACACAATTTTGAAAAAACTCATAGAGCACATTCAGAACATGGCTCAAACTATGATGAAGTTTACCTCGCTTACTATTTTGATTTTGAGCAGAACTACGAAGTAATCTCACAATCAAATTCGGCACCCTTTCTTGATAATTCTTTCCTAGTGTCAAGAACCAGCGAGACTTTACAAGGAATGCGACCAACACAGTCCATACAAGAAAATGATGAAGAATAGGGATCAAGTTAGACCGACCTTCAGGACTCAACAAGATAGTAAGAAAAGGAGCTTTGAGGCTTCATATTAGGCTATGAATGCGAGCCCTTCATACCTTAGGCTTCCCCCTTTTGAACCAACAGAAGAGTGATCCTAAGAGGAGTCCTCTTCATCTTTTTAAACAATCCCAAGTTTGAAGATGTAAATAAGCTATGGAAAAAAAGCTTCTTGGACCTTAAAACTTCTGTCAAGAATCTTCCTTGGTATTTAAGGACCATGGAGATGTTGTAAACTCAACCAAACTCAAAATCCAAATAAATAAGGATCAGAGAGGGGAGAGGCAAATAGTTTAAGAATCAACCACAAAAGGGCTTCGTGCTAGTTCAAAGAAGCTCTTTGAGAAGAGGAACTTGGACAATGGAAAAGGCCACTGTAAGTTCTTCTTATCACGTCCAAAGTTCTAACTTTGACAATTGCTAAAGAACTATCCCAAATCATACCTTCATGGTCCTTCAGAACAAAACTAAAACTATGTTAGAGTTTGGTTTTATTCTGCTATCTTTGATCTTTGATAAGAGCTAGAGAGCAATCCCAAACATTTCTTAATGAGTCTCACTTAGTATTGCAAACTAAGAACGCTTCTGTAAGAAAAACCTAAATAAAATGTACAGAAACAGTTAGTCCTTTGCAACATATAGACACCAACCAAATCACACATCAAAATCATCAATAGAAGAGACGAAATAAAAATCCCCAAAAACCTTACCCAGAACAAAATCATACATAAATAAACACTTGACTGTAAAATATCTAAATCTGAAATTTAAACAAAGAAAGCATCATATAATACTGAAATTTAAAAAGGAAAAGGGATATTACCTTTTGTCGAGCGGCCAACCGGGACTCGAACATTGTCGAAATTCAACTCCACCACCGCTGAGAAGAAGAACTAGGATTTGTTTAGCCAAGACTCAAGCTCAAAGAGTCTTAGCACCAGGAAATTTTAAGCAAAATCTTTCTTTCAATTCAGGATTTTGCCCTTTTGGGTGTGAAATCCCGACGAGTTTTCTGTCAAGAAATCCCAAATTCAAAATGAGCTTCTGAGAGTTCTCTCAATTCTGAAAACATCACCCCAATAATAGGAATAGTGGGTTTATATAGAAGGAAGTAGTGACTAATTTTTGGTTGATGACCGGCGGTCGTCGGTGGTTTGATGGTGGTCGGCGGTGGTCCGATCAGAGTCAGGGAGGTTCCCGATGGTGGTCAGAGATAAAGGTCACCGATGGTCGGATGGAATGTGCGAGTATTAAAAAAATAAATTTATTTGATGGTTGATGGTGGTTATGGGTCATGTCATAGGTCGGGATTGGGGGTGAGGTCGGGGTTTGGGTTAGGGTCGAGCTCAGGGTCGGGGGTGAGTTTGGGGTTCGGGTCTGGGTTAGGGTCAAGCTCGGGGTTGGGGGTGAAGGGTAATAGGGTTCAGCGGGATAAGGGAACCTATAAGTTGAGAGTTGGGTCTTGGAACATAGGAACTCTTCAAGGTAAATCCACAGAGCTCGTGAAGATTCTTAGGAAGAGGAGGATTAGTATAGCTTATGTCCAGGAAACCAAATTAGTAGGTTCTAAGGAGAAGGATGTAGACGGGTATAAGTTGTGGTACTTTGGTAGCGTGAGGCATAAGAATAGGGTAGGTATCTTAGTAGATGAAGAGCTTCAGGGGCAGGTGGCGGAGGTTAAATGGGTCAACGATAGGTTAATGTCGATTAAGATGGTCATTGGAGAGTCTACGTGGAACATTATTAGTGCCTATGCTTCACAAACAGGCTTGGATGAGGAGGAAAAGAAGATATTTTGGATGAGGTGGTGAGAGGCGTTCCGAGCATCGAGAAGTTTTTCGTAGAAGGTGATCTCAATAAACATATTAGGTCATTATCGAGAGGCTATGATGATGTGCATGGAGGGTTCAGTTTTGGGGATAGGAATGAAGGAGGAGCCTCACTTTCAGATTTTTCTAGGGCCATTGGTTTGGTGGTAGCGAATTTGTGCTTCCCAAAGAAGGATGCGCACCTTATTACCTTTCGTAGTTCGATGGCCAAGACTCAGATAGAGTTTTTGCTCCTTAGGAAGGGTGATAGAGTGCTATGTAGAGATTGTATGATCTTACCTAGCGAGAATCTTTCGACCCAACATAAGCTTCTGGTGATGGACTTGGAAATTAAGAAGGTCAATATGAAGAGGGGTATGGAGGATCAACCCAGGATTAAGTAGGGTAGCTTGACTTTGGCCAGTGCTTTGAAGATAGGGGAGAAGTTGACTATGGGGGCTTGGGAGAGTAGAGGGGATGTGGATAGTATGTGGGAGACGACTGCCAGTTGTATTAGGGAGAAAGCTAGAGAGGTGTTGGGTGTCTCGAGAGGCCGATCTGGCAAGCACCGGAGGGACTGGTGGTGGAACGAAGAAGTTAAGAGGAAGGTGGAGACTAAAAATGTGGCTTATGCGAAGTTGGTAGAGAGCAAGGATGACGAGGAGAAACAGACAAATAGGGAGGAGTATAAGTTAGCTAGGAAAGAGGCTAAGTTAGCTGTTATGATGGCTAAGACAACAACTTTTGAGAGCTTGTATGCGGCTTTAGAGGAGAAAGACTGGGATAAGAAGTTGTATAGGCTTGCCAATGCTAGGGAACATAGGGCCCCTGACCTTGACCAAGTGAAGTGCATCAAGTTAGAGGATGGCAAAGTGTTAGTGGATGACCCACTCGTTAGGAGGAGATGTGATACCTTACAAAATATGATAAGAGAAATAAAGTACGGAAATCATGAAAACAAACTAAGATAACAAGGCAAGAAAGTAAAGACAGATTGAAAGACACAAAGATAGGAAAATCAAAGAAACCAAAGGGTATTTTAAACCCTAAAACCGCTATTGAATTAATCCTACAAGCATCAATTCACATACGTAAACCACAAGGGAATAAAACTTCCACGTAACCAACATTTCAAAACGATAATTCAAAATAAGCTAATCCTAGCTCTCACACTCTCAAGTGTATATCTCATCTTAATTCATCAAAAAGCTTACTAAAAATGAAGAAGAACTAGTATTTATAGGCTTGGGCCTTTTATTACATTTAATGGGCCCAAATGTGACCCATTTCAGCAAATTGGGCATCCGCCCACGCAGATGGGGCACCTGCTGGCGCATGTCAGGGCGCAGGTGTCACTGGAAGGGACAAAATGGTCACCTGCTGGTACAGGTGACTCCAAGTCACCGTTTGGCTTCTCTTAAATCTCCGACGACCTGTCCAATGGCTTTCAATCCTTCTTGAATGCATTGGGAAATACACAACACTCCTTAAATGGTGTCAAGATGGGTTCAAACTCATCTAGTTTCATCCATGATCCTTAGAGTGTTTGCAGTTCTCGTGCTTGCCTTCTAGTAGAGGTCTTGAGGTGATATTGGCTCCCAGCTTCAAGCTATCCTCCACACGTGGTGTTGAACTCTTAGGAGCTTAAAAAGGGCCCTCCAAATGTATCCTTAAGATGATCATGGCTTGGGTCCCTTTTTGTTGGCCTTGAATTATAGTCACTTGAAATGTTAGCGCTGATTTGGCTTGTATCATCCTTCCCTTCTTGAAAAGGATTCGACCTTGAATCCAAACCTTGCAAAACAATAGGGAAAACAAGCAAGCACAATATCCTCATGGCCTGAGGGCTAGTGTTAGCAATATCAAGTTTATCACCAAGCCAAAGAGGAACACACTTAACATATAACCAAGCATCAATATGATCAATCAAGGGTGTGTAATCCCACAAAGTAAGAAGTACTTTTCTACTTAAGGAATCTTGACAAAAGGGTAAATCAAAAGAACCGTGGTAATTAGTCAAACACACATGTAAGCCCACATTGGTTCTATACTTCAACAATCACAAAACTCCCTTTGAGTCAAGAATCACATCCTTGTTGGAAACCTCCCCCGTACACAACTTTGGTCTATCAAGTTGATTAGAAATCCTCAAGAAAGACTCTCCGTCGTAGGGAATAGTTCCAACAACTCCAACCAATTCTAGCTTGTTATCTTGACCAAGCACCAAGTGGGGTGTCTTACAAACACCATGTTCCAAATGGTCACCGGGGTCAAATAGATAGAGCGGCCATAGACACGGGTCTAGAAAACACTCTTTTTACCCAAAGATGCCACCAATACAAAAAGTTATACTCTCCACACTAGCATAAGCATCATCAAAGGCAAATAGAGAGTAAAGAAAGGTGTCACTCAACTTGACTTCATCTGAGGGATCCTCAAGGGCATGCTCACTACTATTCTTAAGAACATTTTCAAGAGTATGCTCAAGAATTAGAACACTCAAAGAAGAAGAAACAATTGGAAAACAAAGACCACCTTCCATTTCTTCACAATCCCTTCCCATAAGAGTACTCTCATCTTCCAAGAAGATATTTCCATCTTTAGGAGGAATGTTGTCACACCATAGTGGGTTGTTATATATAATATAGCCCTCAATATGAGCTACATCAATAACATGATCTACACTACTAGGTAATGGACTAGGAGTGATTTCATCCTCTTCAAACAAAACATTATACTTAAAGAGAGAAGGGTCAATCTAAGAAGAAGGATTAGAACATGTAAGTTCACTCTCAAAAAGAAAATTATCAAGTTTTGAAGAAGTGTCCAACACAAGATCACCTCTATGAGCAAGGTAAGTAATAGGATCTTCATCAAAAGACATGCTCAAAGAGTCACTCCCATTAAGATGATCAACATTAACATCATCACTAACTTGAAGTTCACTAACTATATCACAATCACCCTTAAGTAGTGGACTCTATTCACAAGCAAGTTGATCAATACAATTTTCACTAGATAATGTACCATCATTCAACACCAAGGCTTCAACACTAGGTGGACATAAATTGATCTTACAAGAAGAGTTGATTTGGTCATTAATAGGATCAACTAATGTATCCACACTTTCAACATGTACATTGTCAACATGAGGAAAAGAATCATTAGACTCACAAATAATCAAGCTATCATTTGCACTCAATTGGCTACTAGACATACAATGGTCATTCACATTTATTAAAGTGCAAGAGTTAGCTTTGTTACCTTGAAGCTCATGAGAAGATTATTCTTTCAAACAATTTCTTGGCTCATCAATCTTAGTCAACTCTCTTCATTGAGCCAAGTCCTTCTCCACTTTCTCAATTTCCACCCTCTTAAATATTTCTCGAAGATCTCTCATAATCACTTGATGGGGTGTCAAAGGCATCATGTTATCTATCCTACCACTCAGGTTGGCTATCCTCCCAATAATATTTGACAAACTTCCTTGGAGTGTGGTTATTTGACCATCCGTGGATTCCATTCTACGATCTAAGGATTTGATTACCGTTAAGACCTTATTAGAGGTATTGTCATCTAGAGCCATGGTACATATTAAGAAGAGACACTAAACAAGAACAAGAAACAAGTTAGCATTAAGAAAATTAACCTCACAACCTCTCCGAGCACACACCTTTGTTTGCCTTACAATAGGTGTCGCTAGCGTTGAAAGATCGTTTCTACTCCAATGGAAGATGTGGTGTCAATTGCTACTCGTGGCCGGAATGGATTCTTGCTTTGAAAAGAATAGATGACTAAAACAAACAAATACGGACTTGAATGAAGAAGTTAACTATGAAATAAAAACTAGAAAAGCTCAAAAAGAAAACGGACTAAGAAGGAAAAACGGACTCAAGGAACTAATTAACAACTAAGTAGGAGGATTACTAGTTCATAATTAGTTTAGGAATTAAAAAAATGAAATAAAGAATCAAGAAATGAAACTAAGATAATGAAACCTAAGTAAAATGAGTTTTGAAGTCATTGAAGTGCGTTTGGATGAGTTGTGGACGCATGTGGCGACCTGCCTGCGCATATGGAGTTCGCATGTCAAAAATAGGGTGCTGGAAAATGACCTGCGTGGTCACCTGTGTGGGTAGCTGAGGGCGCAAGTGCCCAGACAGATTAGCTGGAGTCTAAAAAAATTAAGCTTCCGTGGGCCCTTTTTTATACTTTTTGACTTGGATTTTTCCTCCTTTGGAATATTCCTTTAGCATAAACAAGTACACCTTCTTGTTACCTTTCCTTTTTGGATCAAATCACACCTTTTTGAATGTTCTTCTTCAACAAGACAAGAAGATCATGAAGAACACATGAACATTCAAAAATTGACCCTCGATCAAACAAGCTCCAAATGGGATGAAATTTTAACCCCGAGCTCCTTTCAACCTCCCAAATCTAACCCAAGTGTTTTTAGGCCTCAATTACCAACCATTTACTTCCGTAAATTAAACCCACTTTAAAATTTGAAGAACACCATGAAGATGATGAACTTCCAAATTTCAAACTCTCTTGTTTTAACTCAGAAGCACTTCAAATTTGAGGTTCGGGCTCCTTTTGGTATGGGGAACACTTTTCGACAACTTTTAACCGTCAAATCCACACCAAATTTTCAAGATCTAGAAACCCACTTTCTTTTCTCAAGAACTTAAGCTCAACAATGGAGTTTCTCTTCAAATCTTCTCAAATCACATCCAAAACTCAAGATTTCGACTCTAATAACACCAGAGGAAACAAATCTAGTGTTCAAACTACAAGAAAACTCAAAAACAAAACTTGAAAGTTTTGGAAATTTCCAAAAACGAAAATTTTAGATTTTTCACTTTTTTTTTTTGATTTTCTTCAATATCACAACCCAAGACTAGAATCGTAAGAATGAATCTAAGCTCGGCTCTGATACCAAATGATACTGTACAAAATACGATAAGAGAAATAAAGTACGGAAATCATGAAAACAAACTAAAATAACAAGGCAAGAAAGTAAAGATAGATTTAATGACACAAACATAGAAAAATCAAAGAAACCAAAGGGTATTTAAAATCCTAAAACCTCTATTGAATTAATCCTACAAGCACCAATTCACATACGTAAACCACGAGGGAATTAAACTCCCACGTAACCAACATTTCAAAATGATAATTCAAAACAAGATAATCCTAGCTCTCACACTCTCAAGTGTATATCTCATATTAACTCATCAAAAAGCTTACTAAAAATGAAGAAGAACTAGTATTTATAGGCTTGGGCCTTTTATTACATTTAATGGGCCCAAAAGTGACCCATTTCGGTAAATTGGGCATCCGCCCACGCAGATGAGGCACCTGCTGGCGCATGTCAGGGCGCAGGTGCCACTGGAAGGGCCAAACTGGCCACCTGCTGGCGCAGGTGGATGACCTGCGGCCGCAGGTCAGGGCGCAGGTGACTCCAAGTCACCGTTTGGCTTCTCTTAACTCTCCGATCACCTCTCCAATGGCTTTCAATCCTTCTTGAGTACATTGGGCAATACACAACACTCCTTAAATGGTGTCAAGATGGGTTCAAACTCATCTAGTTTCATCCATGATCCTTGGAGTATTTGTAGTTCTCTTGCTTGCCTTCTAGTAGAGGTCTCGAGGTGATATTGGCTCCCGGCTCCAAGCTATCCTCCACACGTGGTGTTGAACTCTTAGGAGCTTAAAAAGGGCCCTCCAAATGTATCCTTGCATCCTTAAGATGATCATGGATTGGGTCCCTTTGTGTTGGCCTTGAATTACAGTCCTTGAAGTTTAGCGTTGATTTGGCTTGTATCAAGATGACAGTCTTATTTTCATAGACTTTTGAACGACTAAGGGGGATAAAGGTTTAGTGTTGGGGGACTTGGATCACTCAGAGAGGTGTCGTGATTACAGTTATTATAGGTGTATTAAGGTTGAGGAGGTCAAGGATGCTATTCGTAGGTTGCATAGGGGTAGGGCGACTGGGCCATACGAGATTCCGGTGGATTTTTGAAAGAGCACCGACGGGACAAGTATGTAGTGGCTGATAAGGTTGTTTAACATCATTTTTAGGAAGGCAAAGATGTCTGAGGCATGGAGATGGAGTACAATAATTCCTCTATATAAGAACAAGGGGGATATTCAAAGTTGCAACAACTATAGGGGTATCAAGTTGTTGAGTCACACTATGAAGGTTTAGGAAAGAGTGGTAGAGTTGAGGCTGAGTAGGATCATGACTATTTTTGAGAATCAGTTTGGTTTTATGCTTGGCTGTTCAACTATCGAGGCTATTCATCTCGTGAGGAGATTAGTGAGCAGTATAAGGAGAGGAAGAAGGACTTGTACATGGTGTTCATCGATCTTGAGAAGACGTATGACAAAGTCCCAGGGAGGGTACTTGGAGTGTTAGAGGTGTGCCTGTGGTGTACACTAGGTCAATTCAGGATATGTACGATGGAGGTTTGGAGACAAACCCTAGAGTCCAAAAGGTTTAGGCTGACCAGGACCAAAACCGAGTACTTGGAGTGTAAATTCAGTGATTTGATGCATGAGGCTGACGTGGTAGTGAAGTTGGATTCTCAGGCCATTCGTAAGAGAGATAGTTTCAAGTATCTTGAGTCTATGATTCAGGGGAATGAGGAGATTGACGAGGATGTATTGAACCGTATTGGTGCAGGGTGGTTGAAATGGAGGCTAGCTTAGGGAATCTTGTGTGATAAGAAGGTACCTTCTAAGCTTAAAGGTAAGTTCTACAGAGTGACTATCCAACCGGCTATGTTGTATGGAGCAGAGTGTTGGTCAGTTAAGAACTCCCACATCCAAAAGTTGAAGGTGGCGAAGATGAGGATATTGATATGGATGTGTGGACTTACTAGGAGGGATAGGGTTAGAAATGAGATTATACGGGAGAAGGTGGGAGTGACTTTAGTGGAAGACAAGATGCGGGAAGTAAGGTTGAGATGGTTCGGGCATGTGATGAGGAGGTGCACGGATGTCCCAGTACGGAGGTGTGAGAGGCTGGTTATGGATGGTTTCAGACGGGGTAGAGGTAGACCGAAGAAATAGTGGAGGGAAGTGATTAGGCATGACATGGAGCAGTTACAACTTACGGAGGACATGACCATTGATAGGAAGGTGTGGAGGACGCCGATTAGGGTAGAGGGTTAGTGGGTAGGAGTGTGTCCTTACTAGTAGGGAGTAATGCTGTGTTGGTAGATGTACCTGTAGTCCTAGTGTTATACATGTGTCTCGTAGTTTCTTATTCGTGGTATTTTGGTGATGTTCGTGATTTCGGATAGATAGTTCCTAGTACTACCCTTTTGGTGTCTTGTTTCCTTTATTATCTAGTGGTGTGTTACCTCATTTTGTTGTTTGTTTTATGTTTTGTTCTTGTTATACTGTTATTTGAAGGGGAGCCTTGGAGTAACTGGTAAAGTTGCTGTCATGTGACCAGGAGGTCACCAGTTCAAGCCTTGTAAACAGCCTCTGACAGAAATGCAAGGTAAGGCTGCGTACAATACACTCTTGTGGTGGGGTCCTTCCCCGAACACCGCTCATAGCGGTAGCTTTAGTGCACCGGACTGCCCTTTTTTTACTGTTATTTGTCCTGAGCCGAAGTCTATCGGAAACAACCTCTCTACTTTATCTGAGGTAGACCCCACATAGTGGGAATACTTTGAGTATGTTGTTGTTGAGTGATGTGGGATGAAAGTTTTTGAGGGGTATTTCGGGAAATTCATAGCAGGATAAAGCTGTGGTGAGTTGGACTGTACAATTTCGTACTATTTTCAGATAAGAATTGAGATAAAAAATTGAAAATTTGAGAGGATAATAATTGAGAATTACCTAAAAGCTTCTAAAGCATGCCAATCTCATGCTTAGCACACGTTGATAGTATGTGAATGTCGTTTTTGATGGAGTTAGGGTTGTTTGGATGAGCTCTGTTGTTGTTGGTGTATGCTGCTACTGTGGGCCGGAGCGGGTCATTGTAGGTAGGCCGGAGCGGGTCATTGTTGTTGTGGGCTGGATTTCGGGTAGATCAATGTTAGAAATGGGCTTGGGTTTGGACTTGGTCCAATTGAAGAATGAAATTAAATTAACATAGATAAATTAAAGGGGAAAGTAAATCCAAGCCCCATAGGAGCAAACTATTTACAACTAAATGCCCCCTTACATAAAATATCCCCTTCCCTTCTCTTGTAGCTTTAGTTTTTTATCTCCCTATTAATTCTTTTCCTTATTATTTCTCTACTTTTTTTTTCCTCGTTTCCTTCTTCTTTTCTTTTTTCTTTTTATACTTCTTTGTCCATTTATTTTATTCGTAAATTTTTTTTTTTTACACCATAATTCAATGTACACTCTTTATGTTTTATATACTCCTTTTCTTCTTCTTTTTTCTCATTTATTTCTTTATTCATTTGTGTTTTTCTCTACTTTTTTTTCCTTTTTTTCTTGCTTTTATTTTTCTCTTTTTTCCTTTGTTCCTTTCATTTTTGCATTTTTTATTTTTTATTTTCTCCTTATTTTTTAATTTCTTTATTTTTTATTCCTTTCCTTTTCTGTTTTCCATTTTTTTATTTATTCTTTATTTATTTTTCTCTACTTCTTTTTTTTCTACTTTTATTTTTCTCTCTTTTTTTCCTTTATTGGTTTATTTTATTTTTGTGGTTTTTTATTTTTTATTTTCTCTTTATTTTTTAATTTCTTTATTTCTTGTTCCTTTCCTTTTCTTTTATTTATTTATTTTTTCTCCTTTTTTATTTTTTTTCCTCAAATCATAATATTCTTTATTTTTTCACCACAAGCTAATTTCATATTTATTTTATTTTTATTTTATTTAGTTCTTTTCTTTTGTAATTTTATTTGATTATCTTTTTTTTTTCTTTTTTTTTCATTTGCTTCAGTCCGTAATGATACCATCATAATATATCTATATACTATCATGGTATCATTGATGTCAACTTCAATCCTTAGTGGGACCTCCATGATACCATCATAGTGTATCTATATACTGTCTTGATATCATTAATGTTTGTTTCAATCCTTCAGTCAGACCTCCATGATACCATCACAATATATCTATATGCTATCATAGTATCAGTGATGTTTGCTTCAATCCTTTAGTGAGACCTCCATGATACCATCACAGTATATCTATATACCGTCATGGTATCATTAATGTTTGTTTCAATCCTTCAATTAGACCTCCACGATATCATCATAGTAAATGTAGACATGATATTATTGGATTTGCTTCAGTCCGTAATGATATCATCATAATATATCTATATACTATTATGGTATCATTGACGTCTGCTTCAATCCTTTAGTGAGACTTCATGATACCATCACTGTATATTTGTATACTATTATGTTATCATTGATGTTTTATTCAATCCTTCAGTCAGACCTCCATGATACTATCACCGTATATATATACTCATATGGTATCATTGGGATTTGCTTTAGTCCGTAATGATACCATCACAGTATATCTACATACCGTCATGGTATCATTGATGTTTACTTCAATCCTTCAGTCAAACCTCCATGATACCATCACAGTATATATATACTCACATGGTATCATTAAGATTTGCTTTAGTCCGTAATGATACCATCAAAGTATATCTATATAATGTTATGGTATCATTGATGTCTGCTTCAATTCTTCAACGAGACACTCCTCAATCTTCACTATACCATTACAGTATATTTATATATTGTCATGGTATCATGAAGGACTACTGTATTTCTTCAACAACACACTTCTTAATCCTCCATGATATACCATCACACTATATCCATATACTGACATGGTATCAATGATGGCTGCTTCAGTCCTTCAGTGAAACCTCCATGATATCATAAGGTTATATCTATATACCGACATGGTATCATTGATGTCTACTTCAATCCTTTAGTAAACTTCCATGATATATATATACCGACATGATATCATGGAGTACTATTCTAGTCTTTCAATGAGACACTCTTTAGTTATTCTTAATTATGTGGTTTGTTTATTAATTTTTTTATATTTTTATTAGTATAAGAATAGTTAGATAATATCTTTGTATTTAAAAAGATATAAATAAAGAGAAGATAATCTAACCAAAAACTAAAAAATAGAAAACTTGTTCATTTTTATATTTTAATTTTTGTGTCATTTTTAGCAAGTTTTACTTGTACATAAAATATAAAATATAGAACTATATCTTAGATATAAATTTTATTTGTATTTTAAAAATAAAAAATATAAAAGAAGGTTCTATTAACATGAATTTTAATAAATAAACTATTGATTAATCAAATATTTTTCAATTACTTCTTGTTGAAATCTAATAATTTATCTTTTAATATTTTTATTAGAGTAAATATAATTAGCTAATATTTTTATGTTTTTATATTTATTATTATTATTTTTAAAAAGAAATAAAAAGACAAAACAAAAAAAAGATAGAAAAAGACAAAATGGCATGCTTACCTCATATGCAAACGATTCAACCAAAAAGGAAAAGAAAATGACGGAGCGCTGTCGCAATTACGTTCCAAATGATTGGTGCATGCTATGGGGGGTATATTACGTAAATATTATTAGCCGAACTGATATTTTAAGAGTTATTAATGAAGGGGCATTACGATGTAAATGCTTCATGTTTTTGGTCTATTTTGTGCACTTTTCCCTAAATTAAATCCCAAGTAAATTTAAATTTCTTAATTCAACAAAATTGAAAATTTTAAAAATAATTATTTTGACGTCAATTTTAATTTACTTTGAAAACAAAAGCGACCAAATTCTCAATTTAGCCGGTTTTAAAGAAAAATCAATTTAAATGTCATTGTCAATTAAATTCCCTCTCAAAATATTCTCTCAAATAAAAATCATATAAAATCCATATATTCAAATACAAAACATATATTTTACTTGGGAATAATAAAATTAGCTTGAAATTAGTTTTTAAAAACATTTTAATTTTGCAAAACAATTATTTCAAAACCATTCAAAATTGAAGAAGCTCAAAATTTGTTCGGATCGGGAGGACAAAAATTAGGTGTCAACAGTGGTTGTTGTAATGGTGACCACTTATTAGATGTCCATATCACCAAATTGTTCGTGCCATTATTTTTTATCAATATAAGGCGTGGGGAGAGAATAAAAGGAAAATGGATAGGGTATGGGTTGGGTACTTTTTAAATGGGTCTAATTTTTAATTTTGATTTAATTAATATTTGTTAATTTGAATTTGATGATGTGGACCTCTAATAAGAGGTCATGTGGCAAAAATGGTTATGCAAAATTACCATTAAAAAATAATAGTACGAATGAACTTGTTTTGTAACAATAGTGACATAGATGAGCTGAACTTTTAACGGATGACTTAGATGAGTCATTTCTAATAGTTTGATGACATATTTGAGTCTTTTTCCTATTTAAATTTAGAGTTCCAGAATATCATAATAATGTTAGTTTAGTAAAATACACCTTTAACTAAAGTTTTTTTTTTTTTAATAATATGCCAGTTAACATAGGCCATGTAATATCAGGAAATTCAAACTTAAAATAATAAAAAGGGTCAGTGAAGGGGACAAACACTAGATTTTTCTCACCTCAACACTTAACAGGAGGAGAAGGAACAAAATCCTTCCCTTTAAAGATAAGGCTGAAAATTGAATTAATGACCAAGAGGACATCAAAAAGCACATCACTACCCTCTTCCCTAAGCTCTATACTACTGAGCACACTTGCTCCATGTTCAGTAATACTCCCAACAAAGATACCTTCCCCACTCTAAGTCAGGATAACATTGATACCTTGGATGCTCCCCAAAGAGATATAAAGTGTTGAGTTCCACTAAATCTTTCGAGCCTCTTAAGGCCCCTTGGCCCGATGGCTTACATCCCATCTTCTATTAGAAATATTGGGACACTAGGGGAGAATACTTTGATATTCTGCAAAAACACCTTTGACAACAACTTTATGGACCCTTCAATGAACAAAACTCTTTTATGTATGAGTCCAGAATGCAGCAATGCTTCCATAATCAAGAATTTCAGATCCATTGTGCTTTGCAATACAACCTATAAGTTAGTATCCAAGATCATTATCCATAGGACAAAGCCCTCTTCCTAGCATCATTGGTCCCTGTCAATTCAGTTTTCTTTCCAATAGAACGCCTTTGATAATACTATCATTGTTCAAGAATTTATCTCCCACTTTAAGAAGATAAAATGGAAGAAAGTCAATGTAACACCTGAGGCGTTCGGATCACATGAAAATATGCAATGACTTAAGTATGAGGCTAAATGAAAGAAAAGTGAAGAAGCACGTACTGGAAACGAGCATGCAAGAAGGAAAGAACTGAGTCACAGAAGTGATTCATGGCAGGACTCACGTCCCACCCACGTGTCGTGGGTGGCTGCTGTGAATCAACTTCAGAGAGTTGGAAAAACTATCTGATTTCCACGGCAGGAGTCACGTGGCGTGACTGCCACTCACGTGATGTGAGTGGGTGCCGTGGATGAAGTTCAGAAACCTGAAATTTTCGTCTGATTTCCACGACACCACCTATGTGGCGTGACTAGGTTCCACGGCACCAGTCACGGTACCATGGAACTTTGTCGTTGTAACACCCCGTACATGTCCGAACCTACATGACAACTTTGAACAATGTTTAATTAGGTGTCGAGAGCCATAAGTATGTATTTTGTAGTGTAATTGATGAAATATTTGATATTGGGCCTAGTACATGTGGTTAGACCTTTGTAGTGGGTGGCGTTTGTGACTTTGTGGAGCATTTGTGGGGTGAAAAATTGAGGTTTAAGGGACATCTAAGCAAAGAATCTTAAAGCTAAGAGGTAAGCAAAAGGTTGGGACTTGAAAGATCCAACCAAATCCGCAAAGAAAAGTCAAAATCAAAAATTTGGCATGGGGCGCTGCAGAGGGCGTGCCAGGATGCTCTGGCCCAAATATTTGTCTGCACAGGCAGCAAAGTGGCGCGCCAAGCGGCGTACCGGGGTGGTTTTCGCCAAAATTTTTCTTCGACTATTATGATGTATATGAGACCTTTGAGTCATGGTATCATTACTCCATCATAGTAGGACTATTCTTAAGCGCGTTTAGCATCCGAGTTGGGGTTAATCCTTCGTCACAAGTATTTGAACAAATTATGTTCAAATAAGCCATGAGCGACTAGAATTTCTATTTTTCTATTGAGGCTACAAACGGGAATCTCGTAAGTGAATATTATCGAGACATCTATAGAATTATTTGAACATGAGATATATGGTGGATTATACATTATATTTGGTGGGTTAAGACGACATGTGTTATTGGGCTCAATTTAAAGCCCAAACTTAAGCCAAAATGTAAGGCCCAAATGGGAAAAATGACCCATTCTTGCCATTGACCAAGTAAACATGTTATTATTGGACCAAGTGTGGATAAGGATGAGTGGAGGCACTATAAAAGGGGCACAAAATCATATTTTAATCCACAAAACACACATAACATTTCTAGACTTTTCCACAAAAAGATATCTTTTCTCTCTACTCTCAAACCCTAAGGCAATCACCTCTTGTGGACAAGATCATCATCTCTCAAGCTTGGGTAAGTGTTTATTCTTGTGATTTAATATATTATATGCTAAATATGGTATATATATCATGATGGTTATGTTAGCAAGATGTTGAATAGTGCACTTTTGGGTTTTGCTAAAAGATGTGCCATCCTTGTGATTTAAAATGGAAAGGAGACTTGAGGTTTGAATGAAAGTGAATGGTGTGGGTGAGATATCAACATGTATGGTGTGATTATGTTCTTTAACTTGTTATTTTTCCATAAGTGTAAATTATGGGATTTTGGCCGATATGTTGTTATGAGATGTATTGAGGTAACTTGATGGGTTCATTGTGATGTTTTATTGATGGAGGAGTGGAAAGTATAAAATTGGTGTGATATGCTATTGGTTTATGATGTATTGGTCAATGTATGGAATATTGTGGTATTATTGGTATGATAATGCCATGAATGGTATTGTAAAGGGGGAAATAATGTTATAGGGCAATCATGTAGCTCACGGTCGTCTTATACACTTGGAATGTAATTTGTGGTTAATGTTGGTTTCGTTATGCATTTGTGTTGTAGAGTGAAACGTAAGGAGGGAGCTGAATTGTTGTATTCACATATTGGCTTGTGTATTCATATTGGGAAGATAAGGTATGTAAGGTTACTCTTTCTGTATCCTTCTACAGCATATTGTTCACATTGACATTGGGCTTGTTCCATTCCGAGGGGTTTTGAAGTATATCAATTCAGGTTGACATATATTGTTATTCACATGTGTACTATTCTTAGACAAATTATGACTCACCTAGCTCTTATTCATTGACTGAAGTTCCAAAGCTGTCATAACTTTGCAATTTCTAAAAGAACTATCTCAAAGAGAGTAACAATGTAAGAGAATCTATTTATTTTGAATAGCATTTTCCAATCATGGCATGTTCCAAAGTCCAATAATATTATGATTATGTTTGTACCAATCTCTCACAAGTAAAAGTACCAATCTTACAAAAGTAATGAAGGAAGTAATGTGCAAGCTAACGTATCAATCTCTCATAAGCAAAGGTATCAATCTCTTACAGCTAAAGAATGAAGTAATGTGAATAATTGTTCAATGGTAAATGTTGAGAACGGGTGGTATCTCATGGAGTGAAAGAAACACTCGCATGAATGTCGATCCCATTATTACGGGTGGTATCTCATGGGATGAAAAGAACATCCGCATGAATGTCGATCTAGATTATTAAAGCATGGGTGGTATCTCATGGAGTGAAAGAAACACTCGCATGAATGTCGATCCCAATATTACGGGTGGTATCCCATGGGATGAAAGGAACATCCGCATGGACGACGATCCCGATTATTATGTTATTTGTACCACTGATCAGTTGGGGCCTAGCCATTGTGGTTCGCACTTGTACTGGGATCTATACTAAAAGGGCACAGAAGTAGGAGTGAATATGATCTACTTTTACTTAGTAGGTATTATAGGTCGACTGAGCATAGAAGAAAATAAAACGTATAAAGAGTACTATCAGCACGCTTCCACCTGCATACAGAAAAGTTCCAAAGTGATAGCTAACACCATATCTCCTAACAATTCTATAAGTATAATATCTATATAAAACAACTACATATGAATATATATGAAGAACTAAACACACAACACAAATAGCTAATGTCACGCCCCGAACCCCATCGAGACATGATTGGCACCCGTAGCCGATAAGGCCCGAGAGAACCAACATTTGCTTACCTATGTTCAATCATATGCCTATCATACTCATAACCACCATTGCGTAAGAACATGAAAGACAAATAAAGGAAACATGGGACATATTTATACATACATATGAAACTTGGCCGTTGAGGCCATCCAGTCAAAACAACATATGTCCTTTACACTGATACACCCACATCCGTCTACAAAAGCCTCTAACAAGAGCATTGACCAATACAAACCAAAAGTCGGGACAAGTCCCCGCTTTATACAACATGTACATCATCAAAACATATCTACTCTGACTCGGAGAACCCCGAATTAACTGGAGCTCACCAAGGAACCGCTAACACCGGAAATCTACTGGGGAGGCCTACTGGGACCTGTGCCTGCAGCAAGTAAGGTAAATTCCCCGAGAGGGGTCAGTACGAAATAAGTACTGAGTATGCAAGGCTCAGATGAAACTGTACAACACAGGAATATTTCAATGAACTCAAAACATATAAATAATCAATGTGAATAAGTCACCATTTTGTAATTTGGGAAACCATGTGGATTGCTTTCATTACTTTCTTTACTTTCTTTATCTCAATGCTCAATGATAACAATGTACCCGGGCCCCTACTGATCAGTGGGTCTTTTCATATCATATCATCATATTGGGATCGAGTCGAGCTAGGCTTATGCCCCTAGACTTGCCACCCATAAATCAATACATCGGGATTGAGTCGAGCTAGGCTTACGCCCCTAGACTTGCCACCCATAAATCAAACCTCGGGATCGAGTCGAGCTAGGCTTATGCCCCTAGACTTGCCACCCATACTTGATCATTGACCACATTTGCATTCTTTGATCTTTACTTTGAGATTGATACTTGGATAGTCATAACATTACTTTGAACTTTGGAACATAATATTGTTGGAAGCTTTGGATAATTAACCAAGAATATAAGAAAATGAGATTCACAATTGATCAATGTTAGAAAATATATGACAATGACCATGGATAAGTGCATATAGGATACCTTAGTACATTTCGGAATAGGACTAGTGAAATGTCGATGTGAACACTATTGGCCGTAGAAAGATACGGACAAAGTAACCTTACATACCTTAGATTCGCAATACGAATATATAATCCTAGAGGTGCGTACAATGGTCCCGCTCCTTCTTTATGTGTCACTCTACAACACAAATACAATACGGAATTCACATTAACCACCAACTACTCTTCAAATGCATATAACATCAATGAGTCACATATTTGTCCTTAAACATGCCACTTCCCCTTAACAAAACCATTGGCAAAATTATTATTCCAAAAAGTCCATAATATTCCCAACATTGACCAATACATAATAATCATTGCATTTCACCATAACAATTCTCTTTTACACCTCCTTATCCATACCACATCACAAACAATCCATCAATTCACCTTAATACACTTCATAGCACATATCGGCCAAATTCCCACAATTTACACTTATAGACAAGAACAAGTTTAACAACAAAAATAACACCATAGATGTTCATATTTGGTCCATACCATGATCTTTCATCAAAGGCACAAGTCCTAATTCAAGTTCAAATCCCATAGATCACAAATCTTATACAAAAGCACAAAATACCATATCCAACATTTCCAAGCACAACCAACATGATTTATATACTCTTCCATGCATATAATATATTAATCCATAATAATATTCACTTACCCAAACTTGCAAAGGGATGATCTTGCTCCAAAATTTGCTTTTGAGCCTTTAGGGTTCTTGAGAGAATATTGTAGAATGTTTGAGAAAATGTCTAGAAAGCACATGAGAGGTTAAGTGAATAAAATCTGATTTTGTGGTCCTATATATAGTACTTGGGTCATCCTTAGCCTTTCTTGATATTTTATGCTTCATTTGACCAAGTCAATGGAAGATTGGGTCATGTGACCCATGTCTTTTATCCCATTTTGGGCTTTTATTGAGCCCAAATCACTTAACTCAATAAAATCAATAATTTCTCATCTTTATACGTATTACAATAATATTCCCACTCATAATATTCATATCCGTAGCCTCAATCCCAAAAACAAGTGATTCTAGCTACGTTTGGCTTATTTTGACCTTAGGGGCAAAACTGTCATTTTGACCCCAAATTCGTTCTCGAGAAATTTTATCATACTAATGTAATATGTCATTCCTTTCATGTATATACTCTTGGTTGTAGAATAAACGTAGCAAAAATCGGCTCGGTACGTCCCCGGATACCCTTGGGACTTAGAAATTTCCAACTTTCGAAAAAGTGGAAAACCCAAGGTGGCACGCTCCTGGGCGCGCCAACCCACTGCCTCTGGGCTAAAAATTTTAGCCCAGAGCGGCGTGGCACATTCCCAAATGCGCCCCTCCTTAAAATTTTCCGAAAATTTCATTTTTCGACTTTTCTTCGCGGGTTTGGTTAGATACTTCAAGGCCTATGCTTTAACTCACTTCTTAACCTTATTATACTTTGTTTAGAGGTATTCTTAGCCTCATTTTGAACCCCACAAATGCGCAATGAAAATTGCAAAACACCTTCTATGCAAGTTTAACCACATAACAAGAGCCAAATTCAATTATCTCATCAAATGCCTTACCAAATGCATACTCATAGCTCTCGATACCTACGTACATATTATTTAATGTCGTCAAGTAGGGTTGGGAACGTGCGGGGTGTTACATTCTTCCCCCCTTAGGAACATTCGTTCTCGAATGTTAACAATACCGTTTCATTACAATCAATGCATCTCTACATTAGCATACATATACATAAACTTTTAAGGCTCATGGAGACTTACTTGTTACTGCTCCACTCCCGCACTTTGAACTTCTTGACCCATTTGAAATAGATGGGGATATTTGGATTTCATCATCTCTTCCGCTTCCCATGTGACCTCCTCTACTTGTTGATTTCGCCAAAGGACTTTCACGGAGCTACGTCTTTATTCCTCAATCTTTTCACTTGTCGATCTAAGATAGCAATGGGTAACTCTTCATAAGTAAGATCCTCTGTAACTTGAACATCTTCAATGGGAACAATACGAGATGGATCTCCTATGCATTTTCGAAGCATGGAAACATGAAATACCGGTTGGACTGAAGAAAGTTCTTGAGGTAGTGCTAATTCATAAGCAACTTGCCCAAATCTTCTAATAACTTCATATGGGCCTATGTAACGTGGACTCAATTTCCCTTTCTTTTCGAACCGCATTACCCCTTTCATCGGTGACACCTTTAAAAACACCCAATCACCTATGGCGAATTCAAGCCCTCTTCTTCTAACATCGGCATATGACTTGTGACGACTTTGAGCCGTTTGTAACCGCTGTTGGATCACTTTAACTTTCTCCATAGCCTGATGAACAATATCTGGCCCAAGTAAAGCAGTTTCACCTGCTTCAAACCATCCAATTGGTGATCTACATTTCCTTCCGTACAAAGCTTCATAAGGTGCCATTTTAATACTTGAATGATAGCTATTGTTATACGCAAATTCAATAAGAGGCAAATGGTCGTCCCAACTGCTTTGAAAATCTAACGTACAAGCTCGTAGCATATCTTCAAGTGTCTGAATAGTACGTTCTGCTTGTCCATCAGTCTGAGGATGGAAAGCTGTACTCAAATTCACCCGTGTACCCAAACTCTATTGGAAAGACCTCCAAAAGTGCGCTGTGAACTGTGCTCCTCTGTCTGATATAATGGAAAGTGGAATACTATGCAATCGTACTATCTCTTTCACATACAACTTTGCATAATCCTTAGCTGTATATGTCGTCTTGACCGGTAGAAAATGCGCTGATTTAGTAAGTCGGTCCACTATGACCCATATGGAATCAAACTTCCGCAATGTACGACGCAAACCCGTAATGAAATCCATATTAATCATATCCCACTTCCAGACTGGAAGATTGATACATTGCATGTAACCTCCCGATTTCTGATGTTCCACTTTCACTTGTTGACAATTTGGGCATTGCGCGACAAATTCTGCAATGTTCTTTTTCATGTTGGCCCACCAATACACTGCTTTCAATTCATGGTACATTTTAGTAGCACCCAGATGAATAGAATAGCGCGAATGGTGTGCCTCTGTCATTATTCGTATCCTCAGCTCATCTACATCCGGTACGCATAGTCTCCCTTGACATTGAAGCACCCCTTCCGGTGTAATATCAAATGCCTTGGTCAAATTCTGCTGCACATTTTCCTTTAGCTGCAACAAAATAGAATCCGCAAATTGCTTCTCTTTCACTTCAGCTATTAAGGAGGATTCTGCTGCATTCTGCACCATAACTATATCATCTGAGGTTTTAATAAGGCAAACTCCCAAGCGGGCTAATTGATTCAAATCTTTGACTATCTCATGCTTTTCATTCAACTAACCACTAGTACTTTCTCCTGCCTTACGGCTCAATGTATCAGCTACTACATTTGCTTTGCCTGGGTGATAAAGAATATCAATGTCATAATCTTTTAAAAGCTCCAACTACCTTCGTTGCCTCAAATTGAGTTCCTTCTGCTTAAAAAGATATTGCAAGCTTTTGTGATCCGTATAGATGTCAACATGAACCCCATATAAATAATGACGCCATATCTTTAAAGCAAAAACTACCGTTGCCAATTCAAGATCATGTGTGGGATAGTTTTTCTCGTGTGGCCGCAACTGTCGTGAGGCATATGCTATCACCCTACCATGCTGCATCAACACACATCCGAGACCAATCCCGAAAGCATCACAATACACCGCATAGCCCTCTGTGCCTTCAGGAAGTACTAACACTGGTGTGGAAGTCAACTTATCTTTTAATTTTTGAAACCCTCTTTCACACGCATCATTCCATTGAAACTTAATTGCCTTGTGAGTTAACTTTGTTAATGGTGCTGCAATAGAAGCAAACCCTTCTACAAATCTCCGGTAATAACCTGCCAAACCCAGAAAACTGCGAATCTCTGTGGGTGTCGTAGGTCTTGGCCAGTTTTTCACAGCTTCAATCTTTTGGGTATCAACTTGTATGCCTTAATCTGATACAATGTGACCCAAGAACGCGACTGATTTCAACCAAAAATCACATTTAGAGAATTTTGCATACAACTTACGTTCACGGAGGATTTGTAACACTTGTCGTAAATGAGTAGCGTGGTCTTCTGGTGATCTTGAATAAATAAGGATATCATCTATAAATACTGTCACGAACACGTCTAAGAATGGCTTAAACACCCTGTTCATCAAATCCATAAACACAGCCGGTGCATTTGTTAGCCCAAATGACATAACTAAAAATTCATAATGGCCATACCGTGTTCGGAAAGCTGTCTTGGCTACATCTTCTTCTCTAACTCTGACTTGATGGTAACCCGACCTCAAGTCAATTTTTGAAAAACATTTGGCACCCTGTAACTGATCAAACAAATCATCAATACGAGGGAAGGGATATTTGTTCTTGATCGTTACCTTATTCAATTGCCGATAGTCAATGCACATTCTCAAGGTGCCATCTTTCTTTCGTACAAATAATACTGGTGCACCCCACGGGGACATACTAGGCCTAATGAAGCCTTTGTCCAGCAAATCTTTCAATTGCTCCTTCAATTCACGCAATTCTGCTGGAGCCATTCTATATGGAGGAATAGAAATAGGCTGAGTGCCTGGAATCACATCAATGCTAAATTCCACTTCCCGTACTGGGGGTAAGCCTGGAAGATCCTCTGGAAAGACATCCAGAAATTCATTGACCACGGGGACCGACTGCGGAGTTAGTGGTCCCGCTTCAGTATCTTTCACCCGTACTAAATGACATATATAACCCTTAGCAATCATTTTTCTGGCTTTCAAATAAGAAATAAATCTTCCTCGTGGTGCCCCTACATTACCCTGCCATTCAAGAACATTTTCTTGTGGAAAACAAAAATTGCACCCTCTTGGCCCGGCAATCTACCGTAGCATAACAAGAGGCCAACCAATCCATTCCCATAATTACATCAAAATCCACCATGTCTAGTTCAATGAGATCAACCAATGTATCATGACCACACACAGTTACCACACAGTTACGATATACTCTCTTTGCAACAATATATTCACCAACCGGTGTAGACACTTCAATTGATTTAATTAATAATTCCGGTGTCTTTGCAAATTTCGCAGCAACCAATGGAGTAACATAAGAAAATGTAGAACCTGGGTCAATCAGTGCATATACAGTATGTGAGAATATGGATAATGTACCTGTGATAACATCAGGGGAAGCCTCTGAATGCTGGCGGTCCACTAGAGCATAAGTACGGTTTTGGACCCCGCTAGTACTGGCTGCTCCTCTGGCACCTCTACCACGGCCCATAGGCTGCACCCCTCGGCCCTGTGAAGGAACCGATGCTGATGACGCCGCAGCCGACCCAGCTGGTCATGCTATACCACCCATGCTCCTCTGTGGACAATCTCTCGCTATATGCCCTGGCATACCACACCAAAAGCAGACATTCGTTCCTGCCCGACATGTGCCTGGGTGAATACGCCCACAGTGTTGACACTGCTGACGAGGAAAACCTGCTGACTGTGATCCATGACCCCCACTACTCTGCCCAGCTGAACCACCTCTAAACCCTCCAGACTGAGAATAATCACCCCCTGTAGAATAAGAGAACGACGGTCTAGGTGGTCTAGGAAACACATGGGGCCTAGATCCTCCTTGGGACATCATAGGTGGTCCCATAGGTCTAGCCCTCTTGGACTGTCCCCTATCAAATTCATGCACTCTTCTTCTCTGTCGCTGGTCTTCCATTTTCTGAGCAAAGGCCTGGATTCGAGCAATGTCCATGTCCTTATTCAAGGCAGCAATAGTGCAATCCCGTACCAAATATGACTCTAGTCTGTCCACATATCTATGGACCCTGTC